>OY743220.1:5495490-5897111 GCA_963555745.1 Cardamine flexuosa | reverse complement strand
GTCCTTCGTGGTCATTGATTGATCCTAGACAATCTATCGTCACACTCACTGATCGACAATACCGGACCGGAACCGTGACGGGTTTTATACTTGTGTTCCCTCAACCACTGGTGCTAGTTTGGGAGTTTAAACAAACCGATTCTGACAAGTCATGGGGACATTGTTGTTTTGTATTCATAAGTCGTAATGCTTTTTAACTTAAACCACATATATATCTTTGGATCTATCAGACAAACTCTCCAATTATATATATAGAGATCTTCTTCTTTGTTCCGCTTCCATTTCAGTCTCCTCATTTGGTAATAAAAACAAACATATTGCAGCTTTCTTCTTCTGCATCAGCTCTCTCCAAGTTAACTGTAAGTTTTACTTTTTAAATATCTTTAATATTACAACAAAATCTATTATTTTTCTTTTCTTTTAATGTTTGGCTCATTATGATATTTAACGGTTGAAGCATATTGCACCAAAGTAGGATGTTGTCGATCTTAAATCATCCAATAAATGTTATGTGTTGGTGAAGCTTCATTGAGAAAAGGGATAGATAGATAGATAGATTTCTTTAAACCTACGGCTTCTACTAAGATTGAGACAATTACTCTGTTTTTTTTTTTTTTTTTTGATATTGAAATGATGAAATAGAAACCTCGATGACAAGAATCAGAGGAAACGGGGAAAGGCCATAAATATTATATATAAGTCAGATGTATCATAGAACTGTTAAAAGTGATCTAAACATCAAATATAGGAGACCTATTTCTCTAGAGTATATAGTTAATGTTAGGCTCCCTAACTTTTTAGTCTTGACCAGAACTTACATGAATTTATATTATATTAAGTGGATAGATTTGTTTTTTTTTAATCAACTTCAAAAGAAAGGGTTAAAATGCAATCTGAATTATTTCAGTCAAAAGTAATTATTTGTATAGAGAGATGACCAAGTTTAACATTTTGTCTTTCTTTGAAAAGTAAAATCTACTTTCAATCATTTGATATAAGCAGGCCTCCACTTGTCTTTCATAATACTTAGCATAGAATGGTTAAATTTGGCATTTATCTCTACATTTTATATATTTCAATTAGAAAATGTGAGAAGACAATAAGACATTTCTTATTCATTCTTTACCTTTCCTTCGTGATGAATGTATATGCAAACATCTATTTGCTTATAGTAATATTTGTTTCTAAAATGCATATATATATATATATATTTCCCTACTTTCTTCATAAAGTGTGTACACTCATTAAAGACTATACGAAAAAGATGCTATTGTCGATTTCATTGTCGCACTTTGATTTTATAACCCCTTTGATAAGATGAGGTGTATGGACTAATATATGTGGCTGCCTAGAATTCAACCTTTATTTTAATTATTTGATGATTCTTTTTTATTCAATAAAAAAAAAATTATAGAAAATGCCAACTATTTCGAATGTATTTAAGACTTAAGAGGTAAGAACGATAACAAAACAAAATTGAAATTAGTAGATGTTAAATTAATCACAACTGTGATTTGGACGTAAACCAATGTGGACCATGCGATTTCATTGTACATGATAATATTATGTTAATGTACACTTTCGTTCATGTCATGTCATTTTCACAAATATAGATGTTATATATTTATATAACCACGAACGAAAATAAATATCAGGTTTTCTGTATAATTATTTATTATTTATATATTTACATATCGTATTCTATATTTATAAATTGGACACCGTTCACATTAAATTCACTACTAGAGTATATCACTTGAGATAATAGGTTATATATTAGTAACATACATAAATATATGTAACTGGACGTGGAAAAATATATATATATATATATATATGTAACTTTTAAAATTAAAATATTAAAGCATTGCAGAAAATATTATTTCGAAGATGAAAGGAAAAATCATAAAAGAACAATAAATTCAAGAGCCCAATCAATAGATGCAAGAAAGCTGTATTAAATTCTTGACCTGGAACCAATTCAACTTTATCAAATCATAAATTTTAAGCTCACAATAGTCCAAAAAATGGGATATGTCAAATCATTATAAGTCTTTTTACTATTCTTCTAGGTCTGCAAAACAATAGTAGTTATCATGAGTCTATTGGCTTGAAACTGTATTTTCCTCGTAATTTAAACTTTAAAAAAATTGCACAAAGTAAGAATTTGGTTTTACGAGCTGTCAAAAACTCACAGTAATTTTGCAAAATCATCATTTTTTAGGAGCTGTCAAAAACTCATAGTATTTTTGCAACATCATCATTTTTTATTTTAAAAAATCGACCTATTGCTAGATCAAATTGGGTTTTCCATTTTCTAGATATTATAGTATTTTATTTGAAAAAAATACTGTATGACCATGTATACAATAGAAACCTCTAACATAATCATCACTCAGACTCTTCTGTCTTTCTTAATTCTTCTTGTAACCATCAAAGTTATAGTTTATAAAATCTTAACATTAATACCAAAAAAAGACATAATCATCCAATTTTTACTAAAAACAATTAGAGTGAAAATAGTATTAATAAAAGAGTAAGAATAAATAATAGGGTTGAAATCATATGATGTGTGAAGAAGAGTGAAAAATATAGAGAGGCAATGATGAGGAAGAGAGAAGGTGGGGATTGAGCAGAAGCACGTGGGATTGGTGATGCTCTTTGCACGCTGGCTAATGGCCTAAGCACCAATTTTTTTCCACCCTTAAAAATACCAAAAAAAAAAAAAAACATCATAGAAATTAATAATAATATTTTTATATCAGAAAAAAAATCCCTACCTTGAATATAATAAAATTTACATAAAACAAGAAAAACAAAAAAAAGTTGTAAAGTAGATCGCTCTGCTTGCTTTCTTTCTTTCTTTTGTTTCTTTCTTTAATCTTTGAATGATTGGTAAAGAGTGTTTTCTGGGGAGTTGCCTTAGCTAGAAGAAACATTACACAAAGAAAGATAACTCAAGGTTGAAGGGTGTTTGTTCTGTTTTCATCCAAGTGAGATTTTTCATCTTCTTCTTCTTTTCTGGTTTATGCATGGGAATTGAAGAACATGACTTGTTATAATGCGTTAGTTTTGTTTGTTATCTTTTTTTATGATTGATGGAACTTTGGGTGGGTTGTGATGTGTAATGTTAAGTTGTGATGGGATATCCAAATTCTATCTTTATCTTTTCTTTTTTTTTCTTTTATTGCATTGATTTTGATTCTTTTTGTTTGTATGTCCATATCATATTTGGGTATAAGGAATTTGATTGAATGGACATGAACTTTACTTCTGGTGGTCTCAGTTTTTCTGGGTTTTCTTTTTTCTTCTTTATTTTACTTTTTTCATATATCTATCTATATATTTTAACTAAATCTCTCAACACAATGACAAATTCTATTTAGAAAAAAAAAAGAAAAAAACTCTCAGACAAAATCTTGTTGTTCTGTTTTGTCTGGCTTTGTAGACAAAGGAGATTTGTCGGAATTGTTCTTCAAGGTTTGGTCTCTTAGAAGAAGAAAGAAAGAAAGAAACCATTTTGGAGGTTCATCATTATGCAGAGGAGTTACTAAATATTTCAAGCTAATTAATATCATAAATCAGTTATTATGAAGTTTATGAAACTTGGATCTCGTCCTGATACTTTCTACACTTCAGAAGATTTAAGGTAAAATAAATAGTAAAATCTTTATCCATAAATGTTTAGAGTAAAAAAAAGGTAAAAATTGTTTCTTGTTACTTGTAGATGTGTGTCTTCTGAAGTTTCCAGTGATTTCACTATTGAAGTGTCAGGAAGCAAATATCTTCTTCACAAAGTAACCTTTTCTTCTTATTCTCTTCTTAGGTTTTTTTTAATACAGGTTTTAGAGTTTATTTGAATGTTCTTCTTCTTCTTCTTCTTCTGCAGTTTCCACTACTCTCAAAATGCTTAAGACTTCAAAGAATGTGTTCTGAATCACCAGAATCCATCATTCAACTTCCAGAATTCCCAGGAGGAGTTGAAGCCTTTGAGCTATGTGCTAAGTTCTGCTACGGAATAACAATAACGATCAGCGCATACAACATGGTAGCAGCAAGATGTGCAGCAGAGTATCTACAAATGGCAGAGGAAGTTGAGAAAGGTAACTTGGTGTACAAGCTTGAAGTCTTCTTGAATTCTTGTATCCTTAATGGATGGAGAGACTCCATAGTCACACTTCAAACCACAAAAGCGTTTCCTCTATGGTCTGAAGATCTCGCCATCACTAGTAGATGTATTGAGGCCATAGCTTCAAAGGTTTTGTCTCACCCATCAAAAGTGTCTCTTTCACATAGTCATTCAAGAAGGGTTAGGGATGATGACATGTCCTCTAATAGAGCTGGTGCTTCGAGTAGAGGATGGTGGGCTGAAGATATTGCGGAGTTGGGGATTGATCTTTATTGGAGGACTATGATTGCTATTAAATCCGGTGGTAAAGTACCAGCGAGTGTTATTGGTGATGCTCTTAGAGTTTATGCTTCTAAATGGCTTCCTACTTTAAAAAGAAACCGGAAATTAGTCGGTAAGAAAGCGGGTTCGGATTCGGATTCTGATACGGATTCTTCATCGAAGCATAGGTTGTTGTTGGAATCCATCATAAGCTTGCTTCCTGCCGAGAAAGGCGCGGTTTCTTGCAGTTTCTTGCTTAAGCTCTTGAAGGCAGGTAATATCTTAAACGCTTCAACGTCTTCTAAGATGGAATTAGCAAGAAGGGTGGCTCTTCAGCTAGAAGATGCAACGGTTAGTGATTTGTTAATACCTCCAATGTCTTACAAATCCGAAATGTTATACGATGTGGACATTGTGGCTACAATCTTGGAACAGTTTATGGTTCAAGGACAGACTAGTCCACCAACAAGTCCTTTAAGAGGTAAAAAAGGTTCAATGGATAGAAGAAGAAGGTCTCGTTCAGCTGAGAATATCAACCTTGAGTTCCAAGAAAGTAGGAGATCTTCTTCTGCCTCTCATAGCTCAAAGCTTAAAGTAGCTAAGCTTGTGGATGGATATCTTCAACAGATTGCTAGAGATGTGAATCTACCGCTTTCGAAGTTTGTTACTTTAGCTGAGAGTGTACCTGAATTTTCAAGACTTGATCATGATGATCTCTACAGAGCCATTGACATATATCTCAAGGTTTGATCCTCTTCCTTGTGTTAGACGTAACGAAAAATCTTGTGGTTTTTATTTAAATTTTTTTTACTAAACAAATGAGAGTTAATTTTATGTTACTTGCAGGCTCATAAGAATTTGAATAAATCAGAAAGGAAGAGAGTTTGTAGAGTATTGGACTGCAAGAAACTATCAATGGAAGCTTGTATGCACGCGGCGCAGAACGAAATGCTTCCTCTAAGAGTAGTGGTCCAAGTCCTCTTCTATGAGCAGGCACGAGCCGCTGCAGCTACAACCAACTGTGAAGGCAAAATGACTGAACTTCCAAGCAACATCAAAGCACTCTTAGCTGCACACAACATTGACCCTTCAAACCCTAATGCAGCTGCATTTAGCACGACCACAAGCATTGCAGCACCGGAAGATCAATGGAGCGTTTCGGGTCTCAAATCCCCTAATAAATCAAAGCTCTCAGGGACATTGAGAAGCAAGCTAGCTGAAGATGAAGAGGTAGAGGAAAGGTTTATGAACCAAGACGGAGGAAGAACTCCGTCTCGGTTCAAGGCTTTTTGTGCAATCCCTGGCAGACCTAAGAAGATGTTCAGCAAGTTTTTGTCCATCAACAGAAACTCCAATGACAAAAGCTGAATATTAGATGTGTGAATTTTTTTTTTGGGTAATCTTTAGTGTAAAAGAAAGAAAATGTTTAAACCTCTCTTCCTTCTCTTTGTAACTTCCATTTAATCTTTAAAATGATGATAATAATATTGTTCAGAATCATATTTGGATTCATGAGACACGTGTTTAGGATCAAGAAGGTCAAAGAATGTGACCTTGAGGAATTTTTTGTTTCTTTGATTATTCTAAATTTGTAAAGAGCAAAGTCAATTCTTTCTCTCTGCCTTGGAAAAAATCTGTTGGCTAGCTACTTCTGGTTTTGAGTATTTTATATCCCAATTTATTCGTTGCTATGATTAGTCGCATTCATGTACCGAACCCTTTCAATATATTTATGTACCCAAAAAAAAATCACGTTCATTAATCACTAGGGAACAGTATTTAAGTTTCTACATATTTTACATTTTAATTTTAAAAAAAATTGATCTTATTTTTAGACAGGATATCTTAACTACCTTGGATTTGATACGTAATTAAGTTTACATATCATGATTCCTTTCATAATACTGTCACCTATCACATGGTCTCTCTTACTTTAAACAAGTTTCCATGTTTTTGTACTAACTTTCAATTATTTTGCTAACACAATTCATGACATCAAATCATTTTTGTATAACAAGTTTAATGTTTAAATCTCACCGTTCATCTTGTTGAAACTTTTCTCGAAAAAGGTTTATCAAATCGTAAAAATAATGCAGACTTGTTGGTATCTTTCGCCCAAATAAAAGAGACAAAATGACTCTTCTACATAAAACGATAACGATTGATTTTAACTTTTACCAACGAGCACTATATTTATATGCATAGCCTCTTCCAATTTGATAACACATCCATCATCGGTTATATGATCTCAATAATTACACTATTTCTTTATCACTTTTTAGAAGAAGAAAAAATTACAAATATATCTAAAGTTGTTTCCGCTTTCTAGTCTTTTATAAGATGAGTCATGAATCATGAGTAGTAGTACTTTGATTGATTTGCCAATTTAGCACCAAGCCATGTCTATTTTGTAATTGTCTCTCATTAATTTGATCATTTGCCCTTTGTGATGACTTAAGAGACCAAAATATTTAGTCAATAACATTTTATTATATAAGTGGGGGATCTTGTTGTATAATTTTTTTGATCTAATCTGAACTTTCAAGATATATTTTTCTATTTTGACTTGGATCTCTAAGATATTTTAGGGAAAGTTCTATAAAAATTCTATTTTATAAGGGCATCTTTCATATTAATCATATATGGCTACTTCAACTAACCCTCACGCATATACATACTATCTTTATCTAATTTAATGTATCAAAAACTACACAAAAATAAAATTTACATGATGACATAGATGGATTAACATCGGGTATGTGCACGACATTATAATCATCTAATTTTGACTGTTCATATACACTAAACTAAATGGAATCTAAAAACGTTCGACAATCAGTTTGATGAATACTGACCATAATCCAAATAAAAGACTTGACCCAACTTACTAATTATGTTGTTAGTAAATTGGACGGATCGAGTTTTAGTTGGATTATGGTTGATTTTTGTTGGACTGATTATCGAATGTTTTCAAATTTTATTAAATCAAGATATCATAATATAATAAATAAAAATAAATTAGAACAGTAAAAATGAAAAGTTATGGTATTGCACACTTAATCGATGTTAGTTTAAAGTTATAAATGTTACCATATAAATTTAATATTTTGTGTAGCTTTTTTTAACACATTAAAATAATTTAAAATTTTAGATACGTAATCATGTACTGAAAGATAATTGGTGAGATAATAATGATTTTCCCGTAAAAATATGTATTTGTATATATAGACTAAAACGATACACCAGATTTTTTCATCTCTAATATATAATACTTTTTCTTTCCTAGTGGCAGTTGTAAATTAAAAACGAAATCGTCAAATAAAACACTAAAAAAATGTGGTAGATTTTAACATCAACTATTACAAATTTACAATAAGTTTATTTTCGTAGTGGTAGTTGTAAATTATAAAAAAAACAATCGTCATAGCTGATTGATGATAAGTCTTAGTCTTAGAGTCTAGACACTTGGATTGAGACTTAACACCTTCAATAGGGCAATTTTGACGAACGTCAAAAAAGGGGGCAAATTACATGTGGTATAGGACAAACCCTAGAAACAAAAAAACAAAACAAAACGTGTAAGCTTTAAAGACAAAAACAAGCACACGAGTCTAATGCGTCGCATAAACGGTTAACGACTGATTAAAGGAAAATTATAACGCATATCCACAAGAATCTTCTAGACAAGTTGACCAACGACTTGAGTCCACATGGCGGCTTTTTGGTCTTGTAACGTTTTCAATTTCCAGTAACTAATCTTATTAAATGAATGAATAGGTCAAATATTTAAAGAAATTACGTAGGAGAGTCGTCACGAGTGGTATCAGCCTTTCTAACACGTAACCATATAAACTCACCCAACACCGTTCTTCTTCTCTTGCTTTACGTTTGTTTATAAAAAGAGAGAGACATAGATCAAAGAAAGAGTCGTCGTCTCTTCGTAAAATCACAAAAAAAAAACTCATTTGTTTTATAATTCTCTAGAGACTAATTCGGCGTTGCTCACCAACCTAACTTCTCTTCTAGTTCACACACACACAACTTGTGTCTTCTTCTCTTGTTATAAAGAGGTTATTTGATTTAGTGAATCGATCTTTTTCGTGTAAAAAATGGAGAACAAGGCTAACAGTGGAAACGAGGATAGTCCAATGATACATAGCCAAGTGGTGAAGATAAAGAGAGAAATTGAGAAGATAAGTCAACCGTCGTTGCAGCAACCGGAGATGAGGAGGGTTCTTAGCGAGATCAAGAGGCGTCAACGTTCACGTTCTCCTCTTGGTTTAGGGGAGAGATCTATTTCCGTTGGAAATTGATCTTATCTTTTACCTTTGTAATCAAGAGAGTGATTAGAGGAAGACGAGGTTCCTAAATCCTAATAGTTGCAAGCTTTGTTGTATATATTTTCCAATGTAAATACTCTTTTTGTTTTTAGATATGGTCTCGATGTACCCGGGACTTGTAGCATATCTGTATCGTGGTTGTGTCACTATTCGAGTTTAAAATCCCGCTTTGTAAATATAGCAAAGTCTTTTTCTTACTTCTCTTTAATCTACCTTTAGACAATCAGTTGAATCCGAAACCTAAACTCGGATCTGGTCCTGAGTTCGAACAGAGTAACATTTATCCTGCTCTGTTTCTTGATCCGAGGAGATGTATAGACTGAAGAGGACTACATCTACGGCTCAGAGGAGACATGGAATCTCGGATATATAAAAAAGAACCTTATGCTACATCTTGCTTCAACAATTAAACCCTAGAAAGTATCTCAAGAGGGTTCAATCTTAACATAACAAACAAAAGCAAGAGCTTCAGATTTTTTAAAAATGTAATCGATGGCATGATGTGTGAATTTGGATTTACATGACATGTGTATGTGAGAAATGTTGTAACCTGGAATAGAAGATTATTGGTTCTTCAAAAACGAATGTCTTCAATGACATAATAAGCAAACGGAGCTTATAAGTTGTCTTCTGTCAAAGAAGATCCAATTTGAAGCATTAGAGGATAAACTGGACTGAACTCTTTGTCTCCTCTCGATCTGATCTTTACTGCATAATCATCTAAAGTCGCTTTTACCCCTTTCCAGATTTGATCTTCTCTTTGGTTATCTAGCCACAGTGAGTACTGTTTAGGACTTAATCTGTTCTTTTGCATCGGTGACTCTAACTCGTCTGGGCCTCTTGTGTAGAGATGATGTAAGACGATGCTTGGTGGTAGATCGTGTATGAGAGGAGATGATCCCATTTGTGATGTTTCCAAGAATATCAGTGGTCTAAATGCTCTAAGAGCTCTGTACGGTGCACCGAGTTGTTCTACGGGAAACAAGTTCTGTCCCACTGCTAGTTCCAGCTCGGCCATGTCTTTAGCCATTCTTAGTTTTCCCCATTCTGAAAGTGGTCGTACAAGGGAAGCATGTCTGATGTAGAAGATCAAAACTCTTGAAGCCATTTGTCTAGCAAGTCTAGTGCAGATCGATTCTGTTCCTGCAGTGTTTGCGGCTGCTGCAGAAGGTAATAGTCTAGATAGGAACTCACGGCGGAAGTGAAGAATCGATCTCTGTAACTCTTCCATGTATGGGGAACCATTGTTGTCCATGGCAGCAGCATCATCAACACCAAAGTTTTGATCATGGATCTGAAGAATGCATGACTCGAGCTGGTCTCGCATTGCTTTAAACAAAGGTGTAACTGGCTCGCACGCCGCATCGTATATTGCAGCCAGATAAGGAGACAATACATCAGCAGCAATACTGGGAAGACCCGCTACCATGGATGAGATATGCGTGTGGATTCCTTGCAGATGCTGACATAATGTGAAGTTCCTGATTTGGGTTGACGTTGCAGGACCTGTTATCTGGCGTGTCTCAGGGCCTGTAGAAATCTGCCATATAAATGTAGCTTAGTTACATGTCACACATAAAAAGCATACATACCAGTCTAACTTCTCTGTAATGCTTAACCCCGATTATTATTTCAGCCAAAGTAGTAGCTAACACGTATACATTTGCTTAGCAGAGGTAAAAGTAGCTCTATTTCTCGTCCTATGTAACTGCCTCACCAATTATTACTTTGTACCCATTCCTATGTAATGAAATTCAAATTGTATTGAAGCAGAAGTTGATGACATATTCTCGAGAATTTATAGAATCCATACTCGGATAGTAAGAATAAAAAAGAGGACAATGAGTAACACTAACCACCAATTAAGGAGAGAAAAGAAGTTTAAAATACCTGGCATTCAGCTCGTTGAGCTAGGTTACTAAGGGCTTTGCCTATCTCACGCAAAACTAGAAGAGTCAAACGAGCATCTGGATGAACAGCCTCAATCTCATCTTGAATGTGTGATAATACCTGTGAGATCTGTTCTTTTGAAGGTAAACTCCCACGGCTCGACATAGGGAATATCGAGTTTACCAGATCTGACAAGCGGCCAAAGCATTGGGCTAAGAAAGCAGTCTGGAATAGTGAAATGCATGCGACCATTTGTTCTTTCCTTTCTAAATCAATGGCAGGTAACACTCCTTTCACATCAGTATCGCGAGAAATCCTTTCAAGAAAATTTTCTATCATTGACACAAGCTTCGGATATCCCATGGTGAATACTTCTTTTACAAAACTCGAAGCTGTATATGCAGACTTCATTTGGCTAGTAAACGCTTTCACAAGTGCATCCCATACTCTATCGGTTAACATAGAATCACCCTCCTGTGCATATAAACACTTCATGTCAGCAATAAAACCAAAAAAAAAAAGCCCTGACATCACAGAAACACATTCTAAAAGCTTCATTTCGATGCTAACATAGAAAAATCATCAACAATTTCTCATCAACATCCAAGAACACTCTCTCTTCCTCTCAATAATCTAATGCAGCTAGTCCCTCAGGAATAAACTTATGAGAGCCTAAATTGCAAGTAAAATGACGCACCTTGATGACTTCATCAAGAAGAAGGACATGCGTAAATGGATCTCTCTTCTTGGACAGTACACGCTGCAAGTGCCACACAGCGACTACAAGTGAAGACCACTGATCCATACAAATAGCCATCCTCTGCCACAGCGCTTCCCTAACTTTAGCCGCTCCTCCAATAGGTGGTGCTCCACTAGACCTAATCCCACCAGGTCCAAACCCACCTGAGCCAGAAGAAATGGCTTTCATGTCCATAGCAACGCTTACACTCTTCATAGCCATGCTCTTGTACTTGTTCACCAATTGATCCACCGTATGCTTCAGTTCTCCAAGGTTATAGAAAACTTGTAGACCAGTCCCAACCTCAGCTTGGTTTAACCCTTCCATACCTCTATCCAACACCTTCATAGCTTCGGATCTCAATTTCTCCCCAATCTCAGTAACAAACTTGATTTCTTCGTCGATTACATCAATGCCGAAGAGATCGTATTCTTTACACATTGTTAAGATCTCGAAATGGAGCTGTGCAGCTTTAGTGAGATCGATCTTATCTGGATCGGGAGAATCCGTTAGATCTCGAAGCTTTTTCGAAAGACGAAGCGTACGAACGGAGTGAGAGAGTAACTCAGTAGCGGAGTGGAGATTTTCAAGCTGAACAGATTTGGATCGGATCGCTCGCACTGGTTCAGATAGATCGGATCTAACACGGCGGATTGAAGATTGTAGAGACGAGACGGAAGATCGGAGAGAGGAAAGAGAGATATCGGCGTGAGATAGAGAAGAGAGCTGAGCGAGCAATTCAGGATGACGAGAGATAACATCGTTACGGAGCTGAGAATCGAGGAGACGGATAGCTTGGTGGAGACGCTCGGCGGTTGAAGCGGGAGATCCAGAAGCGAGAGCAGCGGAGGAGAAAGAAGCGGATGAGAAGGAAGATGAGAGGAATGGAGCGAGAATTGGATCGTTGGCGAAAGAATCGAGCGGTGAAGATGACGGAGGCGAAGAAGTAGACGACGGCGTTGGTGCTCCGGAGAGTGAAGAAGGAGGAGGATTTTTGAAAGTGGAGAGACGTTGAAGTGAAGGAGATGATGATGATGATGGAGATGATGGAGGAAGTGCCATCTCCAAATCTCAAGAGCTTCAGATCAAAACCAAAAACTAATTTTTCAAACCTGTAAACTCGTTCGATGGAATCATCAAAATCAAAATCTCTGAGAAAACGCATAAATTATCAGGGAAAATGAAAAAAAATCATGAACCGGATTTAAATAAATTTCTGATTCTAATTTTGTTGGTTATTGCGAACCGGATTTAGTAGAGCGATTGAATAATAAATAGATGGGCCTTTTAAAAGGTTTTACTCTAACGGCCCATCAACACAGAGCTAGGGTTAGTTATTCACAACCGACCTGCCTCCAATGTTCTATATATATTAGTGAAAAATTCTAATTCCGATCAATTTCAATTGTTCTTGTACAGTAGTTTCGTTTTTTTTTATAATCGTTTTGAAAGTCTGCTTACCTTTTAATATATGCCTCTGAATCTCTGATGATGATCAAATCATTTAACTTTCGTTCTTCCAAGATTATTTGATGCGGAATATTAATGGAGACCTGAACTGAATGGAGGCATTTATCAAAACTTTGTTCAATCTATCAACTTATTAATGGTTTTTTTTTCTTTTTTATTTTGAAGTAAAAATCTTCTCGATTTGACTCTGATGATGTGAAAACTATTATTCTCCTGAGCAATTTTATGTGCTGAAAAAAGTGGAGACCTGAACTGAAATTGTAAATCTCGAGAAGATTCTTTAAAATTTAGAGTTTTGTATCTTTAAACAAAAAGTGAATCTTTTTATGAAAATGTCAGAGATCACTCTTTAACGTGAGTGGTGGAAAAATATTAAATTGTCAATATCATACATAATTGAATTGTTTCCATGTCTTTTATATATACAGACAAATTCTATTGCGTAGTGTTTTGATCTACAATTGAAAATTTTAAGGCGATGGCATTAGTTTGGTCTAACGAATCCGATGGATTACGAGAGCATCTAGTAGACGTTGTTGTGTCTGGTGAAGAACCAAAGATTCGGGTACAGGATCTGACCCGAGTCGCCGATGATGGAACTCGGATCTTGAAAGGAGTTACAGTAGATATACCCAAAGGTATGATCGTTGGAGTGATCGGTCCAAGCGGAAGTGGAAAGTCAACGTTTTTAAGATCTCTCAACCGTCTTTGGGAGCCACCGGAGTCAACTGTTTTCTTAGACGGCGTTGACATAACGAACATAGACGTCATCACTCTTCGTCGTAGAGTTGGAATGCTGTTTCAGCTTCCTGTTCTCTTTCAAGGTAACATCAAAAAAATTGGAGCTTTCTCATGGTAACTCTGAGAGTAAACTTCAAGGTAATATCAAAAATTGGAACTTTCTCATAGTAACATTGAGAGTAAACTCTTGGTTTGATCTCAGGGACTGTTGCGGATAATGTGAGATATGGTCCGAATTTGAGAGGAGAGAAACTAAGTGATGAAGAGGTTTATAAGCTGTTGAGTCTTGCTGATCTTGATGCTTCCTTTGCTAAGAAGACTGGTGCAGAGTTATCAGTTGGTCAAGCGCAACGAGTCGCTCTTGCGAGGACTTTAGCTAATGAGCCTGAGGTGTTGCTTCTTGATGAGCCAACAAGCGCTTTGGATCCGATATCAACAGAGAACATTGAGGATGTTATTGTGAAGTTGAAGAAGCAGAGAGGGATTACGACTGTTATTGTGTCTCATAGTATCAAGCAGATTCAGAGAGTTGCTGATTTCGTTTGCCTTGTTGTTGATGGAGAGATTGTTGAAGTTCTTAAACCTAATGAGCTTTCGCAAGCTACTCATCCAATGGCACAGAGGTTTCTTCAACTCAGTAACTGAGACTCTACTACTCACTGATTTCAAAAGTTAAATAATTTGTTTTCAAATGTTGTATGAATGTAACAAACACCTTTTATGGTTTTATGTCTTTTCTTGAGAAATGAAAGCATATATATGCACAAGCAAACCTATCAAAGAATCGATTTTCGTAACTTGGTTTTGGTGAAATCTCTGCATCAATCGAGCTTAACAGGAACAACAGCTGGATCTTTAGGTGAATACTGATCAAGTTGGATAATCTCCTTTCTTCCTACGTCTCCTCCATTGTCAACTTTCTCTTTAACAGCTTTTGTCACTGCGCCAAACGCGTTTGAAAACCACGAAGCTCCACTTGATACATAAGGGTTTGCCATTAAAGCTGTTCCTGCACTGATTGCTTTCTCCTCTGCAGCTGCTAAAGCAGATTTTGTTATCTCCCTCACTTGATATCTCTCGTCCATTTCTCGCCACTTCTCGTTCACTACAGTCGTTCCTATGCTTAGCTTCTCGCTCAAACCCATCTTATCGTCAAGCGATGCAATGGTTGCTGATGCGTTTGAGATTAGGTTGTGTTTGTCGTCGAAGGCTTTGGCTTTCTCCATTGCGTCTTTTCCAAGAGCGTAGCCTCTTCCCACCATTATGTTTACCATATCTTCAGCTTTCTTGACTGTGAAACCGTTCAAGGAATTTTCCTGTGGCAAAGAGGAGACAAGATGAAAACTTTGCGTAAACCAATACAGAGAAAAAGAGTTTTTTTTGGGACTTACCGAATCAAGAGCAAGAGCTTCTGGTGGCAGCTCGTAGTTGACAGCAGGAGTAATACTGACACGAAGATCTGCAATGACAGCTCCCTGGAGGATGGTTTATAACCGTAAGGCGTAAGCAGACACATTACATACCGATTTGTGGAGATGCACAAAGCAAGTATAAGACATACCGTTAAAAGCATAGCAGTTTCTGCGCCTTGTGGATCCATAAAAGTAACGTATGCAAGTTGGCTTTCTTGTGTCTCACTATGATTAAAGTAAGCAAACATTAGATGTTGGTAAAGATTGATCTTTAAAACATGGAGATAATTCCAACTTTTTTTCACAACCTTCGCATCTCAACGTATCGAATGTCACCAGAGAAAGAAAAGAACTCTTTGAGATCTTTCTTAGAAACATGGAGTGAAATATTGCTAATCTTCACAGTTTTCACCTGCAATACAATGAATCAATCAACAAGGTCTCTGAATAGAGTTTCCAATTTGTCACACACATAATACAAAGATAAATCTCATATGAGAAATGAAAAGCTTCATCAATCAACAGAGTGAAGAAGATAAAACAAAATGTTGTTCTTACACCGGAGGCAGTTGATTGCGAATCCATTAGAATGTTGTTCTGAGTTTGATCTGAAGCCTGTGAAGATCAATACACACACTTTCTCAGTTTTTTTAATGATAAAGCAAAAAGCCAATACTTTCAAGTGAGATTTGATACTACGAATCAAAGATTGAAAATTAGCATCTTGAGGAACAGAATCTGGAAAGTGTAGAATCAAAAAAAAAAAAGCTAAACTTTTTTTTTTGGTTAGTAACCGACACAGTACAGAGATCTAAGACTTCAAATCCACCAAAACACCGATTCAAGAAACAGTAAAGTTGGTGAATCATTCATCATCGGATTGTCCACAAAAATCTTAGCAGAAATCGGAATTCTCAATAGCCAAACAAAGCAAAAGCCTAAAACTTTATTCTAATTGGATCTGAAACCAGCGAGAAAAAAGTACGAAAGCAGCCGAATCTAAGAAGTAAGAAGAAAAGATTGATGCGACGCCGAGAATCGAAAATGCTTACCGACATTGTCGAGAGGATTCTCAACGGCGCAAAATCGAGAAATCTGTTGAGATTTCAAGTTCAAGTCTTTTGAGTCTCAATAGTGAGAAATGATTTATGACTACTTCTTTTTCGGTTAACTGATTCGTATCGCAACCTCAAATAAAAGACTCAGAAGTCAATATTGGGTCAACCACGGTAATTTTACAAGTTTTTAAAATGTGATGACTATTTTTAGTTTTTTACTTTTTACTGTCCTGTGAACAAAAAAAAAAAAGAAGGCAGAGAAAAGTAATGCTCTATTTGCTGCTTGTAATAGCTTATGGATCCATGAGGTCTCTCTTTGTACATATATGCCTAACGATTACTAAAATCGCTTCATCGAATATTAAAGATGTGTATAAAGATCACAAACATGATCCTAAAACCCGATTCGGTAGTGAATAAACACGGTTCCTTCATTTTCCTCTTTGTGTTTTTTGTTCAACTCGGGACTAATCATTGTGTAGATGGGAGGAGTTTCGCCTTCGGCATCTGTTAATGTACCAAGTTGCATGTTTTCTAAGTCCCATGCCTATAAGAACTTTGAGGCTTGTCAGCATTATATATGTTATGCCGAATAACAAGACCATCCACAATGCTCTCCATGGTAGTGGAGAGTAAGGCAAGTGTGCTGAATATACTGGAGTCAGTACCCTTATCACCTGAGGCCCAAATACACTCATATCATTTCAAGCTTCTTCTTTTTTTAACTGTCATGAGTTTTCAAGGTCAAAAGGGAAGAGGAATATATTCATACCACACAAGCGGGTGCTAGGGGAACAAAGGTGAGATTTGTCTTTCTATCTTCTGGGCGAATGTTCAAAGTCTGACAAAGAAGATTACCAGAGAAAAGTATAAATGGATGTAAGATATAAAACACCGGATGCAGCAGTGGAATTTATAGAAGTTGTATCATCCATACCTGCTCACAGAGAGCTTGAAGAAACTCAGAGTACGCTATAGGTTTTATGTCATTGAACTTGGCAAGAAATGAATGCTTTATGATGTCTATCATCATCTCACAGAAGAACACCATAGAAGCATTCTGCAGAGTCAAATTACTTGTAAGCAAATTCGGAAGAGGGTTTTAAAAAAATTTATAACTACCAGAGAATTTTGTACACTTACGTAGATAAAGTTTCCAAACCATGGACCTTCAGCCTCGAGAATATTTTGAGCCAAAACAGACACCAAGAAGGCCGATATGTGGAATCTCTCTACTGAATCTGGTAAATAAATAGTAACGGAAACCAGAACGTACCAATCAGTAAACAAAGGTAAAAGCTGGAATTACAGTCTCAATCAGACACCATCTTTAAAGGTAACTGAAATAATTTAAGAAATAAACTTATGACACAAATTTCTACAAAGGGCACAGAGCAAAAGCTTACCCGCATATACTAAACCATGAATGTTGTCCTTGCTGAAACGCTTAAAGACACTGCTCTTGATCTCAGCAAAGTTATTTGACACCAGAAGGGCCAACAACGCATTGTTGTGAGCAACAATGCAAGTTGACAACGTAATTGCCTGAGCTAACAAAATGAATGAATGGAGAAGTGAAGATTGTTAAGGACACCACAGGATAAAAATGAGGAAGTAGAGAATAGAAATAAAACTAGCAATCATATTGCAAGGATATTTGAGGCAGCCATAGTTAATATTAGGTCCGAAACGAATCTCCAAGTGCAAAAACTCAGTTTCTCCGGAGGGGAAGTAGCCAGTCCCTTTGCGGAACTAAATAAGGCCCCAAATACATCTCCACAAAAGCTTTGACAGAGTCTATCAAATATCTGAAACAGAAAATTTGTGTTAATATCAATTGGATAGATAAGAAGGTAAACTAGACAGAAAAGTATGCCGTGAAAGCATAAATACTACCTACCAGGTCATGCAAGAGAAGGAAGAAAAGTGAAACGAACATGAAAACTCGAGCATAAAAAGATAATCTAAAAGGGTGTTTACGTTACCTCTAAGATATTATAAACCACATATAGTTTTATGGTACTTTGACCACGAATCATGTGGTAAATTAGGCTTATATCTGTGGAAACAAAACAAAGACAAGAAAGCCAAAAACTCATTAAAACTGTTTTGAGGATTCATTTCTTCCATCACTATGATAAGCTGAAAAGATAGCAAATCCAGACTTTTTACTACACCTGTTCTCCCGAGAAGAATGGTACCCGAAGCCAAAACTAGAAAACAAGCAAGATCAGACAGCTCCGACGGGGAGGGCCTCCTGAACTGTCTGCCACAAATATTATTAAGTTACTTTCTCACACTGAGAATAGTATGATCGAAGCATGAAACCCTTGCTTCAAAGATGCACATATAAGGATACAATCTAGTTCATAGCATATTAAAATGACTCACCTGTTCTTTAAAGCATCCCAGAACATTAGCACGACTCTTATTGGCATGACTGTCAACAATGACAGAAATGAGTTGACGCAGACAAAAAAGCCAGTATTTATAAGCTGCATTAAAATTCTTCCAAATGTGAAAAACCTCTGTGTAAATCACAAAACAGAAGCATACATATACATATTGAACTCTAAATAAATTAGCCTCACACATAGTGGCAAACTTATCAACTGAGATACATAGAGCAGAATGGATCATGCCTTTGTCTAGACACAAATATAACTAAGAATATACATTCTGCGAGAAAAGGGGAGAGACGGTTTTTACCACTTCACATCGCCACGGCAAGCGGAAGATTGTATCATATATTCTTTCCCGTTCAATATCATTCCCAGGAGTAGTTGTGCTCCGTAACGAAATCCCACCATAAATTTCCTCCATAAAGTATTTCATAGGTGACCTCGTCTCAGCAGAAAGAACTGAACACAAGCAAATACTAAACATTAATGTACAGAACTGATAGTGAAGGTACCATTACCAAAGCAAAGAGAGAAATCAAAGTTGAAAACTTTACAATCAGGATCATCAGCCATAAGTTGTTTCCAATCCAAAGAAGCTTCTGTATATAATCTCTTCACTGAATTCCCATTACTGTCACTTCTAGGAAACTGATGCTGAACTTCTTGAAACGGTAGATTCTCAGAAGAGCTTAGCTCAACACTCGTCTCCTCCGCGTATAACTTCTTATCAGAAGTCATAGCATCAGACCAACGCTCATCGTTACTCCCATCAATACTCCCATTAACATTCCTCTGCCTTAACTCACCAAAACTGAATCCATTTTGTAGAGTCACAACACAACTGCCACCGCCATCGCCACCGCCAGAGTAATTCAATCTGTTTTCAAACACAGCTCGTTCTTCACCAATTTCAAAATTACCAAAATCACCGTTGGCGATCGTCGCTGAATAATGAGAATCGCCATTCTCTAGAATAGTCTCGACTTTGTTGTTCTTCTTCTTCTTTTTCTTCGATCTCTTTCGTTTACCTAAGTCTCTAGGTGTTTCTGCAGTGTCGTTTCCAGTAATTGGATCTGAGCTAGATCGGAGAATTGATGAGGGAAGTGTAACATCATCATCATCATCTTTCTCAAAGGAGCTGCTTTGGCTGAGAATCTCAAACGATAGTTTCCTTCCGGTGGATCTAAACGCCATTGGATTATATATACGGAAGAGAAACAATGGAGAGACGAAGCGAATACATATAAATAAATAAAACCTAAAAGGAATCACAAAATTGAAATCAAAAAGCAGAGAGACAGAGGAGGAGGAGGAAGAGGAGAATTGTTGTCGAGCCGCGAAACGTTGTTTTTGGAAACGGCGTTTAGTTGCGTGACATGCGTTCGTTACGCTTTGCGACGCGATCCAAGACTCTGACAAAGCAAGCCTATTATATCAAGACACGTGTCTTTACACGCCGCTTAAACTAAACCATGCTTAAACGATACAAAAAGTGTTAACAATGACTGTAAATAAATCATTCGGATGGGTAAAATAAACATTGACCTAGAAATCAAACTAAAATTTTTCTATTAAAAAAAAAACAAAAAATAAATAAATTATGTGATTCGGTTCTAGGTTGGTACGATTTAAAACCCTCAATCGAACCGGTTTTAATTTCTAGTTTTCAACTCAAACGTCGTCGTTTTGTAAACTCGTTTTTCCACTTCAGAAATTATACTCTCCAAAAAATTTAGTGAATCTGTTAAGTTGTTTTTGCTCATTCAGCCTGAAACAAGTTTTTGTATATTCAGTTCTATGCTATCTTATGTGGATATGACAAAATCACAGTCTTAAGAGACTAGTTTGAGAACTGCACCAGTGAAAATAATATCACCCGGAGCCTACTTCGTTGTTCATTATACAAAGTAACAAAAACAAAAGCTTTTGAGTCTGATATGTTCAAAAATCTCAATCCAGTTTCTAATTCATCACGCAGCTTATTCATTTGAAGCTAACAAACCCATCTCCTCTGTAAGAATCTCAAGATTCCTAGACCTCTCTGGAGTAAGCTGTCCAAGTTCAATATCATCTGTTCTCTCCATTTCTTCTAGTAAAAGCTCGAGCATACGACTCTTGTCTAACTCCATTGCTTCATCTTCTTCCTCCTCTTCCTCTAATATCGCATCACCCTTTCCTTTCTTCACATTGTTCTCCTGCTGCTTCTTCGTCTTCTTCTTCGAAGGACTCAACAACAAAAGCTTCTCCCATGCTCCATCATCATATAGATCAGGTATAATAAACGGTACATGATTCTCATCCAAACAGAACTTCATCATATCGGCGTTTCTCAAGAAATCATTAATGTCGTTCATGCTTGACTTTGCTATTCCGCTGTCCAATGGTGGCTGGTATGTTACTAAAGGAAGACCATACGAGTTTGATAGTTCTCCATCATCAGTCACTTCTTCTACAATCGTTGCTCCTCCTTCCCCTGCCATTCGCCAATTCTTTTCCTTTGGTTGAAGTAACTGAACTAAGAGACTTGGATTCTTCATAACCATTACTAAAAACGAAAGCATCTCTTGTTGACTCTCTTCCATTCCTTGAACTCTGTCTTCTAAGTTTAACATTTTAGTATCTGTGTTCTCTTGGTATTGTCTAAGTTTGATCAACTCTTGCGCCAATGCGTTCTTATCTCCTTTCAAGATATCAACTTCTTTCCACAATCCATTCTTCGCAGACTTCTCCTTAGCATCACTTGTACTTTCCTGTTTGCTATGGTCACTACTCTGAACATTCTTCCTCCTAGTAATATTCTTCAGTAACTCCTTTTGACCTCTGACAAATCCGTCATTCGCAAACTCCCAACGATCTGCATCAACTTTTCGAAAACCCTGAAAATACAAAACCACACACATCCAAGAATCAGGCACCAGTACACATATCAAATGAGCCAGATTTACTATTGATCAACCAAATTTTCACTACTCAGGTAAAAATGTCTTCAAGCTGTGACTAAAGTTATCTCTAAACATTGTTCCAGTTCAACAAAAAATCAATTTAATCTCAAGCTAACCATATTTTATAGAAACAGAGAAAGAATCAAACTTTGCTTAACACAACAGCAAGCAATCACACCAGTCACTATATTGACAATTACTCAAGCAATAAAGTCTTCAAGAAACTATCCACCCATTAAAAAACAGAGAAAAATTGGAACTTTACTTAACCCAACAATAAGTAATCACAATAGTACAAAAATCAAAAAAGCAATTCAAAACACAATTAAAGAGACCCAATTGTAAAAAATCGAAGAGTGGGAAGAGAGAAGACTAACGTAGATATTGAGTTGACGAATGAAGCTAGATAAATTGCTGTGTTTGAAGTATTTAGGCAAGAGTTGAACAGAGAAGACGGTTGTATCAAAGATAACGAAGCTGTTATCAGAACTTGGACTCCATGAGATTATAGAATCAGTAGAAGAATCATCAACCATCTCGTAACATTTTCTCAAGAACGGCGCTATTGACGAAGACCCACCACCACTGTCCGATGATTTCACCATATCTCGAGAAATCTTCAAATGAAATTTTGAATTTTGAATTCTGAAAATCTGAAATCGAATCGCTTTATCGCGAGAAGAATGAAGAAGAAAAGGAAGAGACTTTTGGGATTTTGAGGTATAGTGTGAAGGCTATGATGAAACTTGTGAGATGGGGCAAGGGCTCGTTCTCACAATCACATCAAAGGAAATTTCAAGGAAGAGAGGAGGAACATGTCAAGGTTTAGATATTTTCAAGTCTTTGGCCCAATACACCTATAGCAGATATTTACATTTAAAAAAAATAAAATTAACGAATCTGATATTTACAGTTTTACATGGGGAAAAAGTTTTTAAACCAGTAAAGAGCAAACGAATGAAAAATTGTTTATTTGATGTAAATATCAAACAAAATCACATGTTTATGATGATGATGATGATGCTGATGGTGATGATGATGATGATGATGATGGTGATGATGATGATGATGATGATGATGATGATGAGATGATGATGATGATATGTATTAGCCTATTAGGAAATTGAAACTTGTATAGGTGCTACCAAAAATAACAACTTAAAATCTAAGGATGTTATTTTCAAAAAAAAAAATTGGGATGTTAAATCTTATAAATTATTATGTCAGTTAGATAATAGCATGTCTAAAATTATATTTAGAAAAACAAAATACTATAATTCATTTCTTAAGAATAAATTATTCAGACTCATAGGAAATTAAGGAAAGCAAACATGTTAATAAACAATTTTGTATAATATCATAAAGAGAAAATGCATAATATAGCATTAAGAGAGTTTTTTTGTGTGCTAAATTTAACAAATATTTTCATTTAGAACAAAAATAATATTTTTATAAAAGATTAATTTAGGGGGGTGTATTCAACTTAGCATTTGGAGAGATTTGAGTTAAAATGATAAATCATATGTTATTGGAAACAGTTTGAGATTTGGATTTTAAAGTTTCACGTGAGATTTCATAGAATTTTTTAGTTAAAAATACAAAGATCCAAATCTCATTATTTTAAATAAGATTTCAGACAAAAACTTTAATTCACCAAAATTCAACTAATCATCTCTAAATTCAATAAAACTCAAATCGCATCAAATATTCATTCCAATACATCCTCCTTAAATTTTTTGTTTGTGTTAAGTATTTTCAGATTTAGGATATAGTTTTTAGAGGATATGAGGTAGGAATTAGAGTTTAAAGATTAGGGTAAAAACCCTAAATTTTAAGTCTTAAATTCTAAAATTATGAGGTTAGGAGATTTGTGATGATAAGAGAATTGCCTTTAATAAAAACTAGATTCGGGATTATATTTAGGGTATAGTTTTTAGAGGATATGAGGTAGGAATTCGAGTTTAAAGATTAGGGTAAAAACCCTAAATTTTAAGTCTTAAATTCTAAATTTATGAGGTTAGGAAATTTGTGATGATAAGAGAATTGCCTTTAAAAAAAACTAGATTCGGGATTATATTTAGGATATAGTTTTTAGAGGATATGAGGTAGGGTTTAGGGTTTAAAGATTAGGATAAAACCCTAAATTCTAAATCATAAACTCTAAAATTATGAGGTTAGAATATTTGTGATGATAAGAGAATTGCCCTTTAATAAAAACTAAGTGCGGAATTATATTTATAAATTAAATTTATTTGATATTTATTGTATTTTAGTTTTAGTTATGTTTGTTATAAAATTTAGATGTCATAAATCCAATTTGGTTAAAATTTAGAAATAATTATATGTTATTAGGTATCAAAAAATAGGCAAATTCATTTTGGAACAGAAAATCCGTCCAATCTTGTATCCGTAAAAGTTTTATAAATTTAAAAGCATATTAAAATGCATATATACTTATTTATATTTGTTTTTAGTATTTTGTTTGAAAGTATTTCCGATTAGAAGAAAAATAAATATATAGTAATAGTGAAGAAGAAGATGATTTAGTTGATTTTTTTTGTTTTTGTTGTCAGATTATTTAGTTGATTTTTAGAAAATGGGTGATTAAAAATAAATTAAATAGTTTTGCAATTTCAAAAAAAAAAGAAATCAGATGAGGAGTTGAATTAATGATTTTAGTTGTTTTGGCCATTGAAAATCATGTTGTTATGGCCACAGAAAAACAACAAGAACATATGAAACAGTATGTAGTTTTGGTTTCCTAAAACTATGTCGTTTTAATTTTATGTTAGTTTTCTAACAGCACCAAACGGAACCACGTCGACAATACACATGAGGGTTGTTTAGTGGGTGACTTTAGAGGTCAGGGGATTTACTTGCACACAATTGAGCTGAGAGTTGTTCTTGCAAAAAAAATAAAGATCGATGGTTTTTTTACTAAAAACCCAATATACAACTTAATAATAGACAATGAATTGAATTATGCATATATATATATATATATATATGCATAATGAAGAAGAGTCATAATTTAAAATTTTAACAAATCTTTTAAATGAAATAAATTAAAATAAGTAATATGTTATAATTAGATATCAAATAAGTATTAGTTTTTCAATTTTTTAAATGGTTAACCATTTTCTAAAAATTAATTTAGATTTTCGTCCATAATTAATAAAAGAGAGAAACTGAGTTTAATTTTTATTTATTTATTAATTAACATTTAAAAAGCTTTGAATTGTTTTTGGATACATATATATAAGATACAAATACATTTTTGCCATTAATGAGATTTTTTTTGTTATTTATTTTAATGACATTTCATGTAATATTCTTAAAACATAAAAGTTACTTATAAATTGTCCTATTTGTGGTGCAAAAAAATTATTTTGTGCTATCTATAAGAATTATTTTCTGTCCAATCCTAAAACATGTTAAGTTATTATATAGAAAGAAAACAATCGTTCATCTATCCTCGGAATACAATGCTATGGGACATGTTCGAAATAGTGGACTAAATCATCCATCGGGAATCCTAAAATTTTAGTTTATAAAAACGCAGAAGCGAGATGGAAGTTCCGGTTGATGAGGGTCGCTTATAAAGAGCATGAATGCAAAAAGCACTCTCGAGCTCGGTGTGTTCACTGGTTACTCACTTCTCACCACAGCTCTTGCTTTGCCTGAATATGGCCATGTACATAATGTTTAGGGTTACAAAATTATTTGATTTAATTAAAAAGTTTAAAAGTGGTGGATTCAGATTACTGCAACAGGCATTGATCACGAAGCTTAGGAAGTGGGACTAAAGTTTATAATCAAGAAGGCTGGTGGTGATTACAAGATTAATTTAATTTATTCATTCCGATGATCTGAACGCCTTACAAGATTAGACCAATTGGTCAGCGACATACATGAAACGTTATGTTATTATTATCTAACAAAAAGCTTATTAAATTTGATTGTTGGCTAAACAAGATTTTGATTTCGCATTTGCGGATGCTGACAAGTCATAGTACGTCAACTTCCATGAGAGGCTGCTTAAGTTAGTGAAGGTTAGATCATTGCCTTTGACAACACCTTGTAGTTTGGTTTTGGCTGAGGATGAAGAGTGGGTCCCAGAGCATATGAGGGAATATAGAGATATTAGTAATGGACCTAACTCACATCTAAAACTAGCTCAAGAGTGGAGGGTTGCCATACATTTATATATATTAGTCCACAAATCTCTTAATGCTCGATGTGAGATATTTAGTACATCCCCTCTTTCACGTTCAAGATTAACATCTTAACGTGAAGTTTGTGGGACTAGACATTCATGGATAGACCACAATTTGAGACATTGAAAACTTTGGATTCTGATAATATATTAGGAATGAACCTAACTCACACCCAAAAACTAGTTCAAAAATAGAAAGTTGTCACACACTTATATATATATATATTAGTTCACAAGACAGGCTCTTATAGGCTCTTATAGAACTGATCAATAAGAAACTGGCTTTGGATCCTCTAGTTGAGGTCTCTGAGTCTCAGATTCTATTGGAGATGGTGTTACATTATGTAGGCGGTATTATGTAATCAAAAGATTACTCAAGAGTCAAGAGTAAAGACCAAAGTTGGGAAGTTTGGAATAAAACTGTTAGATGCATCAATTAATAATGACTTTTATCTTTTGTTACAACTTTGCTGTGTTTAATCGATGACCAGTCTTCATCTTTTCTTATACTATATATTGTATAAGAGTGAAATTTTATGTCCAAAGTTTGATTTTTTTGGACAAATTATCTACTTTACAAAAACTTCAGTGCGTAAAAAGTTTTTAGGCCAGTTTTACAGATTAACCTAACTGGATTTAACTGACACCAAAAACACTCAATACCATGCACTTCTCTATTAATGACACACTTGATTCCATATATATATATATATATGCATGAAAACAAATAAATGGGATAAACACTAATTTTTCCAGCTTTTTGGGGTAACATCTAATATGTATTGTATATTTGTTTCGCCTTCCAAAAAAAAAAAAAAATGCATACCTACTGACACCAGCGTCTTTCATTTCCATCTTTTCTGCCAAAATTACATATCCACCCAAATGATATGACATAAATTTTTCTTTTTTTCGGTTTTCTATTACTATTTAAAGCCAACATGAGCTAACAACACTCAAAAGGGATTGATTCTCAAAAGCAAAAGAGATGGATGGTCGATTACCTGACAAAGGGATTCTCAAGAGCGGAGATCTGAAACAGGTTTTAACTTACTACTTCCCTAATCCAATTAAGAACTATATATACAAAATTATAATATAGATGGTCTTGCTTATACCACTACATGATGTGTTATATAAAAACAGTACATCATGGAAACGACCGCGTATCCAAGAGAGCACAAATTACTCAAGGAACTTCGAGAGGCTACAATCCAGAGATATGGCAATTTGTAAGTCTTCTTAAAATCCATTGGATCGATTCTCTACTAGCCAATATTGTTTTTAAAAATAATATGATTTATAAACTTTATGAATGTAGAAGCGAGATGGGAGTACCGGTTGATGAAAGTCTATTTCTATCGATGCTTGTAAAGATCATGAATGCCAAAAACACTATCGAGATTGGTGTGTTCACTGGTTACTCACTTTTCACCATTGCTCTTGCTTTACCTGAAGATGGCCGTGTAATATATGATTCTTCAATTCTTGCTAATATCATACGTACAAACCACATTAATTGTTTATGTTACAATTAGGGTATAATTAGTATTAAAGTGAACTTTTGGAATGTAGATTACTGCGATAGACATTGACCAAGCAGGTTACAATTTGGGACTAGAGTTTATGAAAAAAGCAGGTGTTGATCACAAGATCAATTTCATCCAATCCGATGGTCTTAGAGGCTTAGACCAATTGTTGAACGAGGTACGTAAAATTAATTAGTAAAAATTCTTATAGTAATAGTAATTAATTATTAACCTAGTCAACACTTTTTGGGTATTGATTAAGGAGAAACAAGAGTATGATTTTGCATTTGTGGATGCTGATAAGACAAACTACGTTAACTTCCTTGAGAGGCTACTTAAGTTAGTGAAGGTTGGAGGTATCATTGCCTTTGACAACACCTTATGGTTTGGTACTCTAATTGAGGAAGAAAACGAAGTTCCAGGCCATATGAGAGCATATAGAAATGCACTTTTAGAGTTTAATCAGGTTTTAACTCGTGATCCTCGAGTCGAAATCTGTCAAATATCTATGGGAGATGGTCTTACGCTATGCAGACGTCTTATATGATAAACAAAAAAGTTTGTAATAAAAACTTGTTATATGCTATAATAATAATTAATGGCTGTGTACTTTGTCTGTAATGGTGATCACTCTTCATCTTCTTCCTAATAATGGACTTATTATAGAGGAATGTTTAAACTTGGAGGTGTGGATTAATTATTACATTTTCATTACTTTATGACAAATATTTGAGAATGTTTAAACTTTGAGGGGTTATTCGATAAATTAAGATAAACATTGACATTTCCAAATCAGAAAATCCCAATTTTTTTTTTGAAATGTTGAAAAGCGGCCAGATTGAGAATATTTCTTCCATCGTTGAAACTTCCAAATAGCGGCGAATCTGATTCGATTTGGGCTTCTCGGATTGAAGAATTCAAGGTCTTTTTGACTCCTTCGTCTCTAACTTCTAGATCTCCACAACACTATTCCGTTTCCAAGTGAGGATTCGATTTGGTAAAAATTTCGTCTCTTTCGACTATATTCGGATTTTCCTGGGTTTACGAGATCGAATCAACTTGTGTTTTCCGGTGATGGGTTTGTCTCTTTATGCATTTCCGATGATGGGTTATGAGAAAAAAGTTTTATTTTTCTCTTGTTTGCTCTGTGTAGGTGGATCTTGACGAATTTGATTAGCAAGTATGGCTAAAAAGGAGAGACCTAGACCTGAGAAGTTATCTGTTTACCTTTATATACCTAACATTGTTGGTGGGTTTTTCGATATTTCTTTAACTTTTTTTAATTAGTATTAGTGCTTGTTGTGATGATTCTTGATTGGTTCTTCAGGGTACATGAGAGTGCTCTTGAACTGTGTTGCCTTTGCTGTGTGTTTCTCAAACAAGCCACTTTTCTCGGTTCTCTATTTCTTCAGGTCTTGCAACTTTCCTCTTTGATTTTTTCATTAAGATTTTACATGTTTTCTGTAGTGGCTTTAATAGTCTTTTTTTATCAATGTGGCTCTCTCCAGCTTTTGTTGCGATGCTGTGGATGGCTGGTGCGCTCGTAGATTCAACCAAGGTTTAATAAATTCTCTCTTGTTATGGTCTCATGTTTTAGATATCACATTTTCATTGAATATGATTGCTCAAAAGATCCTACCACTGATCAAAATTTAGTTTGTATTGATAGTATTTAGTTTCAATGTGATAGGCGTTTTTTCATTGTGATTATAGTAGTTAATACATGCCGTTACTATAGTAGTGTATGTTAGAAAGCTAGAACTTGACTCACTTATCTTTCTTTGTTCCTCAGTTTCAACATTTGGAGCTGTTCTTGACATGGTCACAGATAGGTGAATCTTCTTTTACATTTATTTGTAGATCAACCTACTTATCTATATAATAAACTCTGACACTTTTGTGGTGATCATTCTCGGTTATAGAGTTAGCACGGCTTGTCTACTCGTGATTCTCTCTCAAGTCTACAGGTAAGGATATTAAATATATCTATGTATCTTTTTTCCATAACATCTCTCAAGTTTGAGTAGATTGGTTTCTACCATATCTGAGCATTTTTGTTTCATCTTTAAATAGGCCTAGCTTGGTCTTCCTTTCATTACTGGCTTTGGATATTGCTAGTCACTGGCTGCAGATGTACAGGTACGCTAATTCTTGGTGCACCGTGAATTCTTCTCTATACTTTTCCAAAATCTCCAGTGTCTAACCTGGAACTTAATACTCTACTCGCAGTACGTTTCTAGCAGGGAAGAGCAGCCATAAGGATGTGAAAGACAGCACAAGCTGGCTTTTCAGACTCTACTATGGAAACCGAATATTTATGTGTTATTGCTGTGTTTCTTGCGAGGTGATTGAATCTGTCTCTTTATTTTCAAGTTAATCCTTTGAGATGATGATGATGATGATGATGATGATGATGTGTTCTTAAACGCTTATTATTTCAAACGTGCAGGTTCTGTATATTATCCTTCTTCTCATTGCAAAGAACCAAACCGAAAATCTCCTCAATGTTAGCTTTCTTCTCCCCTTTCTTTCGTTAAGTCTATCTCTTAGTCAACTACTAAGCATTGGATCTCATTACAGGTCGTAGTTGCCACGCTAACACAGATTTCACCACTCTCTTTTCTCCTGGCTTTGACATTGTTCGGCTGGTCGATGAAGCAAACTGTCAATGTCATTCAGGTAAAAGCTGTAACTTTTTTTACCAAATCTGCCACTAATAATCCCTTCATTAGAAGTTTCTAATTGGATTTTAACTGTGGCAGATGAAAACAGCTGCAGACGTTTGTGTACTTTATGACATAGAGAAGCAGCAGAAGAAGCCTTGATCTTCCTTCTTTTTTTTTTTTTTCTCAACCTGAAACTTTCGTCTTTCTATGTGTTCTCTCTTTCACTGTGGATGTAGATAATTTGTTTTTAATGAAATGAAGAAGATTGACTTGCCTCTTTGACATAATTATGATTGTACATATAATATTTGATTACAATCGTTAATACTTTATTCAGCTTTGATGCAGAGTTGAGTCGTATATGGTACACGTCAGCATTATCTCGTTCCCAAAACGTAAGGTCCAGACTCAGATAATACACACGAATCAGTTCTTGTCGTTCATCGGCTATTGCTAGCCACACCAAACAAAAAAACGTAGATAATGATCATGCAAAATCGACCGTTGGATCTTGATTTCGATTTCAAACCACACAAATCCTAGTGACTGAGCTGAAATTTTTAAAGGCAGGGCCTCCTCTGTTTTGTAAATTTCTCACCACAGACAGAAACACTTGAAGCTTTTCTCTTTTCTCTACCATGGCGAAACCAGTGGCAATTGAGGTGTACAATCCTAATGGAAAGTACAGAGTCGTCAGCACAAAACCGATGCCTGGAACTCGCTGGATCAACCTCTTGGTTGACCAAGGTTGTCGTGTCGAGGTAATCATTTCTTATTTATAAGCAGCATCAAGAATAATTACTTTTTTTTATTAGTTAACACTAAAGTTTCTGGCTTTTTTATTAGATATGTCATTTGAAGAAGACGATCTTGTCCGTAGAAGACATCATTGATCTGATCGGAGACAAGTGTGATGGAGTCATCGGTCAGGTAATGAAAATGAAAAAAAAGAGAGACAAGAAAGTTTCTATTTTTATATTATATGAAAAGTAAAATAAAATCGGTTTTGTTGTTTATAGTTGACGGAAGATTGGGGAGAGACTCTGTTTTCAGCTCTGAGCAAAGCTGGAGGGAAAGCTTTTAGTAACATGGCCGTTGGTTATAACAACGTCGATGTTGAAGCTGCCAATAAGTATGGAATTGCCGTCGGTAACACTCCGGTAATAAACAACAAAAACAAAGGTTTAGTTCCGATAATAGAGGTTTTAGGAAGTGTTTCTAAAGATTTTGATGGATGTTGTTTGTTTTGAGTTGGATAGGGAGTGTTGACTGAGACGACGGCGGAGCTAGCTGCATCTCTTTCCTTGGCTGCTGCAAGAAGGATTGTTGAAGCTGATGGTTTCATGAGAGGTGGCTTGTACGAGGGATGGCTTCCTCATCTGTAAGATCACTCCATTTTTCTTTGTTCTTCTTTAAATCAAGAGCTTGAGAACTATTGTAATCTTGGTGTTTGGATTTTTGGTAGGTTTGTGGGGAACTTACTTAAAGGACAGACTGTGGGAGTTATTGGAGCTGGACGTATTGGTTCAGCTTATGCTAGAATGATGGTAATGACATTTGTAAATTTTGATCCAACACAAAAGCTTCCTTTTTTGACTTCTTGAAATCAATCAGGTTGAAGGGTTTAAGATGAACTTGATCTACTTTGATCTTTACCAATCCACTCGTCTTGAGAAATTTGTGACTGGTGCGTAATAGTTTCAATATAATAATACTCTTTTCTTCTTCTTGATGTTGAAGTTTTTATATACTTGAGATTATGGTTATTGGCATAGCTTATGGACAATTCTTGAAAGCAAATGGTGAACAACCTGTGACATGGAAACGAGCTTCGTCCATGGAAGAAGTGCTTCGCGAGGCTGATCTGGTATGTATACCCGAAGACGACATTTGTAGTGTAAATCTCTTAAGCTAGAAACTTGAACTGGTTTGTGTGATCTGAAACAGATAAGTCTTCACCCGGTGCTCGACAAAACCACTTACCATCTTGTCAACAAAGAAAGGCTTGCCATTATGAAAAAGGTGAATTTTTTTTTTTCGCTTTACAAATATTCCATTTGGTAGCTTCTCTTATTGTTGTTCTAATTGAATTTATTTGCTTTCAGGAAGCAATACTTGTGAACTGTAGTAGAGGTCCTGTGATCGATGAGGCAGCTCTAGTTGATCATCTTAGAGAGAATCCAATGTTTCGAGTTGGTCTTGATGTGTTCGAGGAAGAGCCATTCATGAAACCAGGGCTTGCTGATATGAAGAACGCTATTGTTGTTCCTCACATTGCTTCTGCTTCCAAGGTAAACAACAAACTCAAAAACATGTCTTTTGTGTCTTGTTAAGTTATGTACAGAACAGAAACTGACTTTGTTTCTTCTGGTAATGATGACAGTGGACTCGTGAAGGAATGGCTACACTCGCAGCTCTCAACGTCCTCGTATGCATTCCCATTACTATGTTTTGTAAGGATTCAAATGACTAAAAATTCTGAACAATCTTCTTCTGAAAATGTTTATATAACAGGGAAGGGTCAAAGGATACCCGATTTGGAGTGACCCGAACCGGGTCGACCCGTTCTTGAATGAAAATGCTTCACCACCAAATGCTAGCCCAAGCATCGTCAACTCAAAAGCCTTAGGTACTTGCATTCTTATACTAAAGTCTCAATTGTTTCAAATATAACACACAGACAAGTCTAATCCACTTGTACAAATTTGTTTTTGTTATCTATTAATTTCTCTAATATATAGTTTTTGGGTTTCTTACAGGATTGCCTGTTTCGAAGCTATGAGTAAAGTATGAAGAAGGGGGAGATTTGGATGAATCGTTTTAGTGAATATATATGATGATGATGGTGTCAAGTTGTGTTTTATGTAATGTATACAACAACCATGTTGGATCATAAATCACTCTTTTTTAAGTGTTTTTATATATTGCTAATGAGTCTTTCACCCACTTCATTTCTTCCATAAATTTTCTAAGAGTATATGTTTGATAACATCTAGTGAAGCATTTCGTTTCTAGTTTTAGAATTTGTACTCATGGATCTATACCGTTCAATCATTCCCGTTTTGCAACACGGAATGGGAAACACAAGTTTTTGAAATTTTCGTTTTGGACAATTAAATATTAATTTTATAAATATAAATAAAGTTTGATGTGTTTGATTATAAAATTCGATTATGCGATGACGATATATTATTGTTATTTATTTTGTAACGATATAGTATATTATTTTATATTTTTTAAAATGTGTGCCATCTAATGGTTTTTCTGAACCATCTCAATTTTTGTTAATGGCATTGGCAAATACACTAAACAAGTTTAATTATCAATTAACAATATTATCTTAACTGATCTTTATCCAAAAAGAAAAAAAAAATTACTTTAACTGAAATACAAAGTCTTGTGTATATAAAAATCTATCTCATAATCATGATTGACTTTTGATTTTACATGTTTTTTTTTGTTTTTTTTCTAAAACAATCTCGTAATCATGATTGACTTTTGATTTTACATATATTTTTTTTGTTTTTTTTCTAAAACAATCTCGTAATCATGATTGACTTCTTAGAATGTATATTACTTTTTTTGCAAGGAAGAGTTATATGTACCTAAACGGTTTTCTGCAAAATCAATAGATATTTCACCCGATAATGTAATTGTTGTCGTTATCCCAAATCGAGTAGAAGCATTCATTTAACACACTGTTATAGGCAGTTTTTGTTTTTTTTCTTAATTTCAAAGCTTCTGAAGTTTCATTCAATGTTTGTTAGGTAAGAAGACTCTAGTAGTATTAAAATTTTAAACACAGAAATTCGTAAATTGTCAAATACCTAAGTTTTTTTTCTCATATATAAAATTCAGATAGACAAAATTTGTGTATTTTTAATTAAATTAGGCAAGTTATGACGCTCTGTTGTCTTTTGAGAAAGCTCTGAGGTCTCGACACGTAGCAGTGTGAACAACGTAGACCACGTGGAAATTTGCTGAGACCAAAAACACCATGTGACAGCTGCTTAAGGGTCCCACTTTGGTCTAAGCCACACTAACGGATAAGATCAAACTCAATTCTTGGTTTCAACACTTTTTTTACGTGCTCCGACCCTTTTCACCCATCCATTGAATTGAACTTTGTAATAAGAAGAACTAAGAATTATTGGATCATTCAGAATAAGTCATACATCATTCTTAAGACAAAAGTTAAGAGGCTCTATCTGAGGAAAAATAAACAAACAAACAACAAAGCTTGTTTCTTCGTCTAGAATTTGTTCATTTTAATTTCAATTGGTTATCTCCATTTGAAGAAAAAGTGCTATTAACAAGAATAACTTTTTTTCTTTATGATTTTAATTTCCCTTCACCCAAAAGCCGCATAAGCATTTTCTCAACCAACAGTCAAAAAGCTCTTTTTGTCTTCTCCATTTTAAAACCTCACCTTTTATTTTATTTTTTTCTTTCTTGCTTTTTAGAAGCTGTAATAATATTCTTGAATCTTATTCTTTTTTTCTCTTTCTCGTGTAATAATCGGTGAAGCCTTAGTTCTGTTTCCATCATGTTCCAACTTTTCTTTATTACAACAACCTAAACCTCACTTGTCTGAAACCAAAACTCCAAAACAGTTTTCTCTTAAAAAAATCCTCTCTTTTTTTTCTTTCTAAACGTAATCTCAAGAAAATGGTTTCAAGATCGTATTCAAATCTGTTGGAGTTAGCTTCAGGAGACTCACCAACGTTTGGGCGAATGAACCGACAAATCCCTCGTATCATGGCCGTAGCTGGAATCATGTCAAACATCGACAACGACTCTAAAGAAACTGATCTGTCTCCAAAAGATCGTATCATCATTGTAGCTAATGAATTACCAATACGAGCTCAGAGAAGGCTTGATAGCACTAGTACTACTAGTACTAGTACTTGTTGTAGCAAAGGTTGGAACTTTTCTTGGGATGAGAATTCACTTCTTCTTCAATTGAAAGATGGTTTAGGAGATGAAGCTATTGAAGTTATCTATGTTGGTTGTTTGAAAGAAGAGATTCATCCTAATGAACAAGAAGAAGTTTATCAGGTTCTTCTTGAATCTTTCAAGTGTGTGCCGACGTTTTTGCCTTTGGATTTGTATACTAGATATTACCATGGATTCTGTAAGCAACAACTTTGGCCTTTGTTTCATTACATGTTACCACTCTCACCTGATCTCGGAGGTAGGTTTGATCGGTCTTTGTGGCAAGCTTATGTCTCCGTGAACAAGATTTTTGCTGATAGGATCATGGAAGTGATTAACCCTGAGGATGATTTCGTATGGATACATGATTATCATTTGATGGTTTTGCCTACATTCTTGCGGAAGAGGTTTAACAGAGTCAAGCTCGGTTTCTTCCTCCATAGTCCGTTTCCATCATCAGAGATTTACAAAACTCTGCCTATTCGTGAAGAGCTGCTTCGAGCTTTGCTTAACTCGGATTTGATAGGCTTCCACACCTTTGACTACGCGAGGCATTTCTTGTCTTGTTGTAGTCGAATGCTTGGTCTTACTTATGAATCTAAGAGAGGATACATTGGTCTTGAGTATTACGGTAGAACCGTGAGTATCAAAATCTTGCCTGTAGGAATCCACATGGGTCAGCTTCAGTCTGTTCTTAGCTTACCCGAGACCGAAAGCAAAGTCGGCGAGCTCATTGAGATGTATGGTCGAAAAGGCAGGACAATGCTGCTTGGTGTAGATGATATGGACATTTTCAAAGGTATAACATTGAAGCTTTTAGCTATGGAGCAGCTTCTTATCCAACATCCTGAATGGCAAGGGAAAGTTGTGTTGGTACAGATAGCAAATCCGGCGAGAGGCAAAGGGAAAGATGTAATAGAGATGCAAGCTGAGACTTATTCAACTGTTAAGAGGATTAACGAGACGTTCGGGAGACCAGGTTATGATCCTATAGTGTTGATCGATGCACCGTTGAAGTTTTATGAAAGAGTTGCTTACTATGTAGTAGCTGAGTGTTGTTTGGTGACAGCGGTTAGAGATGGGATGAATCTTATACCTTATGAGTATATAGTTTCACGTCAAGGAAACGAGAAGCTTGACAAAGTTGTAAAGCTGGAGGCGAATCACAAGAAGAAGAGTATGCTGGTGGTTTCTGAGTTCATTGGTTGCTCTCCGTCGTTAAGCGGAGCAATTCGTGTGAATCCATGGAACGTTGATGCAGTGGCTGATGCAATGGATAGTGCACTTGAAGTTGGTGAAGGTGAGAAGCAGCTAAGGCATGAGAAGCATTACAAGTATGTGAGCACACATGATGTTGGGTATTGGGCTCGTAGCTTCCTGCAAGATCTTGAGAGGAGTTGTGGTGAGCATGGACGAAGGAGGTGTTGGGGGATTGGGTTTGGGCTTAGTTTCAGAGTTGTGGCGTTAGACCAAAGCTTTAGGAAGCTGTCAGTGGAACATATTGTGTCAGCTTATAAGAGGACAAAGACAAGGGCTATTCTTTTGGACTATGATGATACTTTGATGCCACAAGGTTCTATTGATAAAAGACCTTCATCCAAGTCAATCGATATATTGAACGCCTTGTGTAGGGACAAGAGCAATCTGGTGTTCATTGTCAGCGCGAAAAGCCGAGAAACACTTTCGGATTGGTTTAGTCCTTGCGAGAAGCTTGGGATTGCTGCTGAACATGGCTATTTTCTGAGGCTAAACAAGGCAGTGGAATGGGAAAACTGTGTGGCAGCAGTGGATTGTTCTTGGAAGCAAATTGCAGAGCCTGTGATGGAACTTTACACCGAGACAACAGATGGATCAACGATTGAAGACAAAGAGACTTCTCTGGTTTGGAGCTATGAGGATGCTGACCCTGATTTCGGGTCATGTCAAGCTAAGGAGCTTTTAGATCATCTTGAAAGTGTACTTGCCAATGAACCTGTAACAGTGAAGCGAGGACAGAAGTATGTAGAGGTGAAGCCACAGGTTTGTGTCAGTGTTCCCTTCCAGCCCAAATTATTTACTTACGATTTGTACTAAGATGACGAGAGTCTTTGTTGGTTGTAATTTCAGGGGGTGAGCAAAGGACTTATAGCAAGGAGGATGCTTTCAATGATGGAAGAAAGAGGAACAGCAGCAGAGTTTGTTCTATGTATTGGAGATGACCGGTCTGATGAAGACATGTTTGAGGTGATATGCAGTTCCGTTGAAGGCCCTTGGATAGCTCCGAGAGCTGAGATATTCGCTTGTACTGTGGGTCAAAAGCCTAGCAAAGCAAAGTATTACCTTGATGATACTAGTGAGATTGTGAGGTTAATGCATGGTTTAGCTTGTGTTTCAGATGAGATCACTCCGGTTTTTTAATGGTACAAAGTGTTACAATAGATTTCTTCTGGCAAAAACGAAACTAACACAGGCGGCGAAGCCTGCTGGAACTCAGTAAGCAATCAAAACTGTCTATGTTTTTTTTTTGTTGCCTTAAATCCCAATCACAAGTTTTAAATCTTGTTTTAACTAAACAGGAGCTACATGTCTCCGGAGTACGGGGTGAGTGGGAAATACTCCACTGAATCTGATATATTTAGCTCTACTCCACTGAATCTGATATATTTAGCTCCTTGAGATTGTAAGTAGCAAACATAACCGAATTTTTTCTTACATACAGTAGCGCCAACCTTCTCACATATGTAAGCTTCTGAAATCAAGAAATAAAAAACTTACGTATGTGAGAAGATTGGTGCTGCACTGTATGTGAGAAAACATTCGATTCTGTTTGCCACTAATAATCTCAAGGAGCATCACCCCGAAGCTAAATATATCAGATTTAGTGGAGTATTTCCCACTCACCACGTACTCTGGAGACGTGTAGCTCGTGTTTAATAAAAAAAAATTTAAAACTTCTGATTGTGCTTTAAGGCAACAAAAAAAAACATAGACAATTTTGATTGCTTACTGAGTTCCAGCCGTTTACTGAGTTCCAGCCGGCATCAAGTAGGATGTTTTGACGATAGAATTGGTGCGAATGAGATCACTAGTCCAACTGGGAGTTTATCTGCTTCTACCTCTACCGCCAGAAGATACTTCACCACAGCCTAGAGATCACTTTTATTTCACTGCTTTTAGTCGTTTGGCTTCGTTTGGCTATATAATGCCAGCTTATTGAATCTCTGTTGAACTAGTTATGTACGTTTTGAAAATTGAGTTAAGTTGGTATATTTTCAATTTCTTCTATTGCCTAGGTTGTTCATTGGTCACTTGATAAATCATATGATGAATTGGAAGCTAAAGTGGATTGTTTCACGTTTATGTGTCTTTCTGCCTCTGTTTTTGGTTCACTTCAGGTTCCTTAAGACTAGACTTCGATATTGTATATCTTTTGTCTTCTGGTTTCTAGTTTAAATCGTTTGGCTTTGTTTCTTGATGTAATGTTGACTGCTGACACAAACTAGTCCAAGAGTTTGAAAATCTCTGGAAACATCTCTTGGTTCATTGGTTAGTTCACAGAACATGTTCTTCGGCCGGTTCTTTTAATCCAAGGAATCCAGCTTTTCTAGTACAATTGGGAACATGGAGGATGACACCAACACTGCATCAAGACATGGAAATCCAGTAAAATCCAATTCACTTTGGACCCCTCACGGTAATGACATTGATTGAAATAATTAATGACTTAGTACAATTGGGAAAGTGTTACAAGAGTTGAATAGATTTCTTCTTCTTTATCTTATTAACTTGTGACAAGAGAGTAAGAAACGAAACAAGTTTCTTCTTTGCTTTGGCAACTTCATCTTGAGATTGGAGATACTCAGCTGAACCACAAGTAAAAGAACAAAGAGAGCAGTAAAAGTTTGCAGCATCATCGTAAGCAGGTGGTGAATCCAAACATCTATGATGAACCATAACTTCACATCCATCGCCAGAGCAAAACAAAAGCTTCCCACTTTCTTTGCATTGGACACATGTGTACTTTGTATTCTCTAAAGAACTTGACACATGACCATCGCTTTCGTCTTGGCTGCGACTAGATGATTGTACTACTTGTTTTGGATCAGCCATTAGTTGCTCACTCTCTTTATCATCACTTCTCGGTTCAATCATCTGATCAAACAAACCGAATGCATAAAACAATCCAAAACCTTATCTGAAAGAGAACATTTAAGCAAAGGCTAAATACCATTTCTAATGCGCATTTTGGCAGACTAACAAGTTTGCTTTTGATAAAAGGAAGAAGATTCCACTTGGATAATCCCGGTGCTCCTGGTTTCAGTTCTGACAAAGGTATCTAGGAAACGAAGAGCAATCTTAAGTAAACATGAAAAAAAACTAAAGGAAATGTAGATTGGTCATTTAATATGTAAATACCTCATCCAAGATACATTCAAGTACATGCTCACAGCTATGGGAAGAATCAAACTCAATCTTTGAGTTAGCATCAGTAACAACATCAGAATCAAACAAAGAGGCTAAGCATCTGAAAGCTACCATCTCATTGGTATGTTCACCAAGATCATCTGGAAGCTTAGGAGCCATTTCAAAGACATCTTGCAAACAAATAAATAAAATTAAGAAAGAATCTCAGAAAATTTAAATGCTTAAAATTCAAAAGAAAATCAACTGTAACTCTGATTGCAAAATTTACCATGAAGCATCCAAAGCTGAGTTTTGAATTTGGCAAAGTACTCAATAATCCAAATCCAGTAATCAAGATCTGAATTCCCAGTCGCAAAACTATCTGATTTCGCAGACTCCATAATCTAAATTTGTTGAATTAAAACAGAAACGTTTATCTGATTGTAAAATTTACAAGAATTTAAAAATCAACAGAATCTTTAGTTCCTTAATTTTCCGAGAAAATGGAAACACATTTGGTACCTCTTTCTCAACGGAGAATCTGAATGAAGACAAGCTCCGTCGACGGAGATACGAAATGAGACCGCCAAATTGCAGGATTTAAGCACTGTAAAAATTTCACCATCGTTAGGCAAAGAGAGATTAGAAAGAAAGATGAGAGTTTTCCCACGAATTATTACAGCCCAAAACTAGGACCAACTCGAGGCCCAGAACTTGCAAGTAGGGACTGATCAGAAAAATGGCTTGGGACTTGCTTCTGATTAGATAAAATTATGTTTTCTTGTGTGTATATATTATGAATGCTGAATATCTTCACTTTATTAGAATGAAAAGATTACATATTTATACAGAGGAGATTAAAGTAAAACCTAATTACAATTATATACTTTACTTATATACACTAATATCCTTAATATGCTTTCTCAAGATGGAGACAATTTCTTGATGCCAATCTTGGAACAAACTGCTTAAAAAGGATCACGTGAGAGAGGTTTTGTGAGAGCATCCGCTAGTTGATCATGAGTTGAAACATGGGAGACTCGTAAGATTCCGGTTTGAATTTGATTGCGTATAAAATGATAATCTAGTGCAACATGTTTCATACGCGAATGAAATACCGGGTTGGCATAAAAATATGTTGCACCCACATTGTCACAGTAAATAACAGGAGCTGAGGAGAGGGAGAGACCAAGTTCCGTGAGGAGAGAGCATAGCCACCGTACCTCAGAGGCTGTGTTTGCTACAGCTTTATATTCTGCTTCGGTGGAAGATCGCGCTACACTTCGTTGCTTTTTGGAGGACCAGGAGATAGGATTCCTGCCAATGTAGATAACATATGCATTTGTTGAAATATAATCATCATTGTCACCACCCCAATCTGCATCGGAGAACGCATGTAATGATAGTGGTGAGTTTGCATGAAGATAAATGCCATGCGTGGTTGTGCTAGCCAAGTAACGTAAGACCCTTTTAGCCGCTTGCAAGTGATCTGTTGTGGGTAAATACATAAACTGAGATAGCCGATTTACCGCATATGCTATGTCTGGTCTTGTAAAAGATAGATATTGGAGGCTTCCAACAAGTGAACGAAATGCTGCGGGATCATCTAGTTTGGTGCCGCTGTTAAGGGTAAGTTTTGGTGACGATGGAAGAGGTGTAGATACAGGTTTTGTATCGATCATATTTGTCTTGGTGAGGAGGTCAAAAATAAATTTCCGTTGCATGAGGTGAAGACCATTTGATGTACGTGTAGCCTCAATTCCCAAGAAATAATGAAGATCAGTCGGATCTTTGATGGAGAACCTGTCAGCTAGGGAGGCCAGAACCTTGGTAACAACACAAGTGTCATTCCCCGTAACTAGAATATCGTCAACATAAACAAGAACATATGTGAATGTAGCACCCTGGCGTTGAACAAAAAGTTATGTATCAGCAAGAGAATTAGTGAAACCCGTGGAAACAAGATGATGTTTGAGTGCCATATACCATGCCCTAGGAACTTGTTTGAGACCATATATCACCTTCCTTAGTCGACACACATGACCTGGGCGATCTCGATCTATAAAACCTGGAGGTTGAGACATGTACACCTCCTCTGTGAGTTCTCCTTGGAGAAAAGCATTATTCACATCTAGTTGTTTGATAGGCCACGATTTAGTAACAGCCACTTCAAGAACAAGGCGTATTGTTGTAGATTTTATCACAGGGCTGAAGGTCTCAGCATAGTCCACTTCATATAGTTGATGAAATCCTTTAGCAACAAGTCTTGCCTTGTAGCGTTCTAGAACCCCATCAGCATGATACTTAACAGTAAATATCCACTTGCAGCCAATAATGTTTTGCATGGAGTTTGGTGGAACTAGATCCCATGTGCGATTTACCATGAACACATCAAATTCCATAAAACATGCACGTCTCCATTTCTCATCTTTCAACGCTTGGGCAATGGTTGTGGGTTCTGTTGGTGTTGTTTTTTAGCGTGAAACTGTTAGGGTTAGCTTTTTGGTGGGTTTAATGATGTTGTTTTTGGATCTTGTTTGCATGTTATGGACATTTTGTGGTGGTTCATTTGGTTGTTGTTGGATAATAGGTTCTGGAGGTGGTGGTGAAGGAGGTGGTGTTGGTGACTGAGGAGTAGGTGGAGTGGTTGGTTGATTTTGTGGTAAGGTTGGTATTATCAGTATAGGTGGTTGTTGCTGAACTGTAGGTCGCAGTTCATTTTGTTGTGGAGCAGTAGGCTCATTGGAAGTGTGGTTTGGCTGAGTCAAGGTGTGTGACTCATTTTGTATTGGAGCAGTGGGCTCAGTAGGGGTGAGAGAACAAGATGATGCAAGATGAAAGGGTAATACCTGAGAGTGATGAGATGGTGCTGGTGGATGTGGCGAGGATGGAGGCTGTTCCGGTTGGTGAAAATCGGAGCATGGGGGCACGTGCAGAGGCAGGTTTGACGTAGGAAGTCTGAACTCAGTGATCTGTGGCGTAGACGGGAGTCGTTCTTGTCTTGAAACAGGGGTAGAACTGTTTCCAAACGGAAATGACTTTTCATCAAATTGCACATGTCGTGAAACATAGATTCGACCAGTTGGAACATGTAGACATAAATACGCACTTTGAGTCAAAGAGTATCCAACAAACACACATGAAAGTGACCTAGGATCAAGTTTGTGGCGAGTGTAAGGTCGCAGCCAAGGAGAGCATGTACACCCAAATACCCTTAGCTTCTCATAGTTAGGGTTAATACCAAACAGTTTCTGAAACGGTGATTCTCTTGTTAGCACAGGAGTGGGAAGTCTGTTTATCAAGTAAACCGCCGTTGAAAAAGCATACGGCCATAGTTCTTTGGGCATTGAAGCGTGAGAGAGCAGCGTTAGACTTGTTTCCACTATGTGTCGATGTTTCCTCTCCGCTATCCCATTGTGTTCAGGAGTGTGTGGTGGTGATGTGAGATGACTTATACCTTGTGACGCAAGAAACGGTCGTAGAGCAACAAATTCACCACCATTATCCGTGAACAAGGTATCAACTCGAGTTTGAAAACGGTTTTCCACAAGAGATTTGAAGGCTATGACTATTTCTTTGACTTCTGATTTCCGTTTGAGAGGATATATCCACGTGTATCTGGTGTAGTGATCCACCATGACAAGGTAATATTTGTAGTTTTGAGTGGAAAGAATAGGAGAGGTCCAAACATCACTAAAAATATATTCAAGAGGACGAGTGGAGGCAATAGATGTTTGGGAAAAAGGTTATTTGTGACTTTTATTAATGAAGCAATCTGAACAAGACAAATGTGTTTGAGTTGAATGAGAAAGCGGAAGAGAAAATTGGGAAACAACAATGTTTAAAATAGAAGAAGATGGGTGCCTTAATCGGGAATGCCAAGAATCCAAAGACGCTTTTGGACTTGGTGACGCAAGTAGTGCCGTTGCATGTGATGAAGATACCGGCCATTCATATAACTCATTCTTAGTTCTGCCTTAGAGTAACGGGGCCCCCGTGCTGAGATCCTTCACCTGGAAACATGCCGGGAAAAATTCAACGGAGACTTGATTAGCATTATATAACCGATATACTGAGATGAGGTTCTTATAAATATCAGGAACACATAGGACATTCTTTAATGCTAAGTCACGAGTAAGAGAAGGTAGAGAAAGGGAACCCGAATGAGTGACTGGAAGACTGGAACCATCAGCAATTATGATATCTTCACCACCATTGTAAGGTTGGTGTAAAGCAAGATTGTTGAGGTCTGAAGTTATGTGGTGAGTAGTGCCACTATCAAAAATCCAGTTGTTGGCATTGTATGGTGAGTTGAGCACCATGTTGGCACGTGGTTGCCATGGTGTAAAAGGACTGTTGTTGGTTGGTTGCGACACTCGGTTCAGCGATTGTATTTGTGGACACTTTCTTGCACTGTGTCCTTGAACATTACAGAACTGACATTTGCCTAGATAGGGACGAGGGCCACGATTGTCTGGTTGTGGAGTAAATGTGGACTGTTGCCAAGTCATGGTGTTGTTGTTATTGTTGTTGCCGTTGTATCTTGGACGAGGGAAGTTGTTGTTGTATCGTGGACTATTGTTATTGTGGCGTTGTTGAGCCATATTAGCGGTAACAAGAATCAATGATGAGGAGCCAGTGGAGGCAGCCAAAAGCTTTGCTTCGTGGTTAAGGAGACGTTCATGTACCTCAGTGATTGAGGGTGGATTATCTTTGCCTTCGATCTGATCAACAACTGTCTTATATTCGTCTGGTAGACCTTCAAGAATCATCTCAACTTGATCTTCATGTTCAAGAGGATTTCCAAGGAGGACAAGTTCATCCATTCGCGTGACAAGTTCATGAAGGTAATCATCAATAGATCTGTTACCTTTTGTCCAGTTTTTGAGTTGATGTTTCAATTGTTTAATATGCCCCCTACTCGGTTTCGCATACGTTGAAGCGAGCTTGGTCCAGATCTGTGAAGCTGTGGTAGTACGGGAGACAAGGGGCTGAAGGAAAGTGGAGATCGCACCAATCAATCCACTATAGATTAACTTGTTTTGGCGTTTCCAGATGAGGAACGCTGGATTTTCTGTTGGAACAGTCGCAACGAGGATGGTGGAAGGCGGCGTAGGTGTGGATCCATCAAGGTGGCCGGCAAGGCCATGTCTATCAAGCAAAGCATGGACTTGGAGACTCCACATGAGGTAGTTTGTCGAGGTAAGTTTTGACACATTCGTCATATTGATATTGAGGATAGTATTTGTGTTTGTTGGAACAACATCTGTGGTAGCCATAGCAGCAAAGAGAAAAATGAAGAAGAAAAAGAGTGGCGGCTCCAGAAAAAAAAAAATTTAGATTTAAGTTTTAGAATCGTAATGCTCTGATACCATGTGAATGCTGAATATCTTAACTTTATTAGAATGAAAAGATTACATATTTATACATAGGAGATTAGGGTAAAACCTAATTACAATTATATACTTTACTTATATACACTAATATCCTTACTATATATATCACTATTTATTTTCACTTATTAATAAAATCACATATTTATTTCACACAAAGAAAAAAATAGGGAGACAAAGAAAACAAAATCTTCTCTTTTTCTTTTTCAAATTATGTTTTTTAATACCTTCTTCAGATCTGAAAAAATAAGATTAAATTTTTTTTTTTTTTCAACTTATAACAAAGTCTATCTAAAATAAATGTTGAACAAGAGGAGATCGAGATAACTGATCGATAATATATGACAAATATTTGAGAAAATATTATTGATGTGTTATGAAAAAATTTAAACAATAAGTTTTGATTTGTATTTTTAAAGATATTTTGTCGTAATTATTAAAAAAAACATGTTATTAGTTATTATTAAAAAATTGTTATAATTGATTTTAGTGTTTTTACATACTACTCTATATTATAGTCCAATTTTTATTATCCATAATTGTATATGCTAGTGCATTGTATACTATAGTGCATACAGCATACTATTATTTGCTGCCTATTGTAGTTGAATATATGTTTACCAAAATGTTAATACAATCTGGAATGTAATGACCAATCATTCAAAACCTTAGTTAACTATTAACATTGTAACGGTCCTATCACAACGAGAGCTTTCATGTCCACTCAAGGCATGTGGATTTCTTCATTCTTGTCCGATGGTACAAATTCAAAAGATTTATTTGATTAATTTTAAAATTCATTATAGAGTTATTTTTGTTATATAATTTTTTTTGTGAACTAAAAATGTTTTACTCTGTAGTCTCAACCATAATTTCATATATTCGTATGATCTTAAAAAAATACTATAGTAAAAAAAAAATCTTATATTTTAAAGAAAAAATAGCTTTTAGTTTTAGGGGAATTTTTTGTAATAGCATAAAATAAATTTTTTGTGCCACAAATATTACATAATTTTAATTTAGACAAAAATAATATTTTTATTAAAAGACAATTCTTTTATATAGCACAAAACTTTCAACTTTATATTTTTAAGATATAGAATTTAGAATTTATGATTTAGAAAACCTTAAACCCTAAACTATATATCTCATACATCTTAAAAACTATATCATAAATCTTAAAATACTTAACCCAAATTAAAAAGTAAATTATTTTCTTTTATAAAAATGTGATTTTATCCTAAATTAAAAATATATGCTAAATTTAACACAAACATTTTTTAGTATTATTTTAGGAAATTTCTCAAAGCGGTTATCATTATTTTTTACAAATAATTTCGTGTTAAGAACTTTTGTTATTCAATCATTCAACTACTTCCGCTATTGCTGTTAAATCTGTCGCTATTTAGGAAGCTAGAATCGAGAGAGCCACAATGTTAGAGATACAAACAAACTGCGTATTATTTTTGCATGTTATTTAGTTTTTATTCTTGGACATATGTCGTAGTTTAACCTATGATTTTTTTATTCATTAATTCGATGTCCCTATAGTTTCACGCAAGAGCTATAGTTAGTTCAACTTCAAAGAAATAATTGACTTTCTTTAAAATAAAACAGTAGCTTTATTTTTGTCTTGTACGTACTAGGAGGAGGACCACTGTGACAATAATCAGTGATAATTCAGTTTTTAATAGCTTCTCTATTAGTCTATTGAATAAGTACAACGGGAGTTTCTGAGCTCAGCAGATGAAACTATTAACAAAAATAACTATAGTGTACTAGAGAAACTTGGTTTGTTGATTTCATTGGTTTGTTGAAATCATCTACATTTATAATTGAAAACACACAAAACTATTAGTTCCACTACAATGTAGATCCCGCCTACAACCTACCTAATCTTATTTATTAGAAAATTGGCCATTTTAACAGATTCGAAGAAACAAATTTGATTTATGACCTACCTAATCTTTTTCGATAAAATACTTTTCACTAATTCACTTTGATTCAAAACAAGCATAACAGATATGATAGCACAATCTTGTATTAATTTTTGTTGTTGACCAGATCTCAATCTGTAGTCTTTGTAGATCCGGAAATAGCTTTTGATCAGGGCTCTAAACATTTTTGGGAGGATCTCAACCCAACTTGGTGGCTTGTATATGCATAGTGGTCTATATCTATGGCTATTCAATTCAAGAGGGTTCCAATTATTGTTAACGTGAATATAATATAAGCACTATACGTGTTAAGTGCATGGCCTATATAAGCGATAGGCCACACAACACCAAAGTATAGAAGAAAAGCACAAAATTATAATGGAGAAAGTAGAGATTCTTCTTAATTCACTTCATATGAGTGGAGGAGATGGTCCGAACAGCTACTCTAGGAATTCTCATTTGCAGGTCCTTTTCCACTTTTTTTTTTTATCTTTGTAAATTTGGTGTATTTTCTTTATTTTTCATCTTGGTTTTTTTTTCTTGTTATAGTTCATATTCATCTTCTTTTTGCATCTGCATAACAACTTCGAATTTAAAGATTTTGTTTACTAAAAATAGTCACAAAAAGTCAAACTACTGATTTGAGTAGAATTAACAACGTTTATTTTTTGTAATTTAATTAGAATCTCAACATTTTTATAGTATATACATAAAACCAAAACTTAATGAGTGTTCTAAATGAGAAAAAAATGGAATAATATGAACAAGTATTATATATTAGAAGTGGGCACAATTTCCGTCCCGCTTATTCCCGTCTCGTCCTATTCTCATCCTGTTAGGGAAATTCCCATCCCATTTAGAAGGATATTCCCATATGGTACTATCTTCTGATTCCCATTTAGGAACGGGATGGGACGGGACGAGAATGGAAATTCCCGAAATCCCATTTGGAAAAACTTATATATATTTCAAAATAATATTATATATATATATATGTATATCATAAATATAATAATAATGGAAAAATAAAAATATTGAATCTTAAATTCCAATCTTTTTAATATGTTTAAAACAAATTTCCTTATTATTATATATTTTAATTAATGTTAAAATTCTAATTTTATGATTTTGTCTAATCGATTTTTTATAACCTAAAGATTAAAGGTATGTTTTTTCAAACTAGTTACTATTAGTATTCTTGTTAATTTTGTATGCATAGAATTGGGTAAACAATCAAACGAGTAATAATGCGAGAGAAGATGAAGACTACTTACTTAATTTGTTTAGTATGTTACATTTATGTAATTTATTTTAGTTTTATTTTGATTTATATTGGGTTATTTCTGAATTTTTCAGTTTTTTTTTAATTATCAAACAAACACATTTTGAAATAGTGTATTGTTAGTTTATAACTTTATTTTTAATTTGTTTGTCATGTTTATTTTTTGGAAATTCTCATTCCCGTCCTGCTCCGTCCCGATCCTGTCCTGATCCCGTCCCATCTTTCATATGGGACGTAAATGAGACTAGTTTTTTAATTCCCAAGTTTCCGTATCATTTCCATTCCCATTAAATCTCGTCCCAAATTCCCGTTTGCCCATCCCTACTATATATAGTTAAATTATTTCAACTCATCCTAATTTAATTAGTTTCTATAGTTTATTTATTTATTATAAAATCTTAAAATGAGTTGGAATAGAGGTTCTCCGATGATACTGTAAAATAATATATATATATATATATATATAATATATTATATTTATAAATACACTGTACGGTCGTTTATATTCACATCCATATAACAGAAAATAGTATTCAATAAAACTGAAAATTTCTTTAATATATGAAGAGAGAATATTAACATATGACATGTTAGAGATACAAGATAATCAAAGAATTAATATACGACCAGTCGAGTTTTAATAACATATTTACTTGGCTGGCTATTCGGATCAATTATAAGCCTTTTTCAATAAAATTTTGGTTCCTTGTTGTGATACCCTTTTCAATGCAACTTAAATAACGATAATAAAATGTCCACAACTCATCGAGCCACAAAAAAAAAATATTACCAAGATTACCAACCGCTCATTGTCTTACGGAAAGCTAAATCATAAAATTAAGCTAAATCAGTAATTTACTAAATCTAGTAAGCTAAATCTAGAAAAGAGTGTACTTCAGTTTCACTAAATCTAGGTTCGAGAACCCCCATTATGTGTTTTTTATCGTGCAGCAAAATTACTTTTATGTACTTTTCTGGAAAGATTAAGATTTGGTTCCCCTTTTAGTGAAAAAAATACTTTGTTTTTTTCCGAATCAAATTAAGTTTCACCAAAAAAAAAAAAAAGAATTGAAGAAATATTTCGATTTTCCGTTTTTTTCCTCCGGGGGTGTATGGTTTGTTCGGACATAACATTAATTATAATAATCTTTGATTGGTTTTGGTGTGGACAGAGAAGGACAACAAGTTTATTGAAAGAGACAATAAACAAATTGATAATGGAGAAACTCAATGCAAAAACCCTAATCTCTAAGTCCAACACATTCCACATAGCCGATCTTGGTTGTGCAACCGGACCAAACACATTCTTTCTCGTTGAAGACATAATCAAATCCGTTGAAACAAGCTTAGAACCAATCTCCTTAAAACCAGAGTTCCTAGTCTTCTTCAACGACCTTCCCAAAAACGACTTCAACACTCTCTTTACCTCTCTCCCTCAAGACCGGAGTTACTTTGCGGTCGGGGTCCCAGGTAATTTCTATGACCGTGTTCTTCCTCAATCCTCCGTTCATATTGTAGTGACAGTGGGAGCCACACACTGGCTATCGAGTGTTCCAAAGGAAGTGTTGGACAAAAGCTCCAAAGCGTGGAATAAAAGAAAGGTTCACTACGCAAATGCTGCGGAAGAAGTGGTGAAGGCTTATGAAGAACAGTTTGGTCGGGACATGGAGAAGTTTCTTGAAGCTAGGGCTAAAGAAATAGTTTGTGGAGGTCTTTTGGTTGTTGGAATGTGTGGGATTCCTAAAGGCATGTCTTTCTCCAATCTTACCGACAGTATCATGTATACGTCTATAGCTGATGTTCTTATTCAAATGCAATACCAGGTAAATAATTAATTCTTCGTATTCTATATATAAAATAACCTCTAACATTTGGAAACTATCTATAGATGATGTTAATTTAATATTATGAACATAGTGGTACTAGAATTACTCAATACATAATACCTAACAAGGGAGATGTGTAGAGAACTAGATATGTGGGTCAAAGAAATGGAAATGGATTGTGTGTGGCTACTGATAACATTTCAAATGTCAATCCATTAAAACCAAAATAAAAATACATAATTATAGAGGAAATATATATATATATATATATATATATCTAAATCACAAGTTAAACAAAACTTGAGACTAAATAACACTTAGTAGATAATTATAGCCCAAAAAATATTGATAAAAAATATGATATTTTTTGAATAGCGCAAAAAAAATGTGTTTTTTTTTTAAAGTACAAAACCCCATATCTAAAAAAACTAAATAAAAAACAAAAGGCTAAACCTCTAGAACCCAAAAATTGGAGGGCCATAATAAGCTATGGCTTATGCCACCTATCAGACCTGTCCTAACGTGAATAGAAAACAACAATGAAACCAAACTTATGTTTCTCTAGTTTATTTCCAGTTATGGATTGATTGAGTTAAAGTGAGATTGGCATGTAGGGTTTGATCAGCGAAGAGCACGTCGATACATTCAACATACCTATCTACTCTGCATCGCCAGAGGAGGTAACAGTTTTGGTAGAGAAAAATGGATGCTTCACTGTCGAATCAATGGAGCTAATGGACCCCACAGCCTGGCTGAAAAGGCCAATGAACGCGGAGGATGTGAAGCAATGGATGGTTTGCATAAAGGCCACAATGGGATCTCTTTTCATCAATCATTTCGGTCACCATCTCCTCGATGATATCTTCGAACGTCTCACAGCCAAACTTGTTGGACTCACCGAGAAGATTGAATCTGGCTACCGTGAGAAGGGCATGCTCTTCTTTGCGCTGAAACGAAAATGAATTTTTATTTGGGAAGTTGTTTGTATGTGTGTACCTATATGTGTGCTTATCAATTAATGTTTTGTTTTTAATTGTATTTTTTGTTATTCGGTTCCTATCATTTTCATTTTTAGAGGTATTTTATTTGTTAAACTAAAATGATACCTTCACGTTCATTTACTCACGAAAACTTATCTTAAAATAATCAATAGTTTTTTGACCAAAATAAAAAAGTAAATAATAATCAATAGTTTTGGCTGAAATCGACTAATTAGTTATTTGATCGTTAAACCTTATAATAATCTGCACAGTTGTAGACTTGTAGTAGCGTTGTCTCTCTACCATAATTTAGATTCAAACTCGATATAGTGTTTGTATAAGTTGTTAATGTGCCAAGAAGATTATAAGTGGCCCCGTGGCAAAAATAAATAGTAGGTGGTGGTTAGACCATCTCCAACCCCCACTCCATTTTCTATTTCAAATTTGTTTTGCAGTAAAATTATTCTCTAATTTCATTCCATTTTCAACTGCAAAATGGATGAATACTTTCAATTACTCCATAAATAGAATAATCTCATTTTTCACTTCATTTTAGAGTTGAACTTTTTTATTTATAAATTAATCCTTAAAATTTTATTTGTTTTAAATATTATAGACTTTTTGTCAGTAAACATATTGTTTACATGTAAATTTTAATAGAGATATTTTGTATTTATGTTTATGTATTAAACTCATGCAATAAATGTATGTAATTTTAATTTGACCAGTTAAATTATTTTCTTTTTAATACCATTTATATTGTTGATGAAACAAATCTGTTACAACTTATATAAAGTCTTAAATAAATGATAATTGTGTTGAACTCTATTGTCAAACCTCTAATTATGCACTCATATAAAATATTCAAACCACATCTTTATTTTGATTTTATAATCCAATTCATAAAATTATATAAAATTTTCAAGAAAATATAATCAATAGGCTCAATTTGTAAATTATATATAAAAAAAGGTAAAAGTTAAAAACAACAATAATATAGAAATATAATATTCTTGGAATATGCTATTTTTGGAGTAAAATATGGAGTAATACATTGGAGTAAAACTTAACTTCATTTTAGAATTACTCTATTTTGGAGTAAAAAATAGAATAATACATTGTAAATGCTTTTAGATCATTATATATCAATAGTCTAGTAAATACCTACAACATTAATGTAATATTCTTTCTTATATGTAAAAAGAGATGTTTGAGGTATCTGGAGGTGTTCACATCTACTTCTTAAGACTCTTTCTAAACCTGCTAAGACTCTTTCTAAACCTGCTATATCAGCATGTAAACTAAATTAAATTATCTCCCATAAAAAATAACTTAAACATTGTAAACAAAAAGAACAAAAAAAAACCACAATCGTTTCCTCTTCTTTTTTTCCTTGTCGTATGTATGTCTTCTTTGGCTTTTCAAATTACACTCCCATATAAAAATATATTTTCAGAGATGTAGGCATTAGTTCCCCGATTTAATCAGATTTACAATTTAACAATAACAAAGAATCTGTTTCTTCTGCTTGCCTTTCTCATATAATTTCATCTTTTCTCTAATTCTCAGTAATCAGATTTTTGAAGAACCAAGAGCAGGACTGGAAACGATCATTGACACAGTCGGTAAGGTTATATTGGATCTAGAAAGAATAAACGTCTATTTAAATCTTTGTGCCTTTTCCCATGTTCATTTTGTTTCTAATCGCAAGATATTTTTTGGAGATTTATTACAGATTTAAGGTTGAGTGACGAGGAAAGACAACAAGGAAAAACCAGAGAAAGGAAAATAAAACATGGTCAAGACTTACAAGGTGTAGTGTCAGCAATCAAGGTAGTAAAATTATAACAGTGGCAATGCATTTGTGTATGAATCTGATATATATAATATGATTGTTACAGAAAGGGCTTCCATCATACTTCGGATGCATAGTTGGCCGTGTGACAAATCGGATCAAAGAGGGAACCTTAAGTATCAATGGAGTCAGCTACACTGTTTATCAACAAGCCTCCCAATAGCCTCCAGGTATATATAACCAGTCACTTAGCTGTATGCTTCTATAGCTTTCCGCGAACTTAATTAGATGTAATACATACATATTAAGTCTGTACATGTGGTAAGAAGGATTTTGATAAGAAGATATTGGAAATTGCAGAGCATAAGAAAGACAGTGAAAAACCTTTCATCACTTTCAAGTATCATAGTGCTGATGGAGAAGAAGGTCCTAACATATCCATTTTCTTTCATTATGATATCTATGTGATTCAATTAACTAGCTATATAATGTCTTCTGTCCCCTCCACAGGTTTCCCTGGTCCAGTTTCTGTCACGGCAACATAGACTCTCACCTCAGCACGACGATAAGACTCGACATGGAAGCTGCTCCTTAGAAAAGGGATACTCCCATCAGCTTACCTCAGCATATTTATTGGAACTTGGCGGATCATGACTCAGGAAACATTCTAAGAGAGTTGTGGTGAAGGATCAAAGTCAAAAAGAGGTCAAGACGATGCCTTTGGCGAATACTATAGTAGAAGAGGAAGAAGTGATTATGGGAGTAAGATAAGTAAATTTTTGAATTTCATAGTGCTTGTGGTAAAGCAGCACCAGTGCCTGATGATGAAGGAAATGGTCATCAGGTTCCTGAAAAGATTTGAACTTTATTATTGGTTTTGGGTTATTTTGTATTTCATTATGTATTGTGTATTTGATTAGGCAAAATGAGGTTCTCGACAATCCAAAGATGGTACGAACACTCCTATAATGCTAGATTTGGTCCTGGAGGTATGTTTGTATGTGTTTTCATGGCATGTGACGTAAGTGTAAATCACCATCGGATGATTAATTTTATATATGATGCACTAGTTTTTGTTTCTAAAAAGAAAAATGACATAATTCATCAACGTTTTAAACTTTAAAGATAAAAAAAAAAAGTTATTTCAATTACAAAATATAATACTTATTTGGGTTTCTCTTTTTCATCAACAAAAAAATACCAAGACATGGAAGAGTAGCATATTTCTCTAGCTAATGTTACAAAGATGATTATGTGTTCCAGAAAATTATAATAGAAAAATCAAAACTTATTTGATGAGTTTAACATTGTCTGAGAAAATAAAAATAAAACATATTTTTCAATGTAAAAAGTAAATAATACTAATGCAAATTCATGTGTAATTTTACATCGTATATTTCTTTTACACATCTAATAGCCATACAATATTTTACAAAATCCCTTAAAATCATATTTCTAGCTATTAATAGGTAAAATAATGCATTATAAAATTAATATATTAAAATTCAATTTAATAATGTAATTACGGAGCACAAATAATTATCCACGTGGACCAACCACTAGTAATAAATAAAATGCAGAAGTAGGGAGAATAATTATGCATCATATTTGATTAAACAATTAGTCAAAGTGTTAATAACGCTGAGAGTGAAGATAAATGGCTATTGCCTAATGGGTGAAATGTAAGGACAACTGTTCCTTCGAAAAGGTGTCAACAAATTTTCACTTTAAAACAATAACATTTATTTATTATGTTCAAATAAAAAAACAATAACATTTAATTTTTAATTAATAATTTTCACTAAAAAATGTATATTGCCGTACATTTGATTTAATTAACAATAAACATAATACAAATAGCCAAATACGATTATCACATATTCCTTCTGTCTCAATTTATATATAGTTTAAAATTTTTACACATAAATTAAAAATAATAATAAAAGTATCTTGTTTATTCCTCATTAATCTACCAAACAAAAAAAAAAATCTATTGATCATAACATTCAAATAATAAAGATAAAAATATAATGAAATACATTTTAAAATAAAAGGATCGAGTAAAATTTAAGATTATTTTGGTGTACGATTTTATGTTGAGCATAAATTAAGTAACCTTTGTTGAATGGTACACATAAATAAAACATATGTGTTGGTTAAATTTAGTTAAAAGGTAGCAATTTTAACGGATGTGTTCGTTAAATTTCTGATAAACCAGCATTTTGCGCCAATTAGAAGTCAAAACATATACTATGTTTCTATTTGAATCCTCCTATACAATACAAAACATGTGAACGCCAGATTAGACTAAAGAAGCTGTGAGGACCATTATACATTGTAGCCTCGTAGGCCTATTACACTTATTATTGAGGGTCAACTTTGGGTTTCTCTGATTACTATATGTTTGTCATTTTTTTTAACAAATATATACATTCACTTATCTTCTTATAACGATTTGTCTATTTTAAGGAATCTTGTCCCCCATAAATAAAGTCAGAAAACAGAATAAAATAAAAATTAATCTAATATAAACCAAAAATAGTCATATATAAACGTTTTTGCATACGAATAAATAAATCATAATTATGTATATATTAATTTATTAAATCTGATATATTCTCCTTATATTGTATTATAATTTTAAAAGCATATATACTATTGTATATCACTTTAATTTTTATTGTTTTTATTTAATTGACACTTGACCGTTTAAATTTCAAAAAAAAATACACTTGACAGGCTCAAGTCTTTTATCCAAAACATATTAACTGTGATGTCCCAATGAATATCAAATCCCATAAATTCGGAAAAGATTATACACCCAATTTGTGTGATTTGAATTATAGTATAGCAGTTTTTTTTTGTTTTTTACTTTTTATTTTTATTTTTAAGATTATACTATTTATTTTTAAAAACTCCATAAGCCTTAATTATAAGTGGGCGAAAACATAGTTAACTTGTCTCAGGTGGCTGCGCAGACGTTTCACAATATGACCATTATAGTAATGATCCTTACTCAATGCTTTCATGTTACTTCCAAGCAAATCTGGCCAACAATACAAACACACATCAACGTAGATAAAGGATGGAATTCAGTTTCCCACCCACTCCTAATGGATTCTGCGCCTACAGTATCAGTTGCCGCATAAGTCCAATATTACACCCGGGAATATCTTCGCTCAATGGTTTATTACATAGTAAAGCTTCCCTGAAGTTTGAACCCAAACAACTGAAGTAACAAACCCCATCACTCAGAGCCGGTCCTGAGTTATTCAGGCCCCATACAAGAAAAAACAAATTATATATTTAAATAGAATTTAACTTTTTTATGATTTTTTTTCAAAACAAATTTACAAATTGGAAAAATATGTTTGATTTTTCTTTAATATATAAGTTATCTACTAATTTATTTTACTTTTCATATAAAATCTTTATAATTGTGTTATTAACTATATATTAATTATCTTTAATACCATATTTTATATTTTATATTTTATTTAAAAAACATCAAAAACTGTAAAATATAAAATCCCTAATTTGAACCTACAAATTAGGACCCCATACAAATGTTTCACCTTAATGCCCTCAGGCCCGGCTCTGCCATCACTGGATAGTTGATAATCACTATTTCGAGATGGACTGAGAACTTTTGGAAGAATTTTGTAGCCAAACTCATGCTGCTCACGTTGGATCTCTGTCTGCCTTATACTGCATATTCCATTAGTATTAAGATGTGAAGTAGTTTTTATTTAATTGACACTTGACAGTCTCAAATTTCAAAAAAAAAAAGAGACGCTTGACAGGCTCAAGTCTTTTATCCAAAACATATTAACTGCAATACTATCCCAGAAATTCAAAAAAGATCATACATCCAATTTGTGCGATTTGAACTATTGTATAACGGAAATTGGGAATTTTTTCTTCTGTTTATTTAAATACTGTGAAATTTTAAAAGAGGGAGTAAACTACCAAAGCAATTTTGTTGTTGTTAAAGTACTAATGGTTTAAAGAAAACAAGATATTTTAATGGGTGAACGAAATAAATACTCATGGAGGATCGATAAATTAACTGATCAACTAAAAGAGACGAAAATTAGATCTCGAACAGCGCATATTACATCAAATGTTGGATAAGTCCCTATTACGGTGAGAGAATCGCATATAGGAAGAGGTAGTTTGTGTCAGCTTCATTAAATGCGGCTGTCTATGCGTGGGCGCGTGACCACTGTTGCAGGCGGCGTATATTTGGTAGATTTAGTGTAGATAATGTAAGATTTTGTGGGCAACAAAATCATTGTTGGTCAGGTCTCGAGGCGCAAAAAATAAGCTTGTAACGGGGTTCGTTTCTCTATTTATTACCGTCCAGGCAGTGTGTTAACGACATAGAGAGTGATAGTAACACCATTACAGCTGAGCATTAAAGAGGTGAAGGTATCTGCAGAAAACACTGTTACCATCCTTTGTAAAAACGGTAAGCATTAACTTCTGCGAAACGTATATAGTTGGTTGGTTATATTGTGTTCTGAGGTGTGTTACCTCCGACCGTGTGTTTTATGCTGTTACTATTTTCTGATTTCCTTGGTAATAATAATGTCATCCGACGCAGGTTTGGAATAACTTTGCCCGTGTTGGTTGATAGGTGAATGGAAATTAGACTCGATCGGGCGGTATGAGCATTTGTGCCATGTATGGGATACTGGCACCGAAATAGCGAGAAGAGGACAGCTACAGTGGTGTTTTCCGGGCACTGAAAGAGAAACTGAATGTTTTACCAAGGGATCGCCTGGAGCTTTCGTACCAATGGCTCCCGTGGGTGTTGGGTCCGGAGTGGCAACTTGTTACACCGGTAGTGATCAAGAACAATGAAGATATGTCGCTGTTTTTGGCGATTCGTGTAGACCTCGAGTGTCTCCGGCTGCGAGTAAAAGTAATCGCGGGGACGCCGGAGAGAAATGTTAACTTGCACCGGGGCGGTGGAGGCAATGCTCGTAGTATGTCTGACAATGCAAATGCCGGGCCCCTGACCAAACTTGAGCAAGTAGTAGGGGCTGTACGAGATAGAGCTGAGGTAGAAGGTGGTGAGCATAGTGGGGCCGAGGTGAATCCTGGTTTGCAGACACGGTCTATAGTTAGTACGGTTCATGCAGGTTTAGCGGGTAACATCTTATCTGAAAAGGGTAAGGGTAAAATGGACGTGGTCGAGTCGAGTCCCGTGCGAATGGATGATTATGCCCGATGGTGCGGAAGAGATCCCGCAGAACTTTGGTGTGAATACTTTGGATCCCAGGATATGGGGCTTGGCTATGGGCGCGGTGAGGGGTCCGGTGTACCCCGAGGGCCGGTAAAGGACGATGGGGCCGGTGTAGGGGGAAGTCTGAGGACAGAAGAACAAGGGTTCGTAGATGGGAGACTGCAACTAACAATTTCAAGTGTGTGGGCTGATGGCGAGGAGGCGGGCCTTGCAAGGGAGACACCGACAAATGTTTTAGATGTGTCAAGCTCCGACACATCGATGCGGACTCTGACTTCGTCTTCGAGTGATGGTGGTAAGTGTATAAATAAACAGTAAATATTTATTGCTGTAACTTATGTATCACTTAATCTGAAATGTTGGTGTTTTCGTAGTTAATGATCTGCAGCCAAGTTACTACTCAGACAGCGACGACCCAGACGGTTATCCGGCCCTCTTACCAGTTATGGGTCCCCCACAGTGCGTGCCAAGAAATAATCTGTGGAAGGTCCGGTATCAGGCCGGTCTAAGAGAGGTCGGGTTATGCACGAAAAAATCATGCTGCGGGAGACGACTGTGCCAGCCATGCTCTTTGATAGCGATGACCCACCTCACTTTGATGACCCATGTGGTGAAAGTGCATTATTACCCGGTAACTTATTCGTCACATATTATTAATTTTAATGACTAACCGTTGAAACTGTTGTCTGTCAGATAATCTGGCACGCGCGTTAAAGGGGGTAGTATACGAGGGCGATGACATCTACGTGGGTCGAATGTTCAAGAACAAGGATGACTATAGGATGAAACTGGCCATCCATGCTATACATAGGAAATTTCATTTCATTAACGCGAGATTAACCCCCGATTACGTTCTAGTCGTATGTGTAAGCGATACATGCTCGTGGCGTGTGTATGCTGCGAAAATGATAGACATTGACCGGTTTGAGGCTAGAGGCATATCTCTACATCAAACATGTACTGTTGACGCCAGGGGAGACTTTCACAAGCAAGCATCTACAGCTGTTATCGGGGAATTGATGCGAACAAAGTATATGGGTGTTAGAAAAGGCCCAAGACCGAATAAGCTGCGATAGATACTCCGACATGAGTATAGTCTGAACGTCTCTTATTGGAAGGCGTAATGAGCAAGAGAGATAGTGATGGACAACGCCAAAGGATCAGCGATGGGGAGTTACAAACTTATCCTGCCCTATTTCAAATTGCTGATGGAAACGAATATGCATTCCGTTGTAGGTCTAGAAACCGAGGTCGGGAGCGCGGGGGAGGAAAGATTCAAATACCTGCTCTTTGCATTGGGCGCATCTATAAACGGATATCCGTACATACAGAAAGTTATAACCATTGACGGGACTCACTTGCATGGGGGTTTCGGCGGCTGTTTGGTAGCTGACTGTGCCCAAGATGCCTACTACCAGATATTCCACTAGCTTTTGGTATAGTCAATAGTGAGAATGATGACGCTTGGACGTGGTTCATGCACAAACAAAATGAGTTTGTCCCCGACGATTTGGAACTGGTGTTCGTATCAGATCGTCACTCCTTAATATATAGCAACATAAGGATGGTAAGTATAGAGATGCCCTTTTATTTTATGGTTAGCGGTTAGAAGAATTGGATGGTAAACTGGTGATTATTGTCTAACTATGTGGGTAACGTTGCAGGTTTATCCGATGGCTTCACACAGGGCTTGCATCGTTCATCTGAAAAGGAACATAGTAGACATCTTCAAGAGCGATGAGCTGGCGGCTTTAGTCAACAACGCAGCCCGGGCGTACCGATCAGAAGATTTCTTTAAGTTATTTGGTGAGATACAGGAGAAGAATGAGGCGTGCGCAGACTACCTAACCAACATCCGGCTCGAGCACTGGACAAGATCAAACATTGTTGGGGACAGGTACAACGTCATGACAAGCAACCTATCAGTGTCGCTGAACAACAGGTTAGTGATGATCAGGGATTATCCGGTTATATCAATTTTAGAGTCATTACGCACAATGTTGGTCGGCTGGTTCGCCTTGCAGCGTCAAGCAGTGTGTGCCGATGGGAACCCGATACTTCCAAAGGTGCGGGAGATGCTGATGGAAAAATTCCTGAAAGAGGGAGGATACCATTTACAGAGGATAACTAAGGGGCAGTATGAGGTACATGACGTGAAAGACAATGCCTACGTCGTCAATTTGCTAGAGAGGACGTGCACATGCCGTGAATTCCAGCTGATTATGATACCATGTACCCATGCCGTCACAGCTGCAATACGTGAAGATGTGCAGGTCAACAGCTTAGTTGGGCACCACCACACCAATGCAAATCTAAAACTATCGTACGATGGTTTTGTGATGCCGGCGCAAGATATGGCAGTACTAGCTCCGGGTCCAGACGATATAGGCGGTGGGTCGCTCTGTCCCCCTCGAGTAAAGCGGCCCCCAGGCGGCCTAGGAAGCGGAAGTTCTTCTCTCGTGGGGAGTTTAAGGTACCTCCGTCCTTATATAGAAATAATTCGTATACCGATATAACTTTCAACATACCATTTGAGTGTTTGTGGTCGAATCATCACGCAGCAGACGTCGAGGAAAAGGTGTGGGCGCTATCACAGTCTAGGGCACAACCATGCAACATGCCAGGCGCCCCTTATGGTAATGATTCCAACCGAAAAATAGGTGTGGCTGTTGCGAAATAACGTATTTATCGGGTAAAATAATGTTTGCTGAAACAAGGGCCCTAAGCTTGTTAAGGCGGTTTTTTTGGTGAGGTGTATCGAACATGGATCCTAGAGCATCCAGCAAAATTTCCAGAGGGGTGCAATTAATAAATTAACATGTATGTTTATTTGGAGCGATGAAGTTGCCGCAGGTGGTCTTGGATGGTGTTTTTGGACTGCTGGTTGCAAATAATGGCAGTAATTACTTCTGTGTTTGTCTTCAATATGGTCGCGTATTTTATGTAATCTTTCCGTAGCGGTAATGGCTAAGTTGGTGAACCAACTTATCGTGTGTATTTGAGGCATCATGACCTCTTAAATGAAAGTTGGGCTACCAGCCATGTTAAATAAGTATGAGTCTGGAGCATGTGGTGCGTTATTGCAAAAAAACAAAAAGATAGTGCTATGTAAGTCTCTGCTATTTTGAATAAACCTGCAATCGTTATCCGACAAAAATGTTGGTAACTTTGTTTCTGTCTAAGACGTTACCGGACTCGTTTCGCGCTTTTGTTACCGTAAAATGTCCCATCTCAGCTATTCTAAACAATAGTTAATTGTTACCGGAGTTAAATGCTAGTAACTCAGTACTTGTCTAAGTCAGTTAACTGACACGCTTTGCGGGTAGGTACTTGGACCAGACGACCCTACAAATATCTCGACAAACCCCTTAAAACCTCCGCCAATGCCGTTCATTTACCCCCCCCCCCCCCAAATTGTTTCACACATGATTGATGTTATTGCCCGGTAAACGTAATTTTAGTACGTTGTGGGTATATGTTATTTTTGAATAGAAACTATAAAGTTGTCTACAAACGCTATGAGATGGGTCTTGCACCCAACCTGTATCACCCACATGGATGATGGGACTGTCTGCTATTTTGAACAAACCTACAATTGTTACCCGACCAAAATATTGGTAACTTTTTTTCTGTCTAAGCCTGTTAGGGGACTCGTTACGCGGTTGCGTTACCATAAAATGTAACGTCTGTGCTATTATAAAAAATAGTAAACTATTACCCGAATAAAACATTGATTACTCGGTATCCGTCTAAGTCAGTTACCCGACACGTTGCCCCCTTGCGATACCAGAAACGGGTGGTGTTCAACAGAAAAAAAATAACATGATCCAAACGACAAAGACAACAGATATGAGCAGAGGTATGAAAATAGTATGGAATGTGTGCAACTTGCAAAAATAATACAACTAAGTACATCAATCGAGGGTGAATGAGTGGGTAAACTATGGAAAAAACATACCTAGGGTTGAGAGGTGCCGGTAACTTCAGGCATAACCTATAAAATTTTGGAAAGAAGGTAATTTGATATCTAAATGGTAACAAAGTATAACAAAACAAAACGAGGTGAAGGGAGTTGCTAGTTACCTCGAGCTTTTCCTCTTCGGACGAGTTCTCCTCTTTGCCATCTGATGTATCCGTCTGTTCTTCGTCTGAGTTTTGCTGCGCTGTTTTTCAACTGGTTCGTCCTGATTATATGAAACGTAAAAATTTAGCGTCAGTACCCTAAAGCTACAACAAGGGCTGCTAAAAAAAAAGGTTGTCGAAAGAGTAACATCCTCCATCTCATCCTTTGACGATGCATTCTCCTGGCCTTGCCTCATCAAAAATATAGCACCGGCGTTGTTTAAAGGCGGTGTGTAAGGAATACAAAAAACGTAACCACAATATATATTGGCGCGAGGGCGTACCTCATCCGATGGGTCCTCAGATCGATCCTCATCCTTCGCTTCAGATTGTTTTCCCTGTTTTACCGGTTATTATACAATTTACCGTGCTAACTAAAAAACACGTGTCGATCTTGACTTACCGGGCTGTTTGTTGCGGTAACGTCTGCGCTACCTGTGTTACCCCCCTCTTCTCTTGCCATATCCGAATCTCCATCGTCGTCTCCCCCGGCCAAGTCGTCAGTGATATAATTGGTGGATGGTCCATCCTCCAATGGCGTTGGCACCACTTTCGCAACAACCAGTGCAGTTTCCTAAAGATATTTAACAAACGTATTAAACAAGCTGGTCATTCGTCTGCAAGGGTAAAAGTTCCCTGATTAAACAAGTTTACCACTGCTGCGGTCGCATGGTGGATATCGATCAGGACTGGCACAATCAGAACAATTGGTGCTGCATCAACTGAAGGGTTAACCACCGCCAAGCTCGGGCCTTTTTCCTGGGTAATGAAACAAATGCATTGTTGCTTGGTTAATCCAGCGTTGTAAGAGTTAGCATTATACTAATGGTACGAAAATTGTTACCAGTACCAGATAGTTATCGCCTGTTGATATCTGGCAGTCTGCGGGATGACCTCCCTTGGTATCGACAACCTGGAAGGAAAGGATGGAAAAAGTGGTCAGTTGCGTCCAACATGCATGTTACCATGTTCAGTTGTGTTCAACACGCATCCAGTCGATTGTTACCCGTTAATCGCTGTAAAAGGCGATTATCTCATCCACCGTTGCGGGCTGCAGATCAGGAGGGATATTGCTGTGGATTTACCCCGATTGGCTCTCAATTATCGTCGGTGAGGGTTGGTCCAGATGTGCGTGTCGAGGGTTGTTGACATGAGCTTGACTGTCGTAGCAAGAACGGGATGAAAACACGCGGTTTTGTTGCAGAGGTGGGTCTTCTGCATCAGCCCTGATTTTGGTGTGGCGGGTGTTATCATCTTCAACGACGATGTTACTAGTAAACCATTTGATTAATCCGTCAATGATTTCTTTCTTTAAATCTCCAAACTTTCTGTCCAACATCTCGGCCAAAGTATCTTTGTCGACCAGCACAGCGGTCGGGGGCTTTGGGGTCTCCTTCGCCGACACGGATCTTTTGGAGGCTGAAGAATGGGTCACCGCCTCTGCTTCCTGAACCCAGACTTTTCCTCGCCTGGTTTTAGCTGACTTTTGGTTCGGGGCCTCCGCAGGCACGTTGGATGGCCCCCTTCTGCATTTCACACCCCTCCTCCTTTTCTTCGGGATACCAACCTCCGATGGTATGCAACCGCCCTGAAAACATCTCAGTTAGTCCTGAGTGGTAACTCCTGATGCCATTGGATAATCGGACCATACAAACCTGAAATATCTCGTTCGTGAACTTAAAACCTTCAAAAATCAACTTGACCATGTTGGCGACAACTTCATCCTCTTCGTCATCGCTCAATGTCTGATCCTCCTCTCCACCCGCACAGGCTGGATGGAATGGAAGGATGGATGTAACGCTTACCTCGTAACAAAAATAAAATCGTGGATAGGTGTTTTAACACAGTTGTGATCGCCGCAATTATTTATTTGTTACTATCTGCTGTACATGCTAAACCAGAGATCCTTATATGTATCATGTTATCATCTATAAATAATGAACGGTTGACGCTGCTGGTTCCATCGCAATAGCTAGTAGCAGTTACCTCGTAGTTCCGATCAAGCTCGCAGGCATTGGCAAATCTGAGTAGGGCGCACATCGGTGTAGGTTTGTTGATCTCAGTGTTGTCTTCCGAACATGTACGGGCAACGGGTGGGTTACCATCAATATCTTGGATCGGGGGGACGGCCTGCAATACAACTAACTGCAGAGCGTAGAAAAAACCATGCACGCTAACACTGCTGGTGGCTAGCTGGGATATATTCCTCTCCTTTATGGATGACATCATCATCTGAAAAGAGAGTCGCCCCCAAGGGTAGGCAAGACATGCATCGAGGTCCTTCGTCATGTTGGCATGCTCCTTAATTACTTTGGGGTGATGGCATGTGGGAAGAAGTATTCCGTCGACGAGAGCGAGTGCTGCGTACCGCAGGCGCATTTTCCGGTCGCCCAGCACTTTGTTGCGCAGGATCGTTGTCAACCTATCGATGGTTACATCATCTTCGAGTCCGAACATTATCAATGTGTAGGGGATAGCCTTCCCCCGCCCCCCCTCCCCGTCCTTTTTTTCTTCTTTCTCGTCACCACCGGGAACCTACCGCAGGCCAACCCCGTGACGAGTTTGAACTCCCTCAACGAAAATCTTATCGGGATGCCTCCAAAAATAACCAAAATCTCGTTTGGGCTCACTACCTTAAGCTGTCTATCCAAAAAGAACTATCCACAGCTCCCAGACCACGCGGGTTTTTCTGGCATGTCAAACAGGCCTCCCAATGGGCTGGCGCGTAACTCCGTAATCTCGTCTTCCTCAAGCGCTGCCATTATTGTACTGATCATAGCTGGTTTCTGATACACGTTGGCCCTCTCTCCCAAGAGGAAGTGGCCGTGAGCTATAAGGCGCTCAGGTAGAGATATTTCTTCCATCTGCAATAAAAACAGACGGGAAGGGATGGACTGAGTTAGTTTGCAACATGTGTACAAAAGCAGTCGTGTCACACGGCAACTGTGGCGTGTCGGTAAACACTATACCCGGAAAACTGTGTAATTCAATAATTAACAATGTTTTACCTGCTAAATCCCCTGATAATGCCAATATACTGGTACGAATAAAAACTTTGGTTATCCGATAAACAAACACCTATAAATAGTCAGGGGAATGATTATACTGGGTAAATATGTGGGTATCACACATAAAACATTTGACAAACTCTCATCCGGTAAAATCAACCAACATATGCTAACCTACAATACCCGCAAATTTCCCCCTAAATAATCAGATCTGCGAACGAAAAGTGCCTTGTGGTATCCGGCAACAGCAGCATTTTCTGTCAGCGTTTTCTGTCTAATTACAAGACAATCTAATAACCATTATACCTGCTAATTTATAATTAACTAATCCAGTACTGTGAACAGTACCTAACAAATAAATCCACCGCAATCGGTGATCCTACCATCTAATCGACCCGCCATCACCATCGCCTATTTTTACTATTCCGTACAGCACTGCTAAAAATCATCAAAGTCATTCACCCCAGTGCAAAAGGCAGAAAATACTATTGCGGGTACTACTTAAGAGACAAGTTGGAAATTCTTGTGCGGTTAACAATTGCGTCTCTGCTTACCGTGAGCGGTGGTTGGTGTGTCGAACCCACAGTTAGTGCCGGTATGCTCGCTTCGCAAGTAGAGGGTGGCGGATGTTCTTGGTAAAACTAGAAATAAAAAAAATGGTCGAATCTTGTTTAACAGAGAAAAAACAGTGTAGTTATAGCGAGCAAACCGCCACGACGCTTCCACATCCCTTTGTAAATGTCGAAGTTATTTCAAATTACAAACTATGGGAATTTTTTTGTTACCGCATGGTATTCTACACGGTACCCTAACTATAGAGGATTGGTACCAAATTGATTAAAATCTAAAACATATATTAAGTTCGAATAAAAATGCTAACATAAATAATAATTAGTATTGAAATCTTACATTTAGTATTTATCACTATTAAAAATAAAAAGAATAATCTTAAATTTAATAATATAAAATATTTTTTAGTGTGAAATTTGATGTTGTGGTTGGAGATGAAACTTCTTCTGAAATGCTAAAACACCATATTTAGGTCTTGTTCGTTTCCTCATCTGAATGCAACATTTGGATGCATATGTTAGATGTTAGGTGTTATACGTAAACACCATATTTAAAAAACATAATTTTTCCCAAAAACAAAGAAGTATTTTTCCCCCCAAAAACATAAAATCACCAAATATGTGGAAAATATTTTCCCGCCAAAATGCGGAAATATATTTTCCCGCAAAAATGCAGAAAAATATTTTCCTGCCAAAACCTTGGACAAATATTTTCCCGCCAAAATTGCGGAAAAATATTTCCCGCCAAAAATGCGGGAAAATAATGTTCCCACCAAAAATGCAGAAAATTTGTTTTTCCGCCAAAAACGCTGAAGCACATATTCCCGCAAAAAAAAAACATGTTTTACCACCAAAAATGCAGAAATACTTTTTCTCGCCAAAACATGAAAACATATTTTCTTAGCAAAAATCACGAAATCACGGTTATCTGCCAAAAACGTGTTCCTCGTCAAATGTTTTTACCAAAAAACTCAGAAAATATGTTTTTAAATAATTGTTAAAATTAAAATTTTAGATGAAAATATAATTGTTTTATGAAAACAATAATTTGATTATTCTTAAATTGCATAATTAATTTAAATTATTTAATATATATTAGTATAAAAGCATGTCATTTTTAGTCATTTTTAATTAGTTGCATCTAGATGTTATTACAAACTTGAAAACGAACAAACTTGCATTTAGATACAACATTTAGATGCGAAACTCAGATACTAAAACGAACACCATATGATGCAGCATCCGGATATTACATTCAAATATTGAATCCAGATGTTGGATGCAAATGAAAAAACGAACAAAGTCTTAGTATAATTTCCACATCAAATTTGGGGCTCAATGGGAAATATGAAATATATGGGAAATTTGGTAAGTACCAAATATCTGATGCATTTTGGTAAGTACACCAAAAGATGTATGGTAATTTAGTAAATACCAAAAGATCTGGGATACTTGGTAAATATTTAAAGATACAGTTACAAGGTAAATAGAAGTCTAATTTCATAAAATCTTATTATTTTTTTAATTCAATTGATTTAAAAAAACTTCTTAATTTGCACTCTAATCAACTCAGCCTAAAAAAAAAAAAAAATTTACTTGATCTCAATGTCGAACACAGTAAAACAACAATCGAATTTCACAAAATATCTAATGTCTGACCAGAGTCAACAGCAACGTGAATCTGATTCCAATTGCGTTCCAACACTTCATAAAATATCTTTCCCTCAAATCAAAAAGAAAAAACAAATATCTTTGCCAAGATATATGATGACGTGGAAGAAGCGTAGTGGTTGAATAAGCTAGATATTTTCTCGGGATATCTCCCTGGTGACGTGTTCTCATCAAACGGTCGGTTATAACTACCCCTGTATCACCTTTTAATTACGATATTACCACAACCATGGCGCGAGATGTTTTCTCGTTTTCCACTCAAAGATTAAAAGGGTAATTTCGTCAATAAGTATCCAACTCAGCGAAGATATTTTAAATTTAAAAGTTTGTAAACAGAACCCAAACAGAAAAAAATAATATCATACGGCGCAGCGAAGTCAGAAGAGAAAGATATTTTTCTTTGCAAGCGAAAAAAATGGCGTGGGAACATGCGACTGAAGTGATCGGAAAATCCGCCGGAAAACGAAAGAAACGCGGAAGAGTTGAAGAAGAAGAAAGAAACATCGACGTTGGAGACGAGAAACTTCCATTAGAAGTGGGGATGTTCTATTACCCAATGACACCGCCTTCGTTTATTGTATCCGATGCTCTAGAACCAGATTTTCCCCTGATCTACGTTAATAGAGTCTTCGAAGTCTTCACTGGTTATCGCGCCGATGAAGTTCTCGGTCGAAACTGGTACTAATTTCTCCGATTTCCCCCCTTTGTGCTTGTTGAGTTTTTGTCGAATTTTGAATTTGAAATTTGTTCATAATGATTTGATCTTCATGGATTTGCATAATAAGAAGATTTTTTTTTTTTCATTTCAGCCGATTCTTACAATATAGAGATCCTCGAGCTCAAAGGCGGCATCCATTGGTTGATCCAGTGGTTGTATCTGAGATTAGAAGATGTCTTGAAGAAGGTATTGAATTCCAAGGAGAGCTTCTTAATTTCAGAAAAGACGGTACACCGTTGGTTAATAGACTACGGCTTGCTCCGATTCGTGATGATGATGGAACCATTACACATGTGATTGGTATACAAGTCTTCTCTGAGACGACTATAGACCTTGACCGTGTTTCATATCCAGTTTTTAAACATAAACAGCTTGATGAGACATCTGAGGACTTGTTTCCAAGTGGAAGTCCGAGGTTTAAGGGGGAGAATCAAGATGATTTCTGTGGGTTATTGCAGCTTTCTGATGAAGTCTTGGCGCATAATATCTTATCTAGGTTAACTCCAAGGGATGTTGCTTCTATTGGTTCTGCTTGTAGGAGGATGAGGCAGTTGACGAAGAACGAGAGTGTGAGGAAGATGGTGTGTCAGAATGCGTGGGGGAAAGAGATAACTGGGACGTTGGAGATCATGACTAAGAAGTTAGGATGGGGTAGATTAGCTAGAGAACTCACTACTCTTGAAGCTGTGTGTTGGCGTAAATTTACTGTTGATGGCACTGTACAACCTTCCCGCTGCAATTTCAGTGCGTGTGCTGTTGGAAACCGGCTTGTGCTGTTTGGTGGGGAAGGTGTTAACATGCAGCCAATGGATGATACTTTTGTTCTCAATCTTGATGCAGAGTTTCCTGAGTGGCAACGTGTGAGGGTGAAGTCTTCCCCTCCAGGACGTTGGGGACACACACTCTCGTGCATCAACGGGTCGTGGTTGGTAGTCTTTGGAGGGTGTGGAAGACAAGGATTGCTTAATGACGTATTTGTGCTTGATCTAGATGCTAAGAATCCAACATGGAAGGAAGTAGCTGGAGGTAGTACTCCTCCATTGCCAAGATCTTGGCACAGCTCGTGCATCATTGAAGGCTCTAAACTGGTTGTCTCAGGTGGCTGCACAGACGCTGGGGTGCTTCTCAGCGACACCTTCTTGTTGGATCTGACAACTGATAAACCGATATGGAAAGAGATCCCGATATCATGGGCTCCTCCTTCTAGGCTTGGCCATTCTCTATCGGTCTTTGGTCGAACTAAAATCCTCATGTTTGGTGGGCTTGCAAATAGCGGTCATCTAAAGCTTAGGTCAGGGGAAGCGTATACTATAGACTTGGAGGATCAAGAACCGAGATGGAGAGAGCTTGAATGTAGCGCATTCACAGGCGCGGTTGTACCGCCTCCAAGACTCGACCACGTGGCTGTGAGCATGCCGTGTGGTAGGGTCATCATCTTTGGAGGGTCTATCGGAGGGCTGCACTCTCCTTCACAGCTGTTCTTAATAGATCCTGCGGAAGAAAAACCGTCATGGAGGATCCTGAATGTTCCGGGGAAACCACCCAAGTTCGCTTGGGGACATAGCACATGCGTTGTTGGAGGGACTAGAGTATTGGTCCTTGGTGGTCACACTGGTGAGGAATGGATTCTCAATGAGTTGCATGAACTCTGCTTAGCTAGCTGCGAGGACTCGGACCTGTAAAAGCTTCTCTCACCTTCCTCAAAGCGACTGCTTTCTGTTTATTTCCTTTATTAGTTGTTTTGTAACTATTTACATTCTAAATTCTTTACGACTTGTAGACTAAATCTAAAGAGCTCAAAAGAGTGTGTACATAGTGAATTAGTGATTTGTTGTACACTTTAGAAATTCATGTAATGTTAAGACTTTGCTGCATTGTAATATACTTTATCTTTGAGAATTTGATTTTGTGGAACAGCATGGTATACTAACAAAACCCAACAGTAGAAAATATCACACAACACCTCAAAAGTAGAAAGAAGAAACCGAACAAAGTGAAGTTTACAAAACTCCAACACAGCTAAAAACCTATACAGCCATAGGACAGAAAATGTTATGCCAAAATGTCAAACATCTCTTCTTCCTCCACTCTTTTTTCTCATCGTCATCGCTAAACAAGCAGTGTAAGCTGATCTAAGTCAGAAAGCATACTCATCTTTTTTTCATCCTTTTTTTTTTTTTTTTTTGTGCTGATAAGTTCTATGGTAATAAAATAAATCACAGAGGATGTAAAGAAAGCAAGTGATATAAGAAAATATAAGGTTAAAGAAAGAGCTTAAAAAGCACACCAGCCTATAGCGGTTTTTACTTGTTTAAACTGATACGACCACAAGAACCAGTCTCATTGTGTACTCCTCGTTAACCCACTTCGGCCAGCAGCTCTGCCAAATTTCAGAGACCAAGTTTAGTCTGATTATAAAAAATGGACAAAAGTGATATTCAACATTACTATTACAAATTGATTTTTACCTTCCAGCAAGAATCTGGGCGGTGTTGGATGAAGGCTTGGTGTTTGAAGAAGATCTTTTAGCTCTGTTATCCTGATCCTTATCCACACGCATTGCAGCAACCTCTTTCTCCATCGCAGCTACTTCCCTTCTCATCTTCTTCGCTTCAACCTCCATTGCCTTCGTTAATGTTTCAACCTTTTTCGCTAACATCTACAGAAAAGAATAATCAAAACTTCCATTGTGAGCACATCACTATCGCAACATTTTATAATAACGCATATTCAGAAATATACCTCTATGGCATCATCCTTGTCTTTGAGGCTTTGATCCTTTTCATGCGAAGATTTTCTCAAGGCTACTACTTCCTTCTGTAGTAAATCGTACAAAACCCCTGGGACATTGTCTTCAGTTGTTGGTGCAGGGAGTTCACTTGGTGGCTTCTCCTCTGAATTGTCTTTCCAGGTATCAGGTGACTCTGGTTCTTTGGTTTCATCACAAGCCTTGTTGAATGAATAATTCCCAGGTCCGTTTAAAAGTGCTTTGCCTCTATCCAATGATCTTGTGCCTCCATCAAATGACTTTGATGTTCCTTTAGCATTCTTCAATACTGAGGTGGAATTAGAATTGAAGGAATTTCTCATTGGAGTTTTCTTTGACAGAAAGCCATTTGACGCGAACTTTTGTAAATTATCTGCTCCACCAAGCGACTGCCTGCGTCCATTACTTATGCTTCTTCCTTCGGGTGTGTTCCTTATGCTGATGCTTGAGGTGCCTCTCAGTGTCTCTTCAAGCACTTTAAGCCGTAGTTGAAATTTATCCTTGAAGATTGTACAAAGAAATAGTTTATTTTTAGTTCAGTTAATCAAGATCAAGTATTAGAAGATGATGACTAACGCATGAATAAGATGAGTACTTTTAGTTGTGCTTCTGATTTTGCAGCTCGATCTGATATGGCAAGCTTATCGCGTAGTTGCTGCATTTCTCCCTGCAAAGAAGAGAGTTAAGAGTTGAGAATGTAGGATTGTGCCTTTATCACTGCAAAGAATCTGCATTCCAAGAATTTTGGAGAAGGACAATCATATCAGTATATGAACCTGTAGAAACCTTCTTTCTTCAAGCCATTGCTTCACAGGCATCACTTTATCATTACCATCTTTCCATTCATTTGCAACTACTGTCGCAACTCTGTTTGCTGTGACCTTTGCACGCGCAAGTTCCCGGTCAAGAGTTTTTCGTTCTTCCTGGAAAGCGGAGCAGGAAATACTCATTCATCAGTTGCAAATTCTAGGAAAACAAACAAACTAAAGACTCTATTCTACTATTTCCAGTCATCTTATGAAGAGTGTCTTTAAATTACATTCATCTCTTGAAACTTCCGCTGGTAATCCCTCACGGCATTAGCAGCAGCGCCACCAGCAAGAACAGCCTCTTCCAGCTCCCGTACAGTCTGAGTGAGCTTTTCCACCTCAGCAACCTTTTGCCTGTGCATTTTGTCTAGAATTTTGTTTTCTTCCTAAAAGAAACAAACAGATAATAAATAGATAAGTTAACAAACAATGCGTGATGAGAATACATCGTCAAAAGCCTGATTAACTAACTAGTAACAAGAGGATGATGAGTAGAGCACCTGACAGATTTCAATTTGTTTCATCAACTCTTGGTTCTTATTTTGAAGATCATCAACTAAAGCAGCTTTAGCCAAGGCAGTTTGAACAGTCCTCTCAGCATCAAGTAAGGCCGCTTCTTTTGATTTAGTGAGACGATCCAATGCTCTATTATCTTCTTGAAGCTTCCCAATCTAAGCACAGAAACATCATAAATGATCAATCTCTGATATGCAAGTAGAAACACACAAGATTTGGAACTTTAAAATGAGCAAAAAAAATACCTCAGAGCGGGCAAGCTTAAGTTCAGCTTCTAATGGAGCTAGAATAGCTTCAATTGGAGGCATGTCATCATCTTTTTGAGCAGCATGAACTCTTCTTAAAGTGGCTTCAGCAGCAAACTGAGCAGCCATGGAAGCTTTCTTCTCCTCATTGATCTTCCTGATTTCTAGATTCTGCAGTCGTCTTTGCTAATCAGATATCCCAGCAATATAAAACATAGAATGAAGTTAAAGAGGGAGATTTGGCCACATACTTTGCTTTCAAGAAGCGATTCAGTTAACTTGAGCTTCCCATCCAATTTAGTAAGCTCATCAGTAAGCTACACAATAACATGAATCTTCTCTATTAACAACATTGCCATAAACAAAAACTTATACAGATTATCCTGAAACTAAATCAAATCTTCCAAAAATAGTAAATATAGAAACTAATCAAAATCTTCCAAAATTGAAAAAAAAAAATTCAAAACCTCTTCAACAGCTTTCTCTCTTTGCCTCTCAGATAATCTCAACGCCTTGATCTCAGCTTGAGCTTCGCTTAATTCACGATCCTTATCTACAAAAATCAATTGAAAAAAAAAACGAAGTTAATCCACTAGATCTGAATCGACACTATAAAAACAAATAGATCCGAGCAGCATTTTTATCGAACCTCTAACTTCATTCTCAAGCCGATTAAGCTCAACCTTCACTGGATCCGAGCCATGAAGCAAAGTTATAAACTCATTGTCGGCGGCAGCATCAAAGCTTGGCCTAACCGGTCTCCTCCTCGACGACGAGCTTTTCCCTCCTCCGCCACCGCTACTCTCTTTATAAGACGCCGACACTGTCAACGACGGATACGGCGTCGGAATCGCAACCGTCGTAGCTTGCTCAGCTGACAACGAAGACACCGACGATAACAAACCACCGTCAGTCGAAACATCTGACATCTTCTCTCCGACTCCGATCTGAATCCTTTCACCTCAACAACACATCCAAATTCGTCGAGATCCAAATGCGATATAGAGAGAGAAAGTGAGTAAACCACCAGCAAGAGTCTTTAATAATGCAGATTTTTAGAGAGAGAGAGAGAAGACAACGGTGAGTGTTCTTCGGGATCCAAATGCTTCTTTTTCAAATCAGAGTCATAGAGAGAGTGATGATGGTAACCTAAAAGAGAGAATCAGATCTTTTTTTTTTTTTTTTTGGGTAGTGATGGAAATAAGAGAGAGAAGAGAGAGTGAGATTTAAATGCTGTCACAGTTGTTTCTTTCTATTGAGTCAATACTAATATTTGACAAGACAAGCGAGAGAGGAAGAAGGAAGACTGGGTTAGCAGTTAATTAATCATCCTTTTTCACTTTATCAACCATTTTTATTACTTAGTTACTATATTTTGATTTCAGATTAATTCATTATCTAAAGTAACAAATTTCATTGGTTTGTTATTTAAATTATTAATATGTAATAATATACTAGGTGGATAGTTAATTTAATAATCTTTGGTTAAGAGGTTTAGTGGTTTGTGATTAGTCAAATTAGATAATTTGCGCGTGTAAGGAGGGAACGTGTAAATTGTCTTGTTTTGTTGTTGTTAACTACGTGTACATTGTCTAATGCGTTTTTTGAGATCTCTTTGTTTTTTCCTTTTTAAATCAAATAATGTATGGTTTTTCGCTTTTTATATTTGATTTGATTGTTTTTCTATTATTGGAACTCCAACTTTTTTATATATTTTTTAATAAAGAAGTCCATTTAAATTGAATGGGAAATCAAAAATATTTTGAAAATTGTTGCCACCAAAAACAAAATAAAAATTCGCAAAGTTTTGAAATATTTTGAGTCATATATAGCTCTATGGATTAAACACCAAAAATGGACATCATATACAAAACAATGCATTAGATAACTTAAAAAGATATTACTTTTTCTATAGAACTTATCGTAGTAGCCTATAGAAGCTTAATGCATTTGAGTGAGATTATATATCAAACTCACTAAAAGACCAGCCACCGAATAATAAATTTTGACAATTTAGCCAGACAGCTTCAGCTTATAGATTTGTCCTACTGACGAAAACACCAGTCTGATGTTTCATGACTATATATTTGCTTATCATTCGCATAAAAACTTAGTCCAAGTGGCCAAATTCAAAGATGTATTTTTCCTAAACAACCGTCAAAACCAGTACTGATGCTCCCTCTTTCTTTTTTGGTCTTTGTCGGACAAAGTACACAGCTCAACCTATGCAATTTGATGCTAGAGCATGACGCCAAAGGATGGTATTTACTATTGATTGTTTTGGAATATATTTTCTACATTTACGTTTGTTAAAATATAACTCGTACTCATATACAGTAAACCCACCAAAAAAAATCATAACGAATATTTATATATTTAATAAATTTAAGGAAAACAACAAAGAAACAATTTGTCTTTATGAACTTACAAACGACACACAATCAATTTCTTCTTCTTCTCTACTCTCTCTATACAAAACATGAAAGATGAAAAAAAAAGTTTCTTCCATTACTTCATTCTTGATCATTATTACCTTTGAGTATATTGAACTTACACAATGGACATGTCGCATTCATTTTCAGCCATTTCGTAATGCACGTAGAATGAAAATGGTGGTTACAAGGAAGTGCCACCAGCTCTGTTCCATCTTCATATGAACTCAAACATATACAACAATCCTACACAAAACCCCCCACCAATTATATAAAAATCTCTGAATTTTCATCTCAAGTTTCTATAAAATCCATCAACTTACCGCATCTTCAGGAAGAAGCTCACGTTCGTTTCCAGAATACTCAGCGCCTACCTCCACAGGTATCATTTTACCACCACCGCCACTTTGCTTTTCACCATTATTACTCATCTGAAACTTGTACTTGGGAAGGATGCTGAGATCTGCTTCTGATGCACCTTCTTGTCCAGCAACAGCGTAAAGAAGAGCAATAATACAAGGGAGACAACAACAGAGTGCGATTCCGATAAGACATGCAAGTATAACGCAAAAGATAGCAAAGAACACATCAAATGCCAAGAAAACAAAAGTTAACCTGCAATGAATAATTAAACATATATATATCATTGCCATTAGAAAAAAGTGAGAAACATAAATAAAAATCACAGATACAAATTTCCATACCAATACAAATGCGACGCGTTTTGCAGAAGGATATCACCACCAGATACAAGCCAATAGAACCCAATGATCCACCATATAAATGATATTATAGTGTTCATTGATTCACAAGTCTTAGTGCTGACAATAAAAAATCAAATTGTGAAACCATTAGTAATTAACTTTGCCTAACGAACACAAGTAATGATGCTAAAGACTAAGGCCATGAATGATAGTAGTTTTTACTATGGTTTTTGGTTTTTGATTTGCCAAAAACCACTTAATGATCCAATCAAAATGTGTAAAATGATTCCCTAAAGAATAGGAAATCTATATTCTATAAGTTTTTGCAAATTTCTAAACAAAAAGTAAAAACCATTTTTTTAGTTTGAACTTGAGATTTGTTTTCTTTCAAATTTATATTTCTTTTTCTTTCAATTTTTTGCAAAATCTAAAAACCAAAATCCAAAAGAGTAGAATCTAAAAACTAAAATCTATAATCTAAAAACTACTTACAAACTTTTCAACATGCCTAAGAGAAACTTCAAGAAACCAAGAAAGTTTTCATTTTTGGGTCTTTCTCAATCAAAATTGAAATCCTGATTACATCAGAGGAACAAAGAGCTAACCTCAAGAACCTCTCATCACTATCTTCATCTTCACTATCATGATGACTAACAGAAGCTTGAGCAGCTTCCAAATCTCCAGCTCTCTGGTGACTACTATTCCTCTTCCTAAACTCAAGCCACACAAGGACAACATGAACAAGACACTGAATCGCATAACCACAGATCCAAATCCTAATCGGAACATTCGGATTCTCTTCCTTTGAAATCAAAAGCATCACAATCGCAACAACCACAAAAGCTGTGTTCCAAAGCATATCAAGAGCTACGATAGGTTTCGAGTAACCCCAATCAGCTCGTCGGTCTTCGAGCTCTTGTGCAGCTGTCTCTCTAACCAACATCGAAGGTCCTCGTCGTCCTGAAGCTCGACCTAACAGCACCGCGATTACTGGAGGACGGCGTGGCGAAGCTTGCCGTGAACGGAGAAGCGGTGTGCTTGAGTCGGAGGCGGAGGGAGATTCAGGTGAAGACATCGTTGATTCCGAGTTCTTCGGTTACTGAGACTGAGAGATGTGAGAAAGTGAGATGAAATCTAGGGTTTGTGTTTTTTTCTCCCACACACCCACTCAAAAGTCAAAATAGCGAAAGAGGTATGAATCGGTGACCATAACCATAAGTGTTTTTATTTGGTAATTGCTGTTTATGAAATGTGTTTGGATCACAGGATTAGAGTTTTTGTTTTCCTTTTCTTTTTCTTATTTGGAGTATTTGACTAGTCGGTAGAAAATTGAGAATTAGTAACTTATTATAGAGTTAGCAACTTATTTATATACCATCTCTCAAGTCCACTTTATTTCTTTTTCTAAACTATATTATAGAGTAAAAATCCATTTCTAATTCCAGTTTAGAATAATAAAAATATTACTTTATATTTGAAAAATACTATTCAAGTAAAACTTTTCTATTTATAAAATAATCTTTAATTTTATATGTTTTTATTTTATAGTTAAACATTTTTTGTTATTTAGTTAACTAAATTTAGATAATTTATTTTATATTAGTCTATTTCACATTTTAAAATGCATTACTTGATCATTTGTAGGAGAAAAATTAATGATTATACTTTCAAATTTATTATACTTTATCGTGTTTATTATTGTTTTATATGTTATATAAGTAATTTTATTTATGTAATAAATTTTTCATTTCAGTTGATATTATAATTTTGTTAGATTTTAATTTAAAATAAATTAAGTGGGTTAAATTTTCAATTTTAGAAAATAATGGATGATTTTAAAAGTAATAATTAAATAAATAAAGAATTTACTTAAAATATTCATTTTTAGAGTAAAAGGTGATGAATGAGCTGAAACAAAATCCAACCCTATTTTATGTTACTCTATTTTAGAGTAAAAATAAAAAAATGAGTAATGAGTTAGAGACGTTCTTAGCATAGATTTGATATGTATTTTAGCAGAGACTTAACACGTATTTTCCGTTTATATATTCAAATAGAAAAGCTTTTAAGATTTAATCTAAATTCCACATTTACTAAAAATAATAAGTGCTTCTGGAATATATATGTATATATATATATATATTGTTTTAAAACTGAAAATGACATTGAATGCAGTCTGGTGTTTATAATGGAATGCTCTTTGTTTTTGTTTTGTCATCTGATAATTTCATTAACGATATCCTCATAAGAGGACATCCGATTGAAAGGTTTGAAACTTTAAAACAAAATAAAACAGAGCTCACAAAGTCTGCAAACATAAAAATCAAAACAGAGTTCAATCCTCTCTGTTGCTTAATTTATTTTTGCTTAATTTCCGTTGCATATTGATTTTTTTTACTTGTTTTCCTTCTTATTCTCTTCTTTTTTTTTTCTTCATTTTTCTTTATCCTTGATATTCATTTTTCATGTATAGAATATCTATTCCAACACCAAAACATATCCAGAACCACAATAGGTTTCGAGTAGTCCCAGTCAACTCGTCGTTCCTCAAGCTCCCAAAATAGTGAAAGAGGTATAAAATTCTGTGGCGGAGCCACACTCATTTTGGGATGGGCAGTTGCCCCCCATGAATTTCTTAAGTTTAGTCTAATGCTTTAAGAAATTATTATTATGCCCCTTATTAATATATATTTTTATTTCATATTTTTTGTTTATCCCCCGGATAAACATAATATATTTGTTTATGCCTCGGATAAACATATCTAAAACCGAGTCGGTGATGATCATAAATGTGATTACTGTTGACAAAAAAAAACAATGTGATTATTGCTAATCGCTGTTTAAGAAATGTGTTTGGATCATAGGATTAAAGAGACATTTTGGTAGACGGTAGGAAATTGAACTGAAAACCGGTAGAAATTAAGATTTAATTCTGTAACCGGTTCGGTTCGGAACAACCAATCCGAAATTTTACATAAATTAAGTAAAGAACCAGACGTCTCTTGATTAGACTTGGATTCATGTCGGAAGAACACCCACGGCTGATTCTGCACAAATTCTTGTCGCCGGAAGAGTGCAAGGTTGTTCCTTTTTTTCTTTCTTAATTTTGTATCTGGTCCTGAAGATTAAGGCTTATGTGGTTTTTCTTTTTTGGTTAATTTGAGATAAAAACAGGAGCTTGAGTTCATACACAAGAGTTGTAGTACGGTTGGATACAGACCAAATGTCTTCTCCACCACTCTTTCTCACCTCATCGCCACTAATTCTCCTCACCTCATCATCCCTTTCGTCTCTATTCGAGGTCACTCTTTTACAAACTCCAGTTTCCAATCGATACATATATCAATGACATTCTAATTGGTTGTGTTTTGAGGTAACAGAAAGGTTAAAAGAGATAATGGAAGAAACATTTGGGTGTGAGTATGAGCTCTTTATTGAATTCACTGGTTTAATTAGGTTAGTAATAGTTAAAAGAATGATTTTTATTTGTTTGTTTTAACATACACACAAGAGTTAAAGAATGATTTTTTTGTTTGTTTCTTTCTTTTGGATTTTGATTCATTTAGTTGGTGTAAAGGAGCTAGCATTGGATGGCATAGTGATGACAACAGACAATATCTAAAACAACGAGATTTCGCGGTTAGTCTGTCTTTTGCTATCTACTCTCATTGTTGATTTGAGGTTTATGTGTATATAAATATGACTTTGGTTTTTAAATTGGTTTGAAGGCAGTTTGTTACTTGAATAGTTACGAGAAAGACTTCAAAGGCGGGCTTTTTCGTTTTCAGACAGGAGAACCAACAACCATATCTCCCTCAGCTGGTGTAAGTATGTTTCTTTTTTCAGTTTGGCTCTTAACGATTACAACTCTCAGATTTAAGTAATGAAGTTTGTGTCTCTTGACTAGGATGTTATCATGTACACAGCTGATGACCGGAATATTCATTCTGTTGATGAGGTTTGTATGATAGCCTTGGTAATATAAATGTATAGATGCAACTTTAAAAAAGTTACTAATATGGGGAAGCTTTATTATACAGGTAACAGATGGAGAAAGATTGACTCTTGCACTATGGTTTAGCCGTGATTCATCTCATGACGAAGACTCCAAGCTTCTTTCTCGTCTTTCCCAATGCACAACATTACATGGATTTTGCTTGCCTTTACCTGCATCCACTAACATGTACTGGTTCTCTCCTCATCAAGACAACATAGGTTTTGATATTTGTGTTGCAAGGTTGCATCTTCTTGGTTTCTACGTATATTCTATGGATGCCTCTGAACAACTCATGGGGTCATTACAATTAGCTAAAGGAAGAGAATTGCTCAATATAAAATTTACCAACATTCTTCATGCTCTTCAGGTACTTTGGCTAACATAACTATGTACTTCTCAGCTATAGTTAATTTTCTTGTTAAAACTGGGTTCTGAATAGGTTGTTGAGTTCTACCATTGGAAAGCTTGTGAACTCAAAACATCGAATGTCGAAAACGGCACTGTAGAAGAGGTGAAAGCTATGTCACAACCTCAGCTGGAAACTATCAGTGCCTTGAAATCAGTTTTCATACCAGATGAGATCCTTGTAACCACAACTTTTGGATATTCAAGCTCTAATGAAGATCGGAAAGATTCACTGAACTTGACGGATGTATCTACTGCGATTACCTCTTGGGAAGAATATAGCTGTAAGTTACACAAGGAGCTGTTATCATCATTGCCTAAATGGAAAACTTATCAAACTATACATAAAGTTGAATGTGATTAGAAATATCAATCATGAATTTTCTTATGAATTTTAGTACTTAACAACTTTGAAGTTTTAAGTGATTCATTTTGTTACTCCCTTCAAGATTGTTGCAAGATACATATACATATTAGGATTATTTTTGTTATTTTGAATTTAATCCTTTACTGCGGAGTTCTGATGGGATCTGGTGCATTAGTGCTGGTATACACCCTATTTTTGTTATTATTGCATAAGAATACAAGATTTAAGCTCACAATTTAAAGAGAAGAAAAAATAGGCACACCAGGAAGTGAGTTCCCGGAATCGACAATGTACGTATTCCCGGAGACATATTGAGAAGAGTCATGAATGAGATAGCGAACAAGAGAGGTAATCCCCGGGTTCACGGTCTGTTGCACCTTTAACGGGACAGTCCGGTCGATCACGTTCTTGAGCCAATCTTTCTCCATAAGACCTTGTGTGATCTCTGACTTCAAAAGCCCCGGTGCGATTGAGTTCACTCTAATATTGTAACCACCTAACTCAATAGCCATCATCTTTGCCATGGTGTCAACACCACCTTTCGAACAAGCATACGCGACTCCACCAGGCACCATACCGCGATTAATCCCCGAGATCGATGAGATGTTTATCACTGAGCCACCGTGTTTAGCGTCACGCATTAAAACGCCGACGTATTTGGATACTAACCAAGTTCCGGTTAAGTTGGTTCTGATGACATTTTCCCATTCATCTTCTGATAAATCCAAACTTGACTTGACATTACCTCTGATTCCAGCATTGTTGATCAAGGTATCGATTTTTCCAAAGATTTTCCAAGCTTCTTTAACCGCTTTTTGAATGGTGGTTGCGTCTGATGAAACGTCTAGCTCAAGAGATGCGGCTTGGATTTGGATTCCAGTTGAACTGAAGCTGTTGATTTCAGAGCAAAGAGATTTGAGACGATCAACACGACGAGCTGCTGCGACGATCTTACAGCCAGCTTTGGCTAGATCAAGACAGATCTCTCTTCCTATACCAGAGGAAGCTCCTGTCACAAGAACCACTTTGTCTAGTTCACACCATGGCTCCATTTGCCTCAACACTTGCTTCTGACAAAGGAAAGAAAAATGGGATTATAAGGACATAGTCACATAAATATACGATTCAGGTAAATAAGTAATTAAGAGAAAATGTATCTCACAGTTTGATGATTGCTCATATTGTTTTTCTGTGAGACTGTGAGTGGTTCTTGTGGAGAAAGCCCATAACATACTTATAGTCTCATAAAGTTTCTACGTAACCAAAATGGCAATGTAACGTGACAATCTAAGTTTGTAACTGATTCGTGTAGCCACCAAACTAGGTAGTTAGGTTTGATGATTTATTATCCTTATCATACCCGATTTGTCTTTTTCTTTTTATCAACTATTCTTTCCCATGTTTTCAAAGTTTATATGTTTTTTTTTTCCTTCCTGGGCAACAAGCTTAAATAATTACTATAACCACGAGTTTCCTAACATTTTTTTCCTATTTGTTAATGGTTTAAAAGACTTAGTTATCATGATCACGTAGTAAATATATTATTTTTTGCTTCAAAGCACAACGTCTTTGTTTGATATTCTATTGGACCGTTCTTGCTTTTTTATAAATTTTAATTGCCTCTGATCTTCTGTTTCACTCCCATTTGGATTGAAATTTACATATAAACAAAATGAATGTTGGGGGTATACATTGAAAGAGATCAATTATTGGTACCTAAAAGAGAAAGGAGAAAAGTCCTGTAATGACCAGTTGTATCAGAATGAACAACATTGTGCAATGTCTTCTTGTATCTCTTGCGGTACTCCGAGATTATGAAATGCATATCCACCTCTGCTCTCGTCACCACCAGTCTTATCAACGCCGAATCATCTGTTCCTAATCCTTTCATCGACTTTCTCAGCGCCTGCATGCGCTTTTTTCAGTTAACTCAAAAACACACTATTTGCCTTGTGGCTCAAGAAACATCAAAAAGTTTACATTACCTTTGCGAAATAGAAACAAGAGTTTTCAGCACATTGTAGAATCGTTAAAAGAACATGCTCGAAGTTTCCGCGGGTCTCATCTCTTATAGCCTATCAAGATTAGAGAAAGTTGAACAAAATTTTGGATAAGTTTCTTGAGTAACAAGTTTTCTGATTCTTGATGATATTATACCTTTCCAAGTTCTTTGCCAAACATGGAACGGTAAGTAGATCTAACAGCAACTAAATGAGTCCTGCTTCGGTCTGTAAATATCTGAATCAACGTCTGGTCATCAGATTTATGTTTCCTCGCAACCGCTTTCTTGAGAACCCTAACGTCGTTCTCTACACTCACATTATCAATCTCTGGTCCTTCGTATCGTGTAGTGTTCAAATACGCGAGCAAAACCTGTTTACATAGATGCATGTCAATGTCTATTACTATTATCTCAATCAAAAGCATGATGAATCAGATAAAGATAGAAACATACTCTTTTGTGATTACCGGAAGCTTCAGATTCGATGTCTTGTTCGATTTTGGAACCGAAAGTATTATAGTAAACCTGTTTGATCTGTCGAAGCTGAGAGCCAGATCGTGTACATATAATCTCAGCGACTGCTTTGTGATCAGTCACGGCTCCTCTTAAGGCATGTTTTAGTATCGAAGCGTCTCGCTCCACTGCTTCAGGCATCCATAAAAGAACCGCTTTCTGAAATCAATCAAAGAAAAACGTTTTTAAATTTTCTTTTATGAATAATTTTCTAATAGATTCGGATTTGACCTTGAGATGACCATGAAGCTCAGATTGGAGACGTTTTCTAAGGTCGTCTGAGAATTTGGTTTCGTATTCTTGCTCGATTAGAGCTCGTTGTGTTGCGTTGCGATGAGCTAAGATGTTGATGATCACCGAAGTATCGCAACCTCGTCCTTCAAAAATTGTGAAAGATTTATATGAAAATGTAACAAACAAAGTTAAAGTTTATAACCACAATAAATAAATAAAAATCAAATATGCATAAAACCTTTGAAAGCCTTAAAGAGTTGGTCAGCATCGACTCGAGGTGAAGGTACCGTCATTGGTATTTTCATTGTTGCCATGTTTTTTTTTGTTTCTTCCTCCAAAGATTCGAAAGAAGATAAAATTGATACAGAATTCTTGCCTTTTTTTTGGTTGTATTTTCTTGATCTTGTTTTGAATTTTGTTTCTTTTCTCTTTTGTGGATGTTAGAGACGGTTTTGTGTGTTTTGCCTTGAAATATGCAAAGGAAATGGACATTAGACCTTGGTTTTAGGAGTTGAGTCCTCTGTTTCCTTCGTATAACGATGGGTGCTTTGTTGCATAAAACTTTTTTAGGGATCCAAAAAAAACTGTGAAAACTTTTAAAATTTAAAACTCGGTTTAAAACTTTATAGGGGAAGGGGGGGGGGGGGGAATGTAACAAATATTTTTCCATTGTTCCATATTTTTAGATAATCATGAATATATTATTGATAGAATTTTGTTAACTTTTCAATTATTATTATATATCTATTTTTTTTGTTTTTTTGTTTTGGACATTTGATAAAACAATTTTTAGAGTTGATCTCTGGCAATAAAGTATTTCGTTCCTTTTTGTGGTTGTTGGTTGCATTCCGATGTTTTCATCATTCTAAAAAAAATTGAAATATTATAAATAAAAAAATAGTTTTGAAAGTAATTGAAAGTATCATGGTTACCTCTAATATTTTCAAAGAGTTTATATATGAACCAAATACATTCAACTCCATTAATCAATAACAATAGATTTTAATCTAACTAAAAAATCATTTAAATTCATTTTGTTTGAATAACACATAACTTTGATTAAAACTTTAAAACTTTTATTCCAATAACACATGATTTTCAATGATTTTAAATTGAAATATTATAAATAAAAAAATAGTTTTGAAAGTAATTGAAAGTATCATAGTTACCTCTAATATTTTCAAAGAGTTTATATATGAACCAAACACATTCAACTCCATTAACCAATAACAATAGATTTTAATCTAACTAAAAAATCATTTAAATTCATTTTGTTTGAATAACACATAACTTTGATTAAAACTTTAAAACTTTTAGTCCAATAACACATGATTTTCAATGATTTTAAATAACATTTTAAAACTAACAAAACTAATAACATAATATTTTAATAGAGTTTTAGACATTCCAAATTGAATAACAGTAAAATCTTCAAAACGTTTAACTCCTTAAAAAATTTTAAAACAACAAGCTCTCCTAAGATTTACGGTTTAGGTTTTAAAATCTTAAATTAAATGTTAAGCCTTAAACCCTTACTCATACCCTACAAAAACTATACCCTAAATTTAAAATAATTAACTCAAATTCAAAAAATTTAACTATAAACTTTATAAAATCAATTTTTGTGTTTATGATATTTTCGAAACTAAAATTTTTGATAGTATTTTTGGAATACTAAACTAATGGTAGTATTTTTGGAATACTAAACTAATGGTAGTATTTTTATCAACAAAACATAAAAAAATGGTATTTAAAAAATATTCTCTTTTCATTTTAGTATTTGATTATTTGGGCGTTGTTGTTAGCCAAAGTGAGACCCTCCAATCACTGGGAAGGTTCGTTCATCTGAAGATTGTTTCACTAATAAATCCCAGTAAAAGGGTTTTTCAATACAATTTAGAAACACAGGGCCCAAATTACAAATTACAAAAAGATTTTACACTATTACACAAATGGATGTACTCACATTCGGAATCATAGTCGGAATAATCATTCTCTGCCTCTGCATCATCTGCTTCATCACCATTGAAGGCACCTGCACAAATCGCTAAATCCTCTTCTTTCTCAGTCTCAGTGCATTTGACGCAATTTCTCATTAAGGTCAATCAGATGTCGTTGTCACTGAGAAGAATCGTGATTCCGATTCTGGTTTTGGCACTGTTTCTGGATCTGTGCGTAGAAACCGGGTTTTCTCAGTCAACGCCGGCGCGTGATAATCACGTGCATCAACATGGCGGTGGGTGTAGTCATTCACATGACCACGACCATCACCATGACCACGATCATCATCATGTGAAGACGACGGTGAAAAAGATGAAGTTACCGGAGGAATTGGCTGAGGAAGAGGATATGAGGTTGTGTGGGTTTGGGCCATGTCTTCATGATCATGATCACGAATCAAGTTCTACTCTTACTGGATTTGGTAATTTGGTTTATCTAAGCTACATTTTTCACATTTTTGATCCATTTGGTGATGATTAAAATCTCTTCTTTTGTTTTTGTTGTAGCATTGTGGCTCAATGCGTTGGGATGCTCTCTTTTGGTTAGCTTAGCTTCACTCATCTGCCTTGTTTTGCTTCCTGTTATGTTTGGTAAGCTAATATTTGTATCCCCTGTGAACTAAAAAACCTTGCTTTTGATTTTCCTGGAGGAAATTATCATTCTTGTGTTGATTCATGTGCTATATAATGTGTTCATGAGAGTAGCTATTCAGGTGTTAACCAATTATGTTTCATCTTACAGTTAAAGGGAAGCCATCAAAATGGTTTGTTGATGCATTGGCTCTGTTTGGGGTAAGTCATTTGTTTTTTATTTTTACTACAGTAGATTTTATTTGGTGGTGTTGGTTCTGAATTTGGTGCTACTTCAAAGTTCAAATAGTTGGATTAATTCAATTTATTTGTTTACCAGGCAGGAGCAATGTTGGGGGATGCTTTTCTTCACCAATTGCCTCATGCTTTTGGTATAGTAATGGACACAGTTACCTAATCTCTTCTTAGTATCTGCATTGTTCCATTGAATTGGCTTTAAACCTACTCATTTCCTTTGCTTCATATTCTCTTTTTCGCTTTCCTTGTTGGATTGAAATGACCAATATTTATGACCTGGCAGGTGGTGGTCACTCTCACTCTAATGAGAACCATTCCCATCATGATCATGATCATGATCATTCTCATTCGGATTCGCCTTCACACTCACATTCCATACAAGATCTGTCTGTTGGGTTATCTGTTCTCGGTAAATATCATAACATTTGCTCTTGTGTTTGTTGAACAAAATTAGTTTGGTAGAGTTTACACGTTAATTCAAGCGTCACTCTTGACTGTTCAGCTGGGATTGTGGTTTTCCTTCTTGTGGAGAAGTTGGTGCGGTATGTCGAAGAAAACTCGTCTGGTTCCGATACTTGGGGCCACCACCACCATCATGCTGGCAGTAAGAAACTGAAGGATGAAGACGATGATAACAACTTGGATCAACAATGTTCTTCGGATGCAGTTGTAAATTCGTCAGAGAAAGTCTCTAACAGCTCTACTGATGGATCTCTCCGTAAGGTGAGAATCACTTCTATGTAAATATTTCCATCTGCAGCAGATGAGACAAAGAACAGATTAGTTTTGGTAGAAGTTCTGTTTTAGAAGTCTCTTGCTTGAGTAAGGTTTAGCATATACTTACGAGCTTTCTTTTTCTGCTGTTATATGTAAAACTCTATTCTATGAACTTCTACTTGAAATTCAATGTAGGATTCATCTTGTTATGGTTACTGATTTGTTTGTTCATTGTAGAGAAAGACTTCTGCTGGTGAAACTGCTGATAAATCAGATTCAGGCGCGGAGATTACTACCGATGGAAAATTGGAGAAACCAGAACAGGTGGAGAAGAATTCAAGCCTAGTCTTTGGTTACCTCAACTTGTTCTCTGATGGTGTTGTAAGTACGTACTCCTTTGTCATTTATTAAAGAAATAGCTTTGGTCAGGCTGATGAAAGACTGCAAAAGAGATGCTTTTTTTATTTTTGGTCCTTTTGTGGTTGCAGCACAATTTTACTGATGGAATGGCACTAGGAAGTGCGTTTCTCATTTACGGATCAGTTGGTGGATGGTCAAGAACCATGTTCTTACTTGCGCACGAGCTTCCCCAAGAGGTCCATACTTGATTTCCCTAAACAAACTTCAAAACGTGTAAAAGTAACAAATAATCCCTTAAAAGATTAATACTTTGCAGATAGGTGATTTTGGGATTCTAGTGAGGTCAGGCTTCACTGTAACGAAAGCACTCTTCTTCAACTTCCTCTCTGCACTCGCTGCACTTGCAGGAACTGCATTGGCAAGTCTTTTTAATATCTGAAAACCTAGCAGATCTCTAGAATATTTGAAAACTGAACTAATTCTGGTGAGGATTGTCTTTGACCACAGGTTTTGGTATGGGGAAATGAACCGGGACAGTCATCGTTGATTGAGGTTAGTAAATAAATGACATAATTGCATTTACTTCAATCTAGTAACACATCTATAATGTTTTTGTGTATATATTTGGTTGGTGATTGAAATCTTGCAGGGATTCACAGCAGGAGGATTCATATACATAGCTGTTGCTGGTGTTCTTGCGGAGATGAACAACTCCGGAAAATCAACACTTAAAAATAGTGTATGCCATTTGATATCTTTGATGCTTGGCATGAGTGTTGCTCTTTGCATCTCTCTTATAGAATGATCTTAATAACAATTGTTTTTTAATCAATATAGAGGTCCCAAGCTCGGATTTTTGTTGTGTTTAACTACATAAAGTCATAAAGATATTTATTACCCAGTTTTTTTTAACTTTTGAATTGATATTATAAACACAACCATTTAATCCTTGAGCAATCTGATTATGGTGTTCAATCTGATTTCAGTTTGTATTTTTCGACTTTACAATGTTTTAAGACCCGATCAAGACATATTTATAATACAGTGATTAGTCTGATCCGGTTCGGATGCTAAAACTCGGATAGTTACTTAAATAAACATTTCAATGGTTTTTTCCAGTAGAAAAACAAGTTTGCTTTTAAGTTGATTTTTTATCTGCATTAGATTTTACTTTAAAATAGTGAATCAAATATTTTCAAAATAATTTTATTTTAGCGGGTTTATAAAATTTTGGTTGGTTCAAGCACTAAATATTTTATAATGAAAAAAAATAGAAGAAATAAACCAAACTGTTTGTATTGTTTATAGTTTCTACTACATATGTCCCATTTGATAAGATTTTTCCATTTTACAAAATGTTTTCCAAGTTTTTATGAAAAAGTTAATTTTATTTAATTTTGTGATTATTAATAGAGATTAATTAATATCGTAGAGATGGTTTATTATTGGATGGATTGTTAAATAATCAATTATGTTTATAGAAAAGGAAAAACAGATATAATTTAAAATGAGACAGAATGAGTATGTTTGATTTGATTTCAATTCAATTTAGCTGGTCTATCCACACATGTGACACCGTGTGATACAGAGGCGCACGAATGAAGCCAAACGTGTACACAACTCATACGTGCCACTTTTTTTTGGGGGTGAAATCATACGTGCCAGCTTTTATTTTAATTCAAAGTCTTTTTTTCAAAAAAGCAGAGCGGTTACAACGGTTGTAACGGATGGTAGAGGAAATAAGAACTCAAAATAGAGAAAGAAGATTTACAGAGAAAAGATTTTTTTTGTCTTTCTTTCTTGAGGAAGAAAAAGAAGAAGAAAAGAGTCAAAGAGAAAAAAGAGAGCAAAAGAGAGACAGAGAGGAGAGGAGAGAGTCTCCAGAGGAGCGGATGAAGCTATGGAAACGAGCCGCCGCCGCAATTAAAGACCGGAAAAGCTTATTAGCCGTAGGATTATCACGGCGAACTTCATACCGGAACGCGGATCTCGAATCAGCTATAATCCACGCCACCTCTCACGACTCCACCTCCGTCGACTATTCAAACGCTCACCGTGTCTACAAATGGATCCGTGCCTCTCCTCTCAACCTCAAGACTCTAGTCAACGCGCTCTCCACTCGCGTCGACCACATGCGCAGCTGGATCGTCGCCCTTAAATCCTTAATGCTTCTCCACGGAGTTCTTTGCTGCAAACCTCCTTCCGTCGTCGGAGAGATCCGTCGTCTTCCTTTCGATCTCTCTATTTTCACCGATGGTCATTCATGTCTAAGCAAAACTTGGGGATTCAACATCTTCGTTCGAGCTTACTACAATTTTCTTCATCATTACTCTTTGTTCTTATCCGATCAAATCCATCGCCACCGCGTAAACAGAAGATCCTCGTCGGAGAAAGCCGATTACGTGATCCAAGAGCTTGAGAGGATTCAGAAACTTCAGTCTCTTCTCGATTTGGGTCTTCAGATCCGTCCTATTGCTGATAACATGAAGAAGACGTTGATCTTAGAAGCTATGGATTGTATTGTTATCGAGAGTCTTAACATCTACGGTAGAATCTGCAGCGGAATTATCAAAATCATTCCATCAGCTTCCAAAACTGAAGCAGCCGTCGCGTTTCTGAAGATCGTTCAGAAGGCGACGGCTCAAGGCGAAGATCTCGATATCTATTTCGAATTCTGCAAGAACTTCGGGGTTTCTAATGCGAGAGAAACCCCGCAGTTCCTTCGTATACCCGAGGAAGAAGTAGAAACGATCACGAAAATCGTCAAAAACATAGAACAAAATCAAAACCACCAGAAGAAAGAAGACGAAAACGAAAAGAATGCAATTGTAGTAATGGAGAACAAGAACACAAAGAAGCTGGAGACGATCATCACAGAGAAATGGGAACTTTTCGAAGACGAGTACTATTGTTATTTCAATAGTAAAGAAGATAAATATCAAAATCCTTTTATGGTATCGAACCAACCACTTTATATTGAGTACAAGATGCCAGATTTGATTACCTTCTAGTGACAAATCTGAATTGAGAGACTTTTTGAGTTTTTGGTTCTGTACATAAACACACATTTTTTTACCCTGTATCTGAGTAAAATTCAAAAAAAAAAAAGAGGTACATTTTGAGAGTACATTACCGAGTTTTTTGATTCCGAGTTCAGATCGCATAGCTACTAAACTTAAAATGAAGAGAGCAAAAAAGATTGAATCAAAAAGGACAAAACCTACAACAACAAAAAGGAGAAGTCAAAACCATCACCAGAGAGTTTCTCAAGAACTTGATATTTTGTTTATCTGATGGTGACGAACTTATTAGTTCCATGTTTAGCCCAATGAGACTTCAAATCAATAGCAATGGAGAAGTCAAAACCATCACCAGAGAGTTTCTCAAGAACTTTCCTAAAAGCACCTTGACTCATTTTCCTTCCAGCGATCCTAGCACCGCGCCTTTTCGTACTCATCGGCAAAGGATACATGGAAACATTAGTAGTACAACAAGCAGACTGCCATCCTCCACAACCCCAACGGTAACACGGTTGAGGTATCCCGGTACACGAGCATACGGGAACCGGTAAATGACCAATATCCATAGAAACACCATTAATCACCATCTCAATACTCTTCCTCAACAACGGACTTCTCTCTCGCTGCACTCTAGCTACATTGTTGTTATCTTTCAGCTTCTTCTCTTTCTTCGCCTTAGGAGGAGGACCAACACCACCACTGATATGCTTTCGCTTAAGAGACTCATCAACCTCACAGATTTGAGTCTGCATAAGCTGCATTGGTGGATGATGAGTAGTCCTGGAAGACTCTGTACCAAGAAGAGCGTTGTGATGATGATTAGGTAAGTTGCTAAAGAACTTGCTATCTCTGTGTTGGTTTAACCAACTATAGCTCATGAATGGTGCATCAGAGACAGAGTAATCTCGTGGAAATGACATAACATTGCTGCTGCTGCTACCACCACCGCCGTTGTAGCAGCCATTGATTGGTTGGGTTGTTGTTATGAAGTTTGGATTCTGAGTGGTGAGAAATGGCTTCTCGTCTCGTTGGTCTATGATGTTTGGTATTAGTTGAAACCCTAAATTGGGTCTGAACTGAGACGGCTCGTAGTATCCCCAGTTTCGATTGTTCAATCCATCTTCATCCATTAATAATCAAAACTTCTACAAACACAAAAATGCAAAAAGATCATTCGTTTATATCTGGGTTCTCAATCTGTTAAGTAAAATTCGAAAGAACACTTTTTTCAAAAGGGCTTAGGTGAATTGCGAAATTGAAACCAAATTCGATGCTTTGAATAACGAAAGAGTACAGATTTCGACAGATTAGTCAATGGGAGTTTAATTAGGGTTTCGGAATCTGACATTTTTAACAGGTACAGAACAAAAGTGTATGAGTTAAAGAGAGATATATACGTCATCCATGGAGAAAAAGTGGAGATGGATAAAGGTTTGGAAGAGTACAAATACGAAATATTTTATGAAAATGGGAGAGAGGAAACTTACCGAGGATGGTGAATTGGATCTTTTCGACTTTTTTTTTTGTTCCTTTTTCCTGTTGAGAGAGAAAGGTAGGAGATGGTAGAAAGGATGAGATTGATACTATTTTGGTAATTTAAAGATATTAATAATGACAAGACACAAGTCAATAAAATTTAATAGAGATATACAATAGAAAGTATTTTAGTCAAATATACATACTTAACTGTTAGACCTTTTTTTTTATTAGTATTCAATTCCAACAAATTGTGTTAAAAAACATTTCTGATAAAAATTTAACTAGTTGGGCTTTAATAAACCCAAATAATGTCAACAGAACAAAACTGACAATAATGTCTACTAGATTTGTGGTGCCACTATTCTAGTCGCACCAACAAAAATTACCACATATTTTAAAATTAACATTTGATTTGTAGCAAATATTAGTTTCCAATTAGCGAATATTTAAGAGCAGTTCTTTTAAATATGTAGAGTATAAAATGAAATTTTTGTGTCATATTTAGCATATTTTCATTTAGATCACATATAATATTTTATTAAACGACAAATTTCTTATATAGCATAGCACAAATCCATTAATCTCACGATTTAATGTTTAGAATTTATAAATTCATAACAGTTAAAATAATTAACCTAGAAGTAACTATACATTTTAGAAAATGCTATAAATGTCTCATACTAATTGTTGGGCTACTTTTAACCAAAAGCTTCATTTGAAGCTATTTTAAGGAAACTTTCATAAATTAATCTGCTGCTACATTCTTATATATATATATATACATATATATATATATATTAGAACATCTATAAAGTAATATTTGATAAATTAATAAGCACTAGAAATTAATAAAATTTGTTTGTCTCAAGTCGAGTCGGTGTAAAAATGAACAAAATTCGATAAGATAATATTTTTTTTAGAATCTCTATGTAAATATATGGTCTCATTAACAATAGAAATTAATAATAATGTAAATTTGCATATATATAATATAATTTTACTTTTATAAATTTATGTTAGAACTCACAAATAACTTGTCTTATATATAAAAAAATATTATGTTGTATTTTAAACTATCTTATTGTTATAATGTAAATAAAATTTTCGTAAAACAAATTAAACTTTTCTATAAATTTTTAAATTTGAAATATTTTTGTTCCAATAGTCGTATAGGCTGTTTAGATACAACAATTAAGGGTACTAATCATAAATTTAAATTTATGTTAATTGTTTATATAAGTGAATTCATCTATAATCTTTGCTGTTTATTATCAAAATAATTTAATTTTCTTTTAAATTTTTAAATTTTGGACATAAATTTTTAAATTTTAAAGTCCAAAATTATAAAATTTATAACATCCAATATATTAATTTTGTTTAGATAAAAAATATTTGAATTTTTTTTTTTAAATTTTTTCTAAATCTCTATAAATTAATATCACTATAAATTAATAAAATATCACGATCCAAACATTATTAATTTATAGAAATTTCACTATATAAGATAGATTCAGAATATAATTTTTGTTTTCCTTTATACTCTTTTCAATTTGATTATGCTGTTGTTGTAACTGTTCTCTTTTAATATGGTAGAGCTTTGGGTCGGTATGTCGTAGATCCTCCTTGCCAATGAATGTTGCTAACTCCATCTTTGGTAGAGCCCAAAGTCTGTTTCGCCTCTTGAAACTGTCTTTATGAGGTTTAATTGTTCGGTTTTGGTAGTCTTATATCTGTCATGGACCTCATGATAAATATAAATGTAATCCAAGATTATGAGAGCTGCTGCTCTTTGGATCACTAGTGGCCGCTGCATTAAGTTGAAAGAATCCTTTTATGCTAATATCTTTGCTCCACAATGAATGCTCGAGCAATCGAAGTCTTTAGTTCAATTTTCTTCAATATATGAAAATATTTGTGTTTTTATTTTTAAGTTAGTTTCTTCAAGCTCAATGTAATACTTAACTAAACACGATACATGTTTGCCTTTAACTATTTTTGGGATCAATTATTGACATTAGGCATCTCCACAATGCAAAAAACAAAGAAGTCCATAGTGTGTATGTTGGCATTGATCTTTTGATTCCAAATAAAGCCATGGGCCTTTCTATATGGGACTTTGATCTCTCTATGTTAAGGCCTATCATTTCCATAAGATGTGTAAGTCATTGGGTTTGTTCTATGAGCATCATGGTCCACATATTAGAAAAAATATCATCCTTATTTGTCTCTATGGTTTATATCTATCAGAATTTATCGATGTTTAAGCAATTGTTATTAATTTGATAATGATCTTTTAAGATGTAATGAGGCGGAGAGGCTTGGCTGAGAATGCTGGATCTCAAATTCCACATTTACTATAGTGCCATTTTGATTTATATAACTAACGTTTTATGTAAATAAGCTCCTAGTTAGACTTTTCAAATTATTTAATATATATCCACTTGAAAAGCATACTATAATGATGATAGCTACAAATGTATTCTTGGATTTTTGTTTTATGTTTTGATTAAGGAAAGCTAATGATCGTTTTCTATGTATATATATGTGTGTTGACTTCTTTTGATATGAAATGTTTGTAACGAAAGCAATAAGGCCGATGGCAAATCACTATCAATCATAAAAATGGTATGGCCAAAGCAAAGACTTTAACGATGTACCATAAGTTTCGAACTTTTTAGAGACTAGTACTTTCTCATAATACTTCCCCGACCATTTATATTTACTATTAATCAAAATAAAAATATTAACATTTTCTAATTTGATGACAAAAAGTATTTTACATTTTCCACAATGTTGTACAAGCATCGATCCCATATTCCCCATCAACAACGTTAATTACTTACCCTTTTTTTTTACAACGTTAATTACTTAATGCTTTAAACAGGAAACCAAACACAGTTAGTCACTTAGTTTGTATTCAATAAATTATGTTTATGTGCACGCGTATGTTTACGTTAAGGAAAAACTATCACCACTATTTTATAGTCTTTACAAAAATAATTACAGTTTTTACTTTTTAGCCTTAGGTGGGTAAAGAAGCTAAATAACCTCACAATCTTTCCATCCATTTTTATTTTGTTTGTTCATGTGTTTTATTTTTTCTTTCAAAATTAACTATTATAATATTTTAGATGTGTGTTTCACATAAAATAATTTAAGTCATACCAAAAAAAAACATAAAATAATTTAAAACTATAGTCCTATCTAGCAGATTGGACAGATAAACCATATTAATAGTACAACATTTTTTATTCTACACACAAATAGAATAATGGACTTTCTCCACCCTTAATTTATAGTACTATTTTTGTTAGTAATTGATATTTTGCCTGAAAACATGCCAACATATATTACTATTAATCACTTGATCCAGTCTACATCAAATACAATACATTTTGAAGATTCAAAAAAAAGTTATCATCAGAAAATTATCAAATATATTCTTTTAATTTCTGAAAATATTACAATTTTTGGGAAAATTGAAATATATACCACAAAATCAATTTTGCATTACTATCTAAACGAGCCAGTAAACTAGAGACAATCCAAACTGATTGTCGTAACCAGTTGTTGCAACTTTAACATCGCAAAGCATTGCAATTTTTAGACAGGAAAGGAAAATAAAAGTAGGGGTCATGTTCATCCGTGAGCATTAATAGACTAAGCCTATTTTATGAGCAAACGAACAACCCAACATGATGACAATTTATACAAAAGTTACATTACTATAAGATGTAATAATGATGAAATTGCAAAGGCAACAGAGAGAAGTAGCGAGTAGGGTAAAAGGCTTACACCGTCCATGTGGCCATAAGATTTGGCAATTCTTTCTATGAAGATTATGACATAGAGACAAAGTCACTTTTTTCTCTCTATAATTATTATACAACAAAAAAATTTACAACTCTTTATTTTAATTAGTCTTTATGCGTTGTCAATAGAAGTTTTCACCGATTCATCATTGCTGTTTGGAAAGTAAAAAAGCCAAAGGGTCCAACTCCCATGTTGTCATCACTATTCTCACCCCTTAGTTAACCTAATTAATTAATACTCTTTTCTTGTTTTGTTTTTTTTATTGGTACTCCTCTCTTTTTTTCGTACTTCTCCTTTTAAAAACGAATCTCGCATCTAATCTTACCTCCTAAATCTTGCTTTTTATGATCACATCTATATCACTCAAATCTCGTGGAATACCTCTATTTCGATCATACTAAACTATCTAATATAATGACAGCTTTCTTTTGTATCAGTATAATTGATTCCATAGGCTAAAATGGGTGATGTGAGTATATAATCATAGAATAATTTTTGCAGTAGCAGAATTATAGTATTATTTTGCATTGATCAAAGATATATGTTTAATAGGAATGGAAAAGAAAAACATTGGACTCATAAACATTTGCTTACGATTCATTTGTTGGATAGATTTATGCGTCAAAATTACCACTAATCTTGGCAGTTTTACATTAAAAATTGATGTTTATTGAAATCCAACCTCTATTTCAATGAAGTAAAATAAAAGTTAATATATTTTCAAACAGGATCCTTATCGTTTTTAATAAATTTATTTTAATAAATAAGATATTTTAATGAATTAGATAAAAGCTTTTGCAAGATAACAATGTTGAATCGTGTAAATAATCCAGTATTCTGAGTGGTTTTGTCTTGGTTTGATAATTTTTTTTGCATTTTTGGGTAGATAATCCAGTATTCTGAGTGGTTTACAGATTTAAGAATAATCATTGAAACAATTAAAAAAAATTTATCAACAAACAAAAAAACTACTCCAGTTAAGTTTGTAGAGTTGGAAAAACTGAAGCTCTCGTCTAGCTACGCGTCACATGATAACACGTACTACTTTTACATGAATGTAATTTCTGTAAAAGGCTACATAAAGTAATTTCTCTCAGTTTTGGGTTTCAGTGAAATCGAAAGAAATGTCAATTTACTTTCTAAGTTGCAACTTTCAGATGGCAACAAGAGCGAACGAGACAAATGCCTCAGGTTTCAGTGCACAGCTCCACTAAAGGGTTTTCGGGTGTTATTTGTTTTTAATATAAAAAATTATATTTTGTATAATATGGTATTATAACTCGTTTAGCAGAAAAGACAAGAGAGCTATATATAGATGCTAAATCTAAATACTGCAATTAATATAAGGTGAGTACAGTCAACGACTAAAAACAACTAAGTGCGTGAACTGATTTAATGCAATCAAATTAAGTACAGTAAATTTTTAGATAACCATACCAAAAAAATTTAAGTATTTGCGAAAGACATGTGATCACAAAAAATCGTAAATAAACGTTTACGTTTCCTTTTTTACATATGATTTATCATGCTACTATTTGTAAAAATTATATATATGTAAAATCCATGTTATTTAAAAAAAACACAATACATAATTAATTTATTTATGATTTTGTTATCTATCATTCCAACATATGATTATTTAATACATATACTTCTTAAATAAAGGAAAGCTATGAATATTATATCCTAATATCTTAAGTAAGAATGTGATTGTGAAGGATTGATATATCCAACTTTACAAAGAAAATAAAGCATTGCATGTGATGAGAATCCATCTCCCCCATCCTCCCACCCATTCTTTCCAACTCAACCTTCTCCTTTCTCTTCCTATTAAAGTATCATCTTCTTTTTGTTTCTCTTTTTTAATTTTTAAATGAAAAAAACAAACTTTTAAAAATTTGTATCTACTTCTAGTTTCTTACAGTTCCACTTGGTTAGACAAATGCCCTTTAATGAGATGGTGGACTTTATGTATTATATGTTATATATACGCACAACACACACACTTACACTTTATAGACATATATTTTTATAAAGAAAAATTCTTTCGAACATATTCCAGATCTATATAAGTTTTATTTTGTTTGAGATGTTAATATAATTTGTTGTCGCTGACACTAAAACCCCCCCAGATCTGACTCTAGGGTTTTTGTTTGTGCCAGCTTAATGAATCTAAAGAAACACTCTACTGCAAATGTTTCTGATTCGATCGAGTCTCATTTGTGTGGACACATTATTCATATTTGATTGAATCATATAAAAGAATATTTGAGATTGATGGCACCAGATTGTATATATTTGTATATTTACGGAAACATGAATTGGGTAATGCATGTGTCTTATTTTCCAAACAAATATTCGCATGTCCCTTCTTTTTATTTATATACCATCATCACTAAAGCCTAAAGGTTACACATATATACATTTGTCACCACTAAAAAACATGTACTCTTTTAACATCAAATTTTCCAAGATTCCCATTTGAAAATTTCACCAATCCATTATTTCTTTTTATCTTGGAAGAAAAAAAAAAACTAACCCAATCTGATAGAATATTGTATGATATGAAATAATAATGACTTGCAATTGTTTTGTTGTGAAAGGGGATGTTTTTTTGTTTCTTGTCTTGATGCTAATGTGGGCTCCAAGCTCCTTGTCCCACTCTCTTTATATGTATTACAAATCTCTCTGAATATATAGATGTGTTGTGTTTGTAAACAAACAGTGTACAGATAGAGAAGAGAGAGAAAGAGAGGTTCATAACTACTCTGAAGAAGATTGAAGCACCAAAGACCATACAATGCATTTCTCCATCTAAGGTGAGAGGTCAATGAAACAATTAACAAAAAGTTGAAAGTTTCATTTATTTTTCTTTTCTTTTCCAAGAAAATTATAAAAAAATGTATAGTAAAAGGGAATAGAAAAGCTTTTCCGTTTATATGAGAAAAATTAAAAAAGATGATTTTAGTAGAAAAACAAAAGCCCTTTGTTTCTCTCTCTTAACTCATCATCATCTTACTTTCTTCTTCTATTAGTAAAGATGATGAGTACTGATCTCTACCAAAATAAATAAGGAAACATAAAAGAAAACAATCTCTTCTTCTTTCTTTCTTCACACCAAAAACAAAAGATTCCTCAATTTTGTTCTTATATTTTCAGTTACCTATCTTCACTATAAACCACACTCTCTTAAGATAAAATACAAAAAGAAAGATTAAAAACCTCATCCGATGATAGACTACGAGAGAAGCAATAACACCAAGAACATCAACCATCATCGGAACCCTCCTCCCTCTTCATCTTCCTCCGATCTTCTTCCCGACGGTAATGGAGCCACCGTGACCCAAAAGAGGAAACGAAGACCCGCCGGGACACCAGGTATATATTTAACAAGTTTATTTCGGTTTAAATGGATTCATTTTGGTTAAAATTCTGTTGTATTTTAATTCATATATTTTTATGTGGTGGCAGATCCAGAGGCGGAGGTGGTGTCTTTATCTCCAAGAACGCTACTAGAATCGGATCGGTACGTGTGTGAGATCTGTAACCAAGGGTTTCAAAGAGATCAGAATCTACAGATGCATAGGAGACGACATAAAGTTCCATGGAAGCTTCTAAAAAGAGAGACCAATGAGGAAGTTAGGAAGAGAGTCTATGTCTGTCCGGAACCGACTTGTCTTCACCATAACCCTTGTCACGCGCTTGGAGATCTTGTTGGAATCAAGAAACACTTTAGAAGGAAACATAGTAACCACAAGCAATGGATCTGTGAGCGATGCTCAAAAGGTTACGCTGTTCAATCTGATTACAAAGCTCATCTCAAGACTTGTGGTACTCGTGGCCATTCATGTGACTGCGGTCGCGTTTTCTCCAGGTTCCATTACAAACCCTAGTTTTTTTTAATTTTATCTGTTTTAAAAAAAAATTAAATTATATATTTAGGAGATATTTATATTTATCGGAATCCTTAAACTAAATCAAAGAATGTTTTTATTTTTTCTTGTATGGCGTGTACATGTTTTGATTATATAGATAAAATGCACACAGATCTTGAAACAAAACCTTACCAATGGAACCTGTTGAAGTTTTGTTTGGACTCTTGTCTGAAATATTTTCAATAATTTAATAATTAAGAACTATACTATATGTTTTAATGTTTTTTTAATTAAGAACTACATATATGTGTTTTGATTATATTTTGAACTCACGTTGACCCCATAACAGATTTCATTATCGCACTTTGTTTAAGTATATACCAATACCAAACCTCGAAGTCTTTGCATCTCGTACTCATTATATGTAAAATCTAATTAAAAAGATACCTAACTCCACTAACTCAACTAAATTTTGTATTTTATTTACCTGTTTGATTACGTACTACACGACACGAGATACAAAGATTCCTTTATGCTTTCTATATATGTTACTTAACTATAATATAATAATCTCTTCTTGATTTCAGAGTTGAGAGTTTCATAGAGCATCAAGACAATTGCACCGTACGTCGATCTCAACCCTCCAACCACCGTTTACAACACCAACAACATATAGCAAACGCAACTCAAACCGCTTCTACCGCCGAAAACGACAACGTAGACCTCTCTATTGGTGCTATATTACCTGGACATCCTTTGCTAAGACAATCTCCACCGTCCGATCAACAACCATCATCTTTGCTCTATCCTTTTGCTTCATGTGCTACTACTAATGGTAGCATCGAGCTTCAGCTACTTCCATCGAGGAATAATACTGATGAGACCAGCCTTAGTCTGTCGATAGGGATGATGGATCAGACGACAATATCAGAACTTGAGAGGAAGAGCTACGAGAAGGGAGAGACGAGCTTACTATATGGAGAAAGAGAGGAAGCGAGAAGAGAAGCGAAGAGGCAAATAGAAATCGCGGAGTTGGAGTTTGCTGAAGCCAAGAGAATAAGGCAACATGCGAGAGCTGAGCTTCACAAGGCTCAGCTATATAGAGAAGAAGCAAGTAGGAGGATTAGTGCAATGATGATGCAAATCACCTGTCATAATTGTAAGCAACATTTTCAAGCTCCAGCTGCTTCGGTTCCTCCTCTTCCTCAGCCGCATTGTACAGATGAGAGCACTTCTCTCGCCGTCAGCTATGTATCTTCAGCGACGACTACCGAAGGGGAAAAGGTGAGTGATAGAGCATCTTCATAGACCTTGAAGAGAGGCACAAAAGAAAACAAATATTCTTCTTTTCTTTTTTTTTTGTTCTTTTCTTTGATTGAAATTGAAGATCAGCTTTAAGATTCGTTGGTTTTCTTTTATTTAAAATTCTTGGTTTGTGGATAACCAGGGTTGGGAATTCACTGGGATTTGTTTTTTAAAATTTTTTCTTTCTCAAACAAAAACCAAAGAAGGGAAGAGTGTTCCTATAATGAGTGTTGGGTATTTTTTGCTTGTAACTTTGGACCTTTGGTTAGTGTATAAACGGGGTTATATAGATATGTTTTAACCCAAAAAAAATTAACTAAAGCGCAGATAATTTGGGAAGTGTTTTCAGTTCAGTGGTTAACGATATACTTTTGCGAATTTTCAATTATAGGGAGTATATTATAGGTCGGGGCTTGTCAATCCAAATGATTTTAGAAAGAAAAAAAGCGCAGCTAAATTTAACTAGCTACAAATATGTTGTTTTCCTTTACTAATTATATTCAACACTAAAATCGAATGGAAAACAGAGTAAAAAATTTTTATTTTAAAAAGGTTCGTATCAAATAGATATATATATATACATATATATATATATATATATATTTCATCAATTTATCAAAATTTTAATTAAATGTGTTATTTATTTATAATATTGTTTGTTGGCTGGTAATTCATACAAACACTGATTTAGTTTTTTGTTTTCTTTATTTAGTGAGTATATGAACGGTTAAATTTTAGTGGTAATTACTGATTAGGTCAAATCGTGAGTAAGGTTCACAGGTAAAATCTATTATTTCCCTATCTCACGTTTGTGAAGAATGTATCGTACACTGAGTGGTAGTTTTAGTTTGATTAGTTTTAGATTTTATATTGATTTGTTTGGTTTTTGGTCCTCAATGTGAGCAAACAAGAATCATCATATCTTTTCACATGAAGACAAAAGTCTCATAATATATATCTTTTGACCGTATTTTGATGAGTCCTTAAACAGTAAACACATTATATATAAGTTTATAACATTGCTTGTACTCGTAATGGTTTTTATTTTTAATCAGTAACATGAATTACTACGTGAATTTGAACTCAATAGTGTAATGTCATGATGATATGACACTATCATACACTAATGCCATATATACTGGTAATTCGTAGAATGTTTCTTGATTAGTTTTAGGGTTGAAAAATAAAATTATGATCTCCATCGCAGTTTCATTTAGAGGTTCTTTTCATTTTCTAAAAAAAAATCAAAACGAGAGAAATTAAAGAAAATAGCAATAGTTGAGAAACAAAAAATTATCTCCACAGCAGTTTCATTTAAAGGGTTTTTAATTAGATTTATGATAGTGGAAAATTAGAACTAAAGTTAATATAGTGTATAATTTTATAAAAAGAACAAAGCGAATATTTCACTTCTTTTTGAATTTTTTTAATCCTGTACAATATATAGTTTTAATTTTTAATAAATTACAAGATATATGATATGCTAAAATCGTTTATATTTTTTAGATGTTGGTGTAGACATTAGAGCATCATCACTGAGAGTTTTTTAATGAGGTTTTCAACAATTAAAAAAATAAAAGTAAAAAAGAGAGAAAATAATGGTTGTCAAATGAAAAATCATGAAAACCCTTTTAGAGACTATGTATCCACTATTCACATGTTAATATTTTCGTGGTATAATTTTTTTTTGTTTAAAATTAAAATTAATAATTAATTTTATATGAAAATGTTAAAATATTATGTTTGAGAGCCTATGAGAATTTATCTCCAATGTTGATGCTTAGATGCTAGATCATTTTCTAAACAAATAGAAAATCAAAGCACTTAACGGATAATTTGCCAACTCTACAGTGCGCATATCTAATCTTGGACACTAGAATAAAATAAACAGTACCATAAAGTTTAACTGATTTCACGTAAAGATACAAAATCGTATCTTACAATCAATAATGACTAGAATCAAGAACTTTCATAAATATGAAAAAAGTTAGAAGAAACATGGCAAGGACGACGAAATTTATTTGGTGCGAGTCATAATTACAAATAAAACGCTTGCATGGTCGCCATGTGGGTTTCTTGAATACTCAAATAAATAATTTCATCCAAGGTTATAATTATGCCTCACTCTCTATGGTATCTAAATGTACTATTTGATATACATTATAAATGTCGTTTTCCCACAAAAGACTTATTTATCATACTATAATTAAGCTGTAAATCATCTGATTTTTCTCCTCTACCCGACTAATAAACAATATTATAAGAGTATATGGTACTAAATTAGTATTATATATGTTGCATTGCATAGAATATGATGAATGCATTCAACCATCTAAACTAAAACTAACACTACCACTATTTTTTTTTTTGGATAATATTTGGTGTACCACTAAGATTTTATGCGTTTTTATATTATTTTCTTAATTTCAAGCATTTTTATTTATTTATTTGAATGTTTTACAATTTTCAAAATGCACATTCTGGTGTTCTAAACGACTCTAGTCGCAGTTTTCTTAGTGCATGATAATTTACTTTCTTGCGGTCCATTTTCTCCGACTTGGAAGAATTCGCGTAGAATGACAAAATCCAAAATTATACACAATGTCATGAATACAAACAAATATTAAGTAATTATTAAGTGTTACTTTCTCTAAACAAAAAAAAATATATATATATATATATATATATATTAAGCTCAATTAGTTTAAACTTTGTAGGGAAATAATTGCTTAGAAGATATGACATTATTTAGTTTTATGGATAAATTTAAGAAAATTGTTCATAAGATTTAATTTACTATATAACTAAAAATATACCATGATAATCAGGGGGTGCCCTATTTATATATTTTTAATATGAAAAGGGGTTAACTATTTGTGAATGTTGTCTAACTATTGACTAAAGCAAACCTAGAAAACGAGAGTTGGTGAAAGAATATTATAGCAAGTTAATTATGAGTCTATGACAATGGAGTGTGTGCAAGTTTGTTATTAAAAAAATGTATTACCTTTTTTTTCTTGTCAATAAATACGAAGAAAGAAGCGTATTCAACTTCAAGTGTGCATGTATGTCGGAGTCTAATACAGAAGGAAAAGGACTGATCCTGATGAAGCATTACTCCTTGACACATATATGTGTGGTTAGTTCAGATTCAACTAAAGCTATGCCTTTACTTTTCTTTTCTTTCTTCCATATTTTAATTACATTTTGTAGCTTCATATACTAGATATTTGTTTTGCATATGTACTCGATATTTTTTTCAAAGTACTATGCCCACAAAAAAAATAAATTATTTAAACATACAATATATAAACATAATGTATAATACTAAATTCATAAGCATGAAAATAAATATCAATATTTTACAACAATGTAGTTTGTTTTTTTTTTGTAAAACTAAACCAATGGTTTTAGATGTACATAATCGGCTAATCCATTTGTACTTTCTTCTATTAGTCGACCATTTACTCAAAACGGACAACTTTGATATAAATGATGAGCGGTGGAATTATAGAAATAGACACTTTTTAACACCAAAATCCAAAGAAATTTTAATGTTCTTGGGCAGAGCTATCAAATTGAGGGACCATGGGCTATAAAATGGGAGGAACAAACTAAAAATTTGCTCACCCATTCATGTAAAAGTGAAATCAATGAGAGAAAATTTATGTAAAAATGTAATGAAGGAGAGAAGAAAAGTCGTTTTCAGAACAGAAGAAGTTGGTGTCGTTTCCTTCACACGAGAAAAAAAAAAACCAAAAAGATATGATGATGAAACAAAAAAAAACACCATGGATTTCAGAGCCAAAGTTTGAAATGGTAAAGAGTCAGGCATCAGTCTCTCTCTGTCACCAGAGACCATCTTCACTCACTTCCATGATTTCCTTCTTCTGCCTCTCTTCTTCTTTTTGATTCATCTTTATTGGTCATGTCACATCGTGACGACGCATTTTTAATATATGTTACTATTATTACCATTTCCTTTATTTTGTTGCAGAAATATTTATAGCATTGTCAATGGACCTATTTCATTTTTTTCTTTCTTTCAAATAGTTTTGTTTTTCTGTTCAGCCTCTTATCTTTTCAAGCTTTTGATATATATATAGTTGATAAGATATGCATCCAATTAGTGACATAAAAAAAGATAGTGATAGGAAATTAACAGTAAAACGAAAAAAAAACGATTCCATTAAGTTCGGATTCATAAGAAACGATCGATGGTGTGGTACGAAAACAAAAAAAATGATATATATGTATTTTATTTTGTTAATATATATAATGTTGTTTTAACAAAAAAAAAATCTTGTACCGCCAATTTTCTTTTCTGAACTGATAATTATTTACCGCTTCAGTGAAAAATACAGAAAACAGTACAACGTAAAGTCATAAAAGACAAAATAATACATATCACCAAACGAGATTATAGTAAAAAAATTATTTTATTTTCATCAATATAAAACGTGATACAATGTAATCTTCATTTAGTAAAATAGACATGCAGCGATTATATATAGATGAGTTCTTACTTACATAAAAATAAAATGTGAATTATATACAAATATTATAATCGTGTTTGTGTCGAAGTACTGTAAAATAAAACCTTTGGAAAAAGAAAACAATATTTTCTGTTTCACTTTATTACTTTAACCACTATATGCAAAATGAAAAATTGCTGTTACAAAAATTACCAATATAATCCACTCAAGATGGCATATTTACTTGTGTAGATCGTCTATCATCAAACGAATAACATCCGAACTGAAAGCTATAAATATATACCTTTATTATATTCACCGATCAAACAAACCATTTTCTTTTGATTAAAAAATCATCAATGTTATCCATTTTCAAAGTAAAGTGTGGTCTATCAACTTTACTTTTTGGTGTCAAATTGTAATTGAAAAATGTATATTTTTGGTGGTGTCATCAATCTCATGGATTGGTTCGTTTAGATGTCACATGATGCAACATAATAAAAGTACAAAAGCAGTTATCATGATTTTCTCATGCATACCTGCATTGCAAATATTCCTATAAATATGTTTTACCAAGAAGAACGTACGTACGAGAATAAAAGAATTATAATAAAAACGTTCAAATTTCTAATTAGACGATAATTCTGTACGATGCAAAGGAAAAATAAAAAGGAAACAATAATGCTAAATTTTCTTAAAGATACCGACATCTATAAAAGTAAAACTTTATTCTACCTCAAACTTTTAAAAAGCCAAAATGTATTTCCTCCTTTTCGAGTATTTTTGTCTCTCTCTTCGTGATAACGCTTTCGGCTTGAGATCTTTAGATTCGAAATGTGAATTGATTGTTAAATGAAATAGATTAAATTTTGTTTGCATACACATTAAAACCTGAGGTAGTGGGAGTCTTTGAAGAACATGGAGATAAGCTTTATATTTGATCCAAACTCATTTCTTCAATAAACAATTTGTTTATCTTTTTTTGGCTTTTTTTTGGTGGATGACACTTTTTGCCCAATGCCAAACCCAAAATCTCTTTAAATTTATTTTGTCAATTAGTTGACAATTACAGTCACCTCTCCTCCATTTATTGATTCTGTAAATTGCCCAAAAAATGGGGACATGACAAAACTCGATAGCGACGAGTAAAAAAAAAGAGAAGGATAGATAGAAGAGGTAATAATATGAGTAAGGCCCCCACCATTTTGTTTGACATTTCCAACCAAATTAGAAATCTAAATGTAATCGAACCAAATCAAACCGAACTCAAATTCATCAATCTAAACCATATCCAAGTTTTATAATTAATCCAAAACGGTAAAAAAAAAAAAATCTCCACCGATATATCCAAACAAATCTCGAATTTGTGTAGCCAACCAAACCGAATTAACCAAAATAAAATTCGAAAAATCCAAAACCCAAACCGAACTAAGTAGAATGACTAAATAACCATCCCTAAGTAATACAACAACCATTTGAGCCTTTGTGGTCTTAGAAGGTAAATTTGTGGATACTCGAAACCAACAAACAAGACTTCATTGGAAGAAACATCGTTCATTATTCGTGAACAGACTTCATTGGTCATCATCATTCATCATGCTTATTCACAAAGGATATTTAAATTTTGACCGATAAAGTTACAACAGAATACAGTAAAAAAAAAAAAAAAAAAACCCTGCTTCACTAAACCATCAAGAATGCATGAAAACAAATTTTGAGTCGAATTCTCCAATGGTGAAAGCATAAAGGATCAAAAGCCTTTTTTTTGTTTATTTTTGAAATTGTAGAAAACTACATTTTTGTACCTAATCATACCATAAAATAAAAACTTACCTGAAACCCAGAATCACACAAAAGGGTTTTGCTTTTGAGTTTGAGTTTGAGTTTGAGTCAAACTCTCTCATCTAGCAGGAGGACCTTCTTCATTCTCGTTAGCTTCTCTATTCCTACGTCTCCTACCTGACCTTCCCAGAACAACCCTTCCTTGTCGCATCATTCGATTCGCAAAAGAGTTACTATGCCTCTCTTCCTCTTCATCTCCAGAGGGATACTCAACTGCTCCAGTTGTGATCACCATCTCATTAGAATCTGAATCAGAGCGTCTTGGATCATTCCCTGATGATCCAAAAGCATGCAACAGAAGGACAACACTCATAAGACTCCTACCAAGTCCAGCATCAATCTCCTCTGAATCTGAGCCATGGACGTTGTTGTTCCTTTCTATAACGTAATCTCCATACACCATTGAACCAGGCATTGTTGACCTAATTGTGCTCATTACATCATCCTGTGCATGCTCTATCTCAAGCCTTCTCCAGTTCTGCTCCACATCAGGATCAACTTCACGCGGCTTCGCACTAGGGTGATCCTTTTTCATGTGTTTCCTTAGCTCTTTGAAAGTTCCAGCAAACACACAATTCTCCTGCATACAGATCCTCTTCTTAAGGTTCAGAAACTCCCGAGCTGGCTGTACGATTGTCCAACCTTTCACCTGGCCTCTACAAAGTGGGCATGTGAGATTCCCAACTTCAGACTTATTGATCTGTTGATGGCTCGATGATTTGAGTTTAGCTGAAGCTTTCTTGTACTGATCCAAGCAATTAGAGTATCGGAAACTGGTTCCACACATGTAAGGACGACATCCTTTGTCATGAGATGAGCAGAGGAGAAGAACAGCGTTGTGTGGACACTCCATGCAAACCGAACATATCACATTTTCCCAGTCCTTTTTCTCTAGAAACTTTGGACAATCTTCTGTGAACATGTTCCTTGCCACAAGTCGTTTCGAAAATGGAAATTTATATGGTCTTGCTCTGATTCGTCGCGAAGCAACCCTGCGTCTTGTTCTTCTAGCTTTAGCCATAGTTTCGAAATCACACACACCTGTACAAGTGTACTCATACGATTAGAGTTTGTAACAAAAACAAGTTGAAATCTCTTCTACTTATATGGATTAAGCCAAACATGCATGCTTCTCAAATATATAACAGATATTTCACAATCTCACATCAATAGCAATAAAAGCCATAAATTTTAACAGCATTAATGTTAACATCAGTAACAATACAAACCAATTCATCGGAATTACAACTTCATACATGAATTCACTACTCGTCATCTACTCGTAACAATAAGGGAAGGCTAGAAGTTTCCTATAATCCTATATGATTGGAATTGCATGATGAACAAATCATATATATGGTAATAAAACCGAGATCAAAGCAAGGAAGCTTCATTAAGGAACTAATACAAAAACGAAAAAAAAGAGATCAAACAAACAAAGAAATATATACCTCACTAATGTGGAAGCTTAAGAAAGGTGATTCAAAATCTTAAGATAGCACAACAATGACTAGACTCTATAAGCAACCAAATCCAAAACAGATGGAGAATAATTGTATAGATGAAGAATAACTTGGAGAGACCCAATTTAATAAAAAACAAAACAAAAGATGTTGCCAACGTGTTACAAGACAACCAAAAGGAACGTGCTTCACCGAACAACTCACGCGACATGACAGTGAAATCAAATTATTAAACCTTAGAATCTAATCCACATGGAGCAAAGAAGACCTTTTTAACAAATCTCAGATCTATAGAAGTTTATATAAAATATAAGCAACACACAAATTAAAGAAAATAAGAAATGTTCTCTCAATAAACGGATTCTTATTCCCCCAGAAATCTAGAAAAATAAGAAAACCCAGATGGATTCTGACAACTTCTATTACACAATTCAATAAATTTTCAACGAACCAAATCGGAAAAGTCTAGACCTAACTGGAATCCGAAAAGTCATAGCTCCGTAATTTCAAAATTACCAAGTTCCTAATTTTATATCAACGTATCAATAATCTAACAGGAACCCAATCATATTCGTCCAAAATTACACCAACCCAGATCGTTGATTATACGAAGAGAGTAGAAATGACGAAAAATGAATACGAACACGCAACAGAGAGTTGTTTTTTTTTACCTTTAGAGGATTGAAGATTAGGGTTTGGAAAAGAGCGTAAGAAGAAGAGAGGCCTGAATCAAGCGAGAGATGTAACGAAGGTAGAGAGGAGAGGGACGAGGAAGACGAGTGGGGCTGCGAGATTCGCGTGGAAGCGTCACCACTGCTCCACCAAGCTATCGAATCGGAGTTTCTCTTTCCTCACGTCACGTTAGATGAAGCTAAAGCCTCCACGCGTCCGGTTGAGTGCGTAAGACTGACGCGCGTACCCCCATGGTTTAAAAGGCTTTTTAAAGGCCTTTGATGGTTCTTGATTGGGCCTGACCACGAAAATAAATATGTAATGCCGTAGTTTCTTGGAAAACATATCCGAGTATTCAAAAGTAAGGAGTTTAGTTTGCGAAAAGAACCATTTTAGGGTTCAGAACCTTTCATTTACCTCTTTATGTAATTAAGTTGTCACGTAATATTATGTTATGTAATATTATTATTAATTAATTTTTCTAAATTTAATTAATAAATCATTAATTACTATTTTATAATAAAATAAAAACTAGATTAAATCATTAATTTTTATTTTAATTTAATCATTAAAATATAACAATTAAGATTGTATTTAAACAAAAATAATATATTAAAATTATAACTAAACAAATAAAATAAAATTTAAAAAATAAAGTAATTTAAAAAATTAAATCTACTAATATCACGAAATAACCTAAAGGAGTTTATGTTATGTTTCGGCCATTCATTTCGATATTTCATTTGGATTCATTGAATTATATCATTAAAATATATTTTTGTAACAAATAAATTACGAAAACATATAAAAATATATCATAATAATACAATTTAGCTGAAACATAACATACAATGCTTTGTGATCTCGAGATATTAGAAAATATAATTTTTTAATTTTTTAATTTATTTAATTTTCTAAATTTATTTTTTAAATTTAATTTGTTTAATTATATTTTAATTTATTATTGTTCTTATCCGCCAAAAATTGCCAGTTCTACCAAATATCGGCATTGCATAATCAATCATACATCCAAACTAAAATAATATATGGAACTATCGGTATATACACCAACAATTAGCTTTGCATGATGATATTCACGAAAAACATTAAATATGGTTTTTGGATGTTTAAGCTGGTTTCAACGTTGGTTTTCGAATAGTTGAATTGGTTTTTGGATGCTTACATTGGTGATGAGATATCTATCATGTAGGTGTACCAAAACATTGACAAATAGATAGCTAGTTATGATATATGTTGGTGATATACTGATATGTTATATCTTTTTGTTCATAAATATCACCATGCAAATCTAATTATGGGTGTGACCATGGGATGACTGATATTTGATATAACGAATCATTTTTGCCAATAAAAATGATTCTAAAGTCGTCTTATAATGGAGTTCGATGTAACTTTCTCAGAAGAAATTGCGAAGGAAGCCACAACACGAAATAGTATTGTATCTATGTAGAAACTACAACACGAAAGACTTTTAAATATGGAAATTGTTAAACATTAATAGAATATGCAGTAAGAAATAAAAGAGAAACAAGTATGATTAAACGTTGACTTAGCTAGGGACACAAAGACAGATGTAAAATGAGAGAATGAATCAGAAGATGACATGCAAAAGGGACAAGGGAAATGCATTTGACCTTTTTCTTGTTTGTAATTATAAAACTTGAACGGGAGATGTGGCGGCGGCGCCGCTTCCTCTCTTGTCCCACGCCTCCTCTGCCAAAATTTTATTTTCTTTACTATACTGAATTTTTTTTCTTTCTAGATATATCTTTTTTTTTCTTTTTTTTTGATAAAAGATCTAGATATATCTTATATATCAACAAGAAGTCCTGTTTATAAAATTACATGAATTGAAACATCATAATGTCATGTTTTCTTTTAGTGCCACTAAAACTCTCAATCTTTAGTACATAATCTTTTGAAAAATATATTTGGAGTGAAATTTTAAATATTTTGATTTTTAAAAGTAATATTTCGTACTTAATGAGGATTAAAACATAGTAGTACATAGACACCAATCCCTAGTCTTACCATTAGGCTACCAACTTATGGTATCATTTTGTTATGTTGAAATATTAATCCAAAATTCCTAACTTTTTTTCTTTTAATTATAACCTTTTCTATAAACCTCCTTGTCTGGCGTCTCCCAATTTGCATAAATTTTTATTTGTTGTTAAAGTGTTAATCAAAAACAACCACACACACAACAAATTGTAAATGTATAGCAATGTCCTGTAAATAACCAATACACACTTACTCTTTAATTGAGTTTATAATAAAGTAACGAGTTTGATTCGGAAGTAGTGCGATGGCTATCTTACTTGTTATCTAGTTTGTAGTCCCACAGAATTAGGAACAAAACTTATAAATCTTTGGTAAGTAAACAAATAGTTTATAATATGAACGTTAGTTAGATAATATGAAAATAATAAAATATTGAAAGTCTTCTAGTTGACTATTTTAAGATCCGATCCCAAGGAAAACTATCTTCTTCTGAGCTTTTTTTATACGATTAATTGTTAATTTGAATTTCAATATGTTAGAGATAAGATACATAAAAATAGACTACCCTAACAAAATAAAATGGCATGGTTTTAAATGTTTGAGAGAAGGAAATTGCACCCTCACTAGTTACTAATGTGTAGGAGTTTGATTTTTATTAGAAAAGATAATTTTATTTAGGCCATTTTGAAATGTTTAATTCTTAGTAATAGTATGGTTGCGAAATACCATATTGCCAAAAGATTTGTTCATATTTGGTATTTTTTTCCTTTTGCCTGCAATTCAGCAGTCTAAAAATTAACAATATTGTATGTTATGGCCTCGGACATTAAAAAACATATCGGTTTAAATTATAAAAATAAAAATATTTAACAAAATATTACAAATTCACTCACATTAATCAGTAAATTATGATATGATAATTATTATAAAAGGTTCAAACCATATTAAAGATATATTATTATTTTTATTCTTTCAATTAGTGCCATGAAAATATGACATTTTGACCTCTTCTTAGCAAAATTTATTTGAACTGTTATGTTAGAATTAGAAAATAACTTTATAAAGTTGCACACCAAATGCTCATAATTAATTTCTCTACTTCCCTTGTGCGGATATGTAGCGGCGGCTAGCACTAGTGTTGTGTTTGCATACGTAATTTAACCTTTTAATAGTATATGATAGTTTCAGTAACATTGTGCATAATAACTTATTAGTTAGTGTAGTAAACTCTCGTCTTCTATGTTCATAATTTCGTAACACCAATTTCAGTCTAAATATATTTATTGAAAATTTCAAAATAATTTTAAATGGAGAATTCTTTGTATTAGATTTCATATTATATAATAATCATTATAAAAAAGGTTTGATGCTTTGATTTTTAGACCTCTTATGTTATTGAACTGAGAAATAAAAAGAGAGAATATTTTTTTAACGTTTATATTTTAATTATTATTTCGAATAAGAGTTTATATTACTATTCCATATACACACTTCAAACAAGAAGGCTAGAGAAAAAGCATGGTTATGATACATTTTATCTCTCATTTTTCTATCATATTCAATCTTTATAACACTATCAAACTATATATTCTTATTCACTTCGATAAACTAATTCATTTAAATTTTAAACATCTAGCAATAATCAGTTGAAAACTATTTGAAATGAAGCCTTTTGAAAATTTATTTTCAAATGAGGATTTCCCACTGTATTAAAAATCCTTTTTAGGGACCCATTTGAAAAGAAAACTTTTTAAAATATTCATTTTATACAATACCCCAAATAAATATATACATGTTGATGATCTTCAGTATATCACATGGTACCATCCATGTGATGGGAGATTTCACATACCTTAATGCCCATATAATATTGAAATTACAAAACTAAAAATGCTATAAAATTGTTATAGAAAACCGGATGTAATTTATCTTATGATCACTTAATACTCAAAAGTCAAAAGATAAAAGAAAAGGGGAATATATGTATATGACTACTATGATGGTAACCAAAGTCATGATATCATGGTAATTTTGGTTTTAATTGCTTCAAAGGCCAAAACAAAGCCCTTTACTAAGTAACATGGATTAGTTTCTTGTTCAAGATAAACTGATTATTTAAAGAAAGTCAAAGCTAGCTTGAGATGCGTACTAGAGTGAATAATACAAATAGTAAACGATATTCTGATGAGAAAACGGGATTTGACTTTGGATCTTCAAAATCCAAAGCTAACAAACAAATACAGAGATTAGATTTACATCTCCATTAATGGGCATCGATCTTTCTCTCAAGTTCGAGGCCGAGGGGAAAGAGAATGATGAAGAAGGATCAAAACATAGCTTTGAGAAGAAAGAGGAAGAAGATGATGATGATGCTAGTGGTGATGAAGATGAACATGTGAAAGAAAACGAAGACAAAGATTATTGTTTAGGTTCAAGAACCCAAGAAGAAGAAAACGAACGTGAAGAGGTACCTACATACCTTTATATATATACATCAAAAAAATTTTTGTGCAAATATGTTAATATCTATGGATCGAGATTAGTTCTTGCAGCTGCAAATAGAGATGGAAAATGTTAAAGAAGAGAATACGAAGTTAAGGAAGCTTGTAGAGAAGACCCTTCAAGATTATCGTCATCTGGAAATGAAATTCCCGGTTACGGATCAAACCAAGAAGATGGTAAGAGAATCTTGTCTCTGATCATACATGTTACATATATAGTGATCATGATAAGTTGATATATGTAACATGAAATTTGATTGATGAATTTAACCTAGGATCTTGAAACGTTCCTTAGAGCACAAGGCAGCTGGTATGTGGATGTAACAAGTAAGGTTCGAAAAAGAGGAGCTGAGAGATCTCCATCCGTGGAAAGAGAATTAGGGCTTTCGCTTTCTCTACAGAAAAAGCAAAAACAAGAAGAGAGCAAAGAAGCTGTTCATCAGCCTCATCAGCAAAGATACAATAGTTGTAGCTTAGAGACGAACGTGCCACGGTTCATATCGTCTTCTCAGGGGAATAGAAAGGCTAGGGTGTCTGTGAGAGCGAGATGTGAGACCGCAACGGTGAGTTTCCCTTTTTATATCCGATCTTGGACTCAATGTTGAGATTGATAATATATATGAAACTATATTTAGAAAGATTTGTATGTATGTGTAGATGAATGATGGATGTCAATGGAGAAAGTATGGTCAGAAAACAGCGAAAGGGAATCCATGTCCGCGAGCTTATTACCGATGCACCGTGGCTCCAGGATGTCCAGTTAGGAAACAGGTAAGCTGTGTGAGAAGTGAAAATGCACATAACCTTATCATTTTTATTCAAAGATGAATTTTATAATTATGTTGTGGGGCTAAGTTTAGATCAAATTACATCTTATATTTTATGGACTATTAACTCAATATCAATTATAGAGTGGATTCGCCTAACCCTATATATAACTTACATATTAATATAGAACTTTTAGGACCTATATCTCAGTTAAGACAGATCGAGATTCATGTTATATAACCAAGAAGCATGCCTACTGAACCAACACAAAAAAAAACATTTGCTGACCTCTTAACATTAGACAAATTTTGGGATCTTTAATTGTTATTCAGTACTATATTGGTAAAAATGACATTTTAGTGTCGTTTTTACTGATGAGTAAGATTAAGAAATAGTAGAAATTAAAGTTAATCGTTTACTAGATTTAACAAAATAATATTTCAAATGCATTTTCTTACCACGTTAATTTTATTACAAAAATGTGTATAAAATATTATTTCTTTCTTTTTTCATTCTTCTTATACTTCCAAACCTCTATGCGTGACCCTTATTATAGTGCAAACTCTATATATGATGTACACATGGGCCATGGCCATAGTTAATTATGAGTTGTTGCATTGTGAAGGTGCAAAGGTGTTTAGAAGACATGTCGATACTGATAACAACATACGAAGGAACACATAACCATCCACTTCCGGTCGGAGCAACAGCCATGGCTTCAACTACCTCTACTTCTCCATTCTTGTTACTCGATTCCAGCGACAACCTCTCTCGTCCTTCCTATTTTCAGAATCCTCCAATTATTGACTCATCTTTGACTACTTACCCACAAAATACCAACAACAATCAATCCATAAGAAGCTTCAACTTTGATGGTCCATCTAAAGGAGATCATGTTTCATCTTCCCAAAACCGATTAAATTGGATGATGTAGAGTTTCCTATCTCTCCATTGTCAACTTTGCTTTTTCCTTCGGTCCCATTATTTATGTATTAAATGAAGATCCCATGCATGGATTCTTTTTTTTTCCTTGTTCTTGTTTGCAAACGTTTGTTAGTATATACAAAATTGAAGGTTCCAGATTGTTTTCTCACCTTCCATGTTCACTTATTTATAAAGGTAATGGTGAATTAACTAAAAGAGCTCGAATATTTTGACTTTTGATTTTGTCTGAAATCCGAATTTCTGAGAACTGGCTCTGCAGAGATGGATATAAACAAAGAGAAATGATGGAAGAAGAGAGGAGAGTTTTCCGAGGGAGGGCCAATTCATTCATCGCCGTATATATCTTGTACTACAAGCTGAACCTAACACTCCCAACACTTTTTTATTCCCATTGAAGTTTTATGATTTATCTCCTCTGAAAGTGTCAACACCCTCACTAATCATATTTATTGTGGACCTTACAAGTAATTTTAAGTACAGTTTGTTTTTTGGGTTTTAGATAGTTTGTATACGCTACCTAAGAAGGTAGTAAAAAAAAAAGAATCAAAAAATTTTAGACATTGTATAAATTTTTAATATATTTATAATAAAATTTTAATATAGAAAATTAATTAATTTATTCATAAAAAATTAAAATTTTGTAAATAACTATTTTATCTACCAAAACATGATTTTTATTTTTTTTTCCTAAAATAATTTTAAAATATATCATTAATAAAAAATATTGAAAAATTTCTTAAAATACCATACTTTTATGTTTTGTTGCAAAAAATACCACCATTAATTGAATGTTCCAAAAGTACTATTAAAAGTTTTAGTTTTCAAAAATACACAGAACACAAAAATTAATTTTATAAATTATATAATTTAAATTTGGAGTTTGGCTTCACTAATTTAGATTTAGGGTATAGTTTTTATGGGATGGAAGTAGAGATTTAGGATTTAAATCTTAAACCGTAAATCCTAAATCCTAAATCCTACAAATATTTACGTGGTTAAGGAAATTTATGGCCATTTGTTTATAAATGGAAGTTTTTAAAATTAGTGATATTTGTGAAAAAAACATAATTTAGTGATATTAAGAGAATTGCCCAAAAATATTTAATTAAATAAATATATGTAATTTTAATTTATTTAAAAAATTTAAATCTGCCCATTGGCAGGTCGGATAAAATAATGGCTATAACTTATTTAGTATAAATACTCTAAAAAAAGATTTCGTGTAAAGTGAAAAAAAAAAGTCAACTCGAAGACTTATTTCTGAATATGTTAAAAACTAAAAAGAAAGAAATGGGTACCAAAAGAAAACACACCAAAAGATCAAAAGATTACAAATGCAAACCTCAATACGCTCTTCTCTAACTTCTTCAATAGAATGCTTTTAACTTTATACACATCGCTTAGAATTCTCCAAGACATTAATTTTAAGCTAAGTTTGATCTATAGACCTTGTTAATAAAAGATGGTTTTTTAAGTTTGAAGCAAGAACCAAGAAGACCTCTCCATTGTTCCTCTTTCAACATCCTTAATAACGATAGATGGCTATGTTACGAAAGAATCACATTTCTACAAACTTCGCAACTTGTTGATAAGCTCTTTTTGTCTCCTTCCAGCTTCTTTATAATAATTTACAGGTAACTAAAGGTCTCACCCCAAAGGCTCCTGCTTCATATCGAAGCCACCATTTTGCATTGTGTTGAATGCCACCGCCTGGTATACAAATCAAGGGAAACCAAATTCATTGCTATACTCATCAAAGAGATCCAAGTGAAACTAACCAAACTATGAGCAGGTCTATTAAGTTATAACAAGTTAAATTACTCACCGAGAGATTATCGTCGATTGAAACCGGCAATGGTGGCATCTGGCTCATCAAGCCAGGCATATTAATCATGCTGCCAAATTAAGACATTAGTTACACCCAAATTACACGAAATGTAGACAACTTAAAATGGTCTAACTTACTCATTTTGGATGGTGATAAGGTTGTTCCTTGTTTGACAAAAGAGATCTAAGTTATCCTCTACCTGTTTGCAATTTCTCAGGACGAAGGAGCGGTTTTAGCAAGAACGCATATTCATTCGTTTAAACAAAGGTAATGTAGAACTTACGTTATATGAGAAGAGATTAGCTTTAATTTGACTAAGAGCTCGTACATTCTGTTCTAAGAGATTCATTGCATGACCATTTAAATCTGAGACAGAAACCAAAAGAATCAGTCAAGACTTAACGATTCAACATGATCATTTTTACTAGGCAACATGATCAGATAACTCAACAAGTTCACTATCTATGTGTTACCTTCACAAGTAATACGATTACTAGAGCTTGTAGATGGCATTGAGAAAGGGTACGAAGCAATGTTATCAGGGAACCCAGAGGGTACGCTTGATCTAGAAACCGACATTTCCATCTGCTTGTCCTGAAGAAAATATAAAATCGTTTAGAAAATTTGCCTTCTAGCAAGAGCACCTTAGGACCTAAAACCTCAATTTGAACAAGAAGCAAGAATCTACAACATACCTTGCTAGAACTTATTCTTTTTCCACAATTCAATTCTTCTGATTTTCTTCTTTTTCTCTGTGGAAAAACAAACTCAGTATCAGATAAGCTTAAGATATTACTCAAAACTCCATAAGACTACAATTAGACAATAAGAACATTTCTTTTCATAGAACTATAAGACTACAAAATGGTTACAAAACACCAAACAAAAACTTGAGATTTGGCAGATAAGATACTTACAGTCATCCATCTACAACGCAAAGCAACATCTCGAACAGTTTTATCAGGTAAAGTAGCTGCAATTTTAATATACTTCATGATACTTGGCTTATCCTTATACCTACAAAAACATATTCAATCATTCAATCACTATCTCAGCTTCAAAGAACAGAGAAGCAAATAAAGACTCTTACTTTTCAAGTCCATCTTCCAATTTGTATTGTTCTTCATTTGACCAATCACTAGCCAAACAAGTATCAAGCTTGATCCCAGAAACCAAATCAATTTGATTAGAAGAAGTCCCAGTTTGAACTAAACCAGGAGAAGCAGCATTGATCATACTCATCCCTAAGTAAGAAGGACTCATTGAAACCATCTCTGAAGATGTATTAGACTGGAAATTTATAGCGTGACGACTCATCATAGAACTCAATGACTCTTCGTGAAAAAACCCAGAATTAGATCGAGTAGCCATCCGCATAATCGATTAAACAAACCCTAAAACCCTTTCACAACATCATCACCCTCCCAATTTTCAACTACAAAGATTGAAACTTTATCAAAAAATTTACAGAAAAATCAAAAACCCTTAAATCTGAGCTCCTTTAGATTCACGAAACGCTTTGATCAGAGATAAAGATATGAACTTTGAGAAGACGAATCATCTTACGCCATGATAGAGAAAAGAAGCAGTTTTTTTTTTCCCCCTGGGACACGAAGAAACCAAATTGATTGTGTTTTTTTAGTTTTAACAAATCACAAACTTTTTTTTTTTTTTTAGTTTGTGGAATTGCTTTTTAATTTGGCTTTTTGCTCTGTTCTCCTCTCTGTATTAGACAACAGCTCTTTGCCAATGGAGAATTTTTAGACAAATAATGGAAAAAAAAGTAATGTCTATATTGTATTGTTGTGTATTATATATACTTTATGACTTTCCACTATAATCATGGGGAAAAGATATTTAAAGATAACTCAAATTTAAATCTAAGATTAATAATTTTCCAACACTAGTTGTCAAAAAAAAAGATCTGATATATTTTCCAACACTATAGGAATAACAATAATCTCAAACTGAAATCCAAGATTACTAATTTTCCAACACTAGTTGTCAAAACAAAATATGTAAAAGAAAAATGTTCCAACACTAAAGGAAAAAAATATTATGTGAAATGGAGAAAAATAAAATAAGCAAGTAAGAATTGGAATCATAAAAATAGAATCCTTTCCTAATTGAAGGGAGGAAAGACTAATAATAAGAACATATTCATTTTGTTTTGTCTAATTTGTTTCTTAATTATTTTTCGAAAAAAATTAAAAAGAGTAAATTAATAGATGGTTGGCAGATCGTGGAATTCATCAACAGTGCGAATCCCAATAACAAAGCATTTGATGCCTTTCTTCAACCCTCACTTTTTTATTCCCAAAGTCTTTTTATCAACTAGACAAGATTTTTTAGAAAATAGTAGTAATAATGTCAACAATATATGTCCACGTTGTCAAAACCTCAAATTAGATTCATGGTTCGTTTGTTTTTTTTTTTGTTTATATGGAAAATTTTCTTAGCATCCCAATAATTAGGGACGAAACTGATAAACATATATCCGTTCGTACAATGCTTTTGCAATTATATGCGACTATGAAAAGCATTAGAGTAGAAGTTATGTACGAATAACAGAAAATACGTACGTATTTATTTTTTGCCAACCTGCACGGGCATTAAACATTAAACATTAAAAATCGATACATTCAATAGTGAATTCATTCAAATATTATTTAAAATAAAAATGTTATGGTTGAAATTTTATGACGAAATAACATAATTTTTTTGGAAAATATTATGGTCATAAATAGTTTTAAGTTATAAATTTTCTTTTAGTATCAAACAATATTCAAGTTTTGCAAATACCATGCATGAACCTAGACATTGTCTGCAAAAATACAATTACTCTATCTTCAATTTCAAAGTATCACTTGTTAATAGGAGTCAAAAAAAGAAAAAAGTACCACTGGTTAAAATAAATTTTCCAAAATAACCATTAATTTAATTGTTAAAAATTTCTGCAAAATTACAATCACTGTTCGTTCTTGGATATTAGTACAAGTACTTCTCTTGGATTTTTGGGTATGCGACAGCAAAAGGCTTTCTTTTTGTTTGACCACTAGTTCTCACTTGTAAAACACATGAATGTCGTAGGAACTCGTGGACCAACGAACATTGAAGTTTTTTTCTAGATGCTACTGTATATGATGATGTGTCAAATTTTGCATTGAGAATTCGCCATTCTCATGCGCGGTTTCCACAGGGTTCTTGATACCGCAGGTTCGAATGTGCATGTGCTCACAACGATTTAAAACCAACTTCTACGTTTACCACCTGGTTCTGTTGCCATAATCCAAAGGTTCATTGAAGTCGAATTGTTTGGTTTGCTCAAAACAGTTTCATCACATGGTTGGTGGTTGGAAACTGACTCGCAACATGGGATTGTGTTTGCGGGTTTGGAGACAACCGCAAACATGTGTTTAATTTAATATGTTAAAATATCTTAAGTACTGTATTGTTGAATATTTTATAGTTGTAAGTTGTAACACTGTCCATTCATATGTCGTCAGCGTAATAAAAAATTAGATTTCTACAACTCAAATGGTGATATGATTAATTACTATGGTTATGGATGCATTTCATTTATTGTTTGGTAGAAATGTTAACGTTGGAGACATGGACACTTACTCTAATCATTTAACGTGGATAGTAAACATTACTAGGCCCGGCTCACTAATATAGTGAATCTACAATATGCATGTAATATGAACTTCACATTTTGGGCTCTAAATTATGATAGGTTTACTAAAATATTATGGGTCAAGAATCGGGCCTGCGCATTACACTTGCTCCATTCACATTATTTCTTGCTAAGACTAAGAATCAAGGAAGGCAAAACACCACAAAAGAAAAAACCCAACTTATAGCAAACTGAAAGACGTTACTGTTGGACTTGATGCACTCTCAAAGAGAGCAAATAGTGGCTTTTACAATTAATCCATACATTTTAAATTCCAAATTGATGGGAGAGATCTTGTTTTTACCAGATTTGAGCTTCATTCAACAGGTGGATGACTGGTTTAGGTTCGTTTCTTCGACGAAGAGCCGATTTTGAAATATTTCGGAGTCTATAGAGTAATTTATTTTCTTTGACATATGTAGCAAAAATATTAATCTGAATATTTAAACATAGAGACAATGAGGGAAAATGTATTTTAATTTCTTTTAATATATACATTTTTAAGTTATTTTATAGAAATGTTTTTTTGTCATCTGTTTTTATTAATAACATGAAAAGGGATAAATTGTTGAAATATATATACTGGTGGAAAACAAAATATCCCCAAAGACTGAAAACTCAAAAAAAAGAGGGTCAAAACCTTAAAAACTACGGGAACTAATTAAGTACAAACCACAGAGAAGGAAGTCAAAGTCAAAAACTTGTAAAGTTCGAATGAAAACAAACTTTTTTTTTAAAGAGAATATAAAATTTCTTCAAAAAAAAAAAAAACTTTGTTTACATCAAATGTTTCTTCTATTTTAACTGTTATAAAGAGAAAACATTAATAGTTTATGGGATTTTTGAAACAAAACCAAAGTTAAAGAAATCCATCTAAGTTACGGTTTCCTAGTAAAGAACATAGATTACGAATCTGTTTATCAAGTTGTTAGATGAGGAGTAGTGCTGAAGTCGGGGATTCACCGTGACGGCGCACATTCCTCTCTGGCCAAAAACTATAGATTGTAGCTATAATGGAAACGAACTTGCCTATATAAGATTATTTTATAGAAATATAAATATAAATATTTTTTTACATATTCATTATTTATATGTACGAAGCAAAAGTGAAGGTCTTATATATGCAAATGTTTTAGATGCATGCCTCCATGCCCTGAGTTCGGGCTCTGCTTTCGACAGGTGAACCTCAGATGGCTGATTTAATTTACGTTTTTAGTCACCAGATTTTAATGTCATAATTATCTCTGCCATCATGAAACCAAGTCAACCTACTCTCAAATTTTTGTGGAAATATATTTTAAAATTAGAAAAAGGAAAAAGGAAAACGTTTCGGAAGCAATATATAAAGTTGATTCCACTACAAAACCACAAAGTGTCAAATTGTAAGAGAAAACTCAGATATATAACTTTAAAGTAACGGTGTATACTCAAGGTATAGCACAAAACTGACGTACACTATAAGAATAGTGTTCGTGAATAGAAATAAAGATGAGATTCCTTAAAGCTGGATAAAAAATCAATGGCCAAGGTGAAGCATATTTTCTCATAAGTCATTCTAGTCTTTCTAGTGACATGCATGAAACTAATTTATCCTCAACACTTTGAAACATTTCGTATTGAAAATAATACATACAATTAATTTAGAATGAAAAAGAAAGAAAGAAAGAAAGAGAATAAGTAATTACAAGCTTCTGTACAGTTTTGGCGGACGTACGTAATGTAATGGAGAACCATAAAGCAGATAGCATGCCGCGCACGTGTCAACAGCATCTGAACACGTTGGTGGATTCCCCATTTTATTCTACTTCCTACTCATTCCGGTTTCTATATAAAATGTTAACTATTTTCAGGACAAATTATTAATATATATATATATATATATATATATATATATATATCACTTTTGTGAAGTGGTAAAATCACCCACTTTACACATATTTACTATCTGAATAAGGTGGAGCGCAACAGTTTATACCTGAGGATGTCTAATAAATTAATAATTTATTTCATAATATATATATATATATATATATATATATATATATAAATTTCTTATGCCATATTTAATTTCTATAAATGTTTTTGTTCAGGATGAGGCTGAGAACACTTCTTGAACTGCACTAGCCAAAGAAATGATGCGTTTAACGAAAACCGAGTACTAATATAATTAACCACTACTATCATTAAGTTAACACTTCTTGTTTTTGATTTAATATTTGTGGTTAACATTCATCACATTGAAATCTATTCTCCCCTAGCTAGTTCCCTCATTTATATATACATCTCAAGTTCATATTCCCAAATGTTGCACATTCCACAGAACCTTTACCATTGGAAACTTGCGGGTCTCTATTCTCTGGATTCACCGCTCGTTTGTGAGCATTTAAATAAGAGAGTTCTAAAGTGTTTTGGATAATTATTTTTAGAGTTTACAGAAGCACTTTACAATTAGACTAGCTATATGGTGGGATATGACAAATCTAATATAATATTCCGGAACCTGAATTTGGCATCTATCTATTTCACATAACTCATTTATGGTAATGAAGTTTGGTGGACCACAGCGAGGTAAGAAAGAGAAATATGAGTGTGATAAATAAAGCTCATCAGGAGAGAGTCCTAAGTAATTTAGCTAGTTGTGTTCTTTCTCTCTCGATTGATAAGTAAATAAGTGTTGGGATAGGAAAGTAGAAACAAACAAAAAAATGGTGGGAAGAATAAGTGAAATGTGGAGAGAAATGAAGAGTATAACAGCAATGTTATTGGTTCAGATAGCTACGGCAGGGTTGAATATTTTGTTCAAGCTTGTGATGGAAGATGGTATGAAACCAAGTGTTCTTGTTGCATATCGTCTCGTCTTTGCTACATTTTTGATGCTTCCTTTGTCCTTCATCTTTCAAAGGTTTGTTTTGCTCATATATATGAATTTTTTATTGCAATCACTTTGACTAATTAATTGTTTTGTTGTTGATTAGGAAGAAGAGGCCAGAGTTTACATGGAAGCTGATGTTACTAGCACTTCTCTCAGGGTTACTCGGGTATGTTATTGTAAAAAAAACATAGAACAAGAGCTTTTTCGTTTTTTTTTGTTTTTTTGTTCTCTTGTTTCCTAAAGTTATATATATATATATACATATATGTTTATGTGTGTGACTTTGTCCAACTAAAACCGTTTTGTTTTTAATTGAAACTGAGAAAAATCTATGTTAAATTTAAAATTCACATAATCCTATATATGTTCAATTCTCTGTAAGTCGGTTGGATATTTTGGGGATTAGCTTAGCCATGAGTTGGGATTTAGCTCTTGCAAAAACCTGGTCGTTAATGACAAATATTAAATGGATCAAACAAACAAATGAAACTGATATAATATAGAGTACACTGAATTTACAAACCTTACCGTCTAGAGTTTTAATTTACATTTATTTAATAAAAACCATATATTATATAATATCAACCACTGGTTTTACATTAAAAGAAACTAAAAATGTACCAAAACATATAGATAGAAGCTTACATTTCAACGTAATCAATATTATCAACTAACATATGAATAGGGTGGTAATTAGTAGTTCCAACCATGTTAATCAGTATCATCAACAATTTTACATTAAAAACCAATGTGTAACTACTGGTTGATAATATTGATTAAATTTTTGAATAAAGAATATTGATTAAAATGTGAAAAAAAAGAAGAGTCAATAAATATACATTAATTGAGTTTATAATTACAATGATGTTGTGATCATTGAACAGTGTGGTGATACCGACTCTCCTAGGCGTGACGGGTCTGGCTCTAACGTCAGCAACATTCACTTCTGCAGCTGGTGTTCTCACCCCCTTGATCACTTTCATTTTTGCAGCATTTCTTAGGCAAGTCTAATCATATTAATCATAGTTTAATCTTACATTTTATTATATGTTTTAAACCTATAAACGAAAAAAATAATTCAATTTCTAATCCATTGTCTGTTGGGTGGGTCCCATAGGATGGAGAGTGTTCGGCTTGGATCAAGTGAAGGGAAGGCTAAAGTTTTTGGGACAGTGTTTGGTGTTGGTGGAGCTCTTGTCTTTATATTGTATAGAGGAAAAGAGATTAATTTATGGTCAACTCACATTGACCTAATGAACCAACCACGTGACTCCTCACGTGAGGCTACCAGTACCCACCACATATCCATCCTCGGGGCTCTTCTAATATTCGGCGGTACCATTTCCTACTCAGTTTGGCTATTATTGCAGGCAAGTGTTTTTTCCTGTATTGAGTATTTGTGTTTGTGTACTAAGGCATGTATACTTTGGTTTGGATTAACTAAATTTTCTAAAGTATTTCGTGTAAACATCAAAGGGACAAAAGACAAGAGGTTCTTTGATGTATACTTTTGTCCCTTTGATATGTTTACATTTCGTAACCTTCCTAGCTTCATACACGTTTTTTCTTTGTGATATATATAGGACTAGACATTATGAGGTGACATGGCTTGTTTGTTTAAGTATCATCCAAAGTTATTTATATTATTATATATGCATCTCATAAATGGTTTATTTTATGGCTATGGTTTTTGTGTATTCATAGGTTAAAATAAGCAAGCTATTTGGAGGGCCTTATTGGAACGCGACACTAATGAACATGATGGGAAGCATCGTGGCTGTGGTTATCGCTCTTTGCTGGAATAGCAATTTAAAGGAATGGAAATTAGGATGGAATATAAGACTCTTAACGATAGCTTATGCGGTAAATGTCAATCCATTCAATCAATAATTAAGGATATATTAATTGTTGGTATATGAGAAAAGATTCATATAGGTTGTTGGCTTTGGAATTATTTACTTATGTGTTGTCCATTGTAGGCAATCGTAATATCCGCGATGGTGGTAGCAGTTAACACATGGTGCGTGGAGGCTAGAGGGCCGTTATTTGTATCGGTATTTAGCCCTCTATCACTTGTCATCGTAGCCCTTGTTGCATCATTTGTTCTAAATGAAACACTTCATTATGGGAGGTACTATAAACTCATGTACATATTGTATTATTTTGTGGAGAATGATTTTTGATGTATGTATGTGTATAATGATTTTTTTTTTTTTTTTACTTGGCGACATTACAGCATAATTGGTACAGTGATTATCATGGGAGGACTATACCTTGTGCTATGGGGTAAAAACAAGGAAATGAAGAGAATCTTTACGACCTCGGATCATATTGAAACAAATAAGACTAGCAAAGACATCGCCCTCAACAATCTTCCCACATTAAATTCAAATGTCCCTTGACTCCAATTACTAATCAACCATTATTTATGAATTAGAAATTAGACTCCTTATATATCGACCAAGTGAGTGTCATCAGTATTAGTCTATATAAGAATTGAAAAAGATTTCTTGAACCTATGTAAGTTATGTTGTGCTTTCATTACTACCACATAAAAACTCTTAACTTTTCAGATATTGGATTATTTCTTAAGAACCATACAAAATTGTAAAATATTAAATGTTTTTAATTAATTTCAGTTCTGTCTTTGTTCTCTTCGATTAAAATTAATAAAATTGGACATACTATTTAAAAGTTTCCCTATCCCAATTTTTTGTTTTTTTAAGGGTTCCCTATCCCCTTTTTTAATTACTTGGGTAAAAACGTAAATAACAACCGGATTACTAAATTAGATTGGGCCGATAATGGGCCGTTAAAATAACTACCCTCTCCGCTAAACCTACCCCCTTTGTCGTAATTGATTCTCTAGGCATCCTTCCGTTTGAATCCTTTGATTCGTCGTACAAGACAAATCACCAAAGATTCGCGAGTTGACATAGGAGAGACCATACGACACCGTCTCCTAGACACAGGAAAGAATAACTCATTCGTATAGGCTTCGTTACCTCTTCTTGAAAACATGTACACGTACTTACGTATAAATGCATATTTTTTACACCCTACCAACAAAAGAAAAAATAAATATTTAAAATCCACGTAAAAACATGACATCTGAGTATCGTCCAAGAGTCATTGTGAACGGAACAAGAAGAACAAGAACGTTCCATTACTTCTATTGTCGTCATTGCAACCGTACCATTAGGCTAAGAAACTATGGTCTATATGGTACCTTATGTCCTTTCTGTTCTAGAGAAATCAATCTTCACGATGAGCTTGATATTATGAGGCTAAACCGACCTTATTGGGATACCGAAACCGATTGGATCACTCTCCATCTTAGCAACTCACCAAGAAGTAATAACCGGCTTAATCATGATCATGAGCTAGTAAATACCGATGACGTATTCTCTGATGTCATGCCTAACCAACAGATCGGTCCACCACCAGCCTCTCAATCCGCCATCGAGGCTATAAAGACGGTGAAAATCGCGGAAGAGGATTTGGTGAAAGAGAAGGTTTGTGCTATATGTAAGGAAGAGTTTGAAGTTGGAGATGAAGCAAAAGAGTTGGAATGTATGCATTTGTATCATTCAAGTTGCATTGTATCTTGGTTGAACATTCACAACACTTGTCCCATTTGTCGTTTTGAGGTTAACTTAGGTGTTTCCGAACGTAACTTAGATGGAAGAGGGTTTCACCACGTTGTCAATGATCGATCAAATAGGTTAAGGACTCGGGTTTGTTCTTTGTGGCCTCTTCGGATGATGTTTGATTGGGTACATAATCTCCTTGGTAAGATCCCTCCTCATGATTTAACTTTCATGGCTATCTTATTATGTTTTTATGTTTTTTAATTATAAATTTTAACTCTTTAGAATCCATCGCAGATATAAACTTATGAAACTAGGAACTGCGAACCAAAAATGTAAGAAATTAGGAATTATAGATTGCATATTATGTTGATTATGAGAGAACGGAGAAGTAAAAGAAACACATCAAAAATACAAAAGGTTAGGAAAATAAAAAGAAAAATAAAGAGGCAAAGATGTAAAAGGCTAAAAGCGGCGTTTATGGAATATGCTGTGAAACAAAAGTTTGGCACTATGATATCTTTGATTCATTTGTAATTTAATCTTTAACACATCTTATTTCACAAAAGTTTAATATTGGCGAAAATTAACAAGATTGTAACACATTAATTAGTCGATTAGATGTCAAGATATCATAATTGAATCAATTGACAAATTCTTATTTTCAATTAAGAATATGTGTGATTTCATTTAAAATTTCATTTTTGAATTTGTGTTGTTCAGTTTGAAATATATGAGAGCTATAGTATGACTTTTCTTTACTTTTTAGATATATGTAAATATGGGTTTTTTTTTCGTTAGATCTTTTTATTTGGTTAAAGAAAACATGTGTAATTGGTCGACCTACAAACTGTCTCTGTTAATTCAAAATTTGACATGTGTTAATATTTTATTCCGGTTTATTTCATTTTTTTAAGTTTTTGTATAATAGATTGAAATAAATAAAATTAGTTGAGATAAAATAGAGTCCTACTATTCAACTTCTAGTTAAAAAAAAAACCCTTCAAAATCATACTTGATTGGTCTTTAATTTTGTTTAAACTAGGTAAGCCTTGTCGTATAATCCGTAGAAAGTAATCCAAGTCAGCTTTTTTTCGTTCTTACTCTTATTAAGAATCTGAGTAAATTCTTTAAATAACTCATCAATCCCAATTTCTTCTTCTTTTATTTTCTCCAGATTTTGATCAATACGTCTTAAGAGTTCCATAGATTTCTTGCTGTTTTCATTTTTTGATTCGAAAAAATAAAAAAATTATATCACGTACCCACAATTCAGTTTTCACTGTCAAAAAGAGTGAAACCAAACTGAATTATTTTGGTTTTGTGGACGTTGAATCTCATGTCCTTATACCAAATTTCCTCACTGGCTTCCATGGGCTTCATCTCTGATTTTGGGAAAGAAAAACAAACAATACGATTGTTTGAGAGTAGAAAAATTGTATTCGGAGAGAAGAAATCAAAGAAAACAAAGGAAAGCAAACAATGAATAGTAAAGCCTGAATTATGTTTAGTAATATATATATATATATATATTGATTTTAAATACCCATACGATGCGTGGGTTTCCATTTTTCAAATTTTTATTCAAATTATAGACAAACAAAAAATAAATAACTTATTGAATTTTAGTAATACAATTGATATTCTATTAAGAGAAATGATGAAGTGTCAAACTTCTTAAGAGTGGTTTCACCATATATATATCATGATGATTTGGACAATAAATTATTAATCATAAATTATGAAATTGTTTGTTAAAACAATATACATAACCTACACCTAAGTATTTTTGATCATTTTTCTTTTGAAAGTTTATTCTACTTCTTCAATTTTTAATTTATGTTTTTTATTATCTCTTTAATTTTTTTTTTTACGTTTACTTTGATTTGTTTTATTATTAGTTATCTAAGTATTATTTATTAACTACTAGATAAGGACCCGCTCGATGCGGGTTTTAAATTTTAAAATAAAATAAAATTAAGTATATTTATTTAATTATATATTTATTGTTAATAATATCTCTTAAATTATTTCAGAGAAAGAAATAGAAATCATGTTTTGTAAAAGAAAATAGTTATATCCAAAATTTTAGTTTTTTACATGAAAAAAATAATTAACATTCTACATTAAAATTTCATTATAAACATATTAAAAATCTATATAATGTCCAAAGGTTTTTTGTTTCCACTGATTGTTTTTTTTTCAACCACCGTGTTAGCGTAGACAAAATATCTAAAATCCAAAAAATCAAACGACTTAATAAAAATAATCAGAATGAATATATACACGGTATATTAGAAAAAATTGAAAACTGGATCCAGTAAACGACAACTATGCTCTAATGAGAAACTTGTGATCTGAATGAAACTTTGTAGTTTTTATAGCACTTTTTTACAATAAAGTTTCCAATTTCAATAAGATTTATTTAGATAATTGATTTCCAAATTTTTGAGAAGAGAATGATAAATTAACAAATTCGTGCTTTCCTTTTTCTTAAAGATTTGGTTTTGTTTTTGTATTTGATCTTCTTAATAATAATTATTGAGTAGATTAACTAATAAATTTTTAGTTTTTTTCTTCTCTTTAATCTTAATTTCTTTTTTTCTTTAAGATTTGGGTTGTTTCTGTTTTTGATTTATTTTAATAATTATTACTGATTAGATAAATTAAAAAAAATTATTGGTTTTCTTTTCTTCCTTAAAATGTGATTTTATTTTCGTTTTTTATTATTTAGTTTAAATTATTTATTACTTTTAGTTTTTGAAAATGTTTTATTTCTGTATTTGACTTTTAATAATTATTATTGATTACATTAATTAACAAATCATTGCTTTCCTTTTTTCTTTAAGATATTATTTTATTTTTGTTTTTCTTTTATTTTATTTATCGATTAGATAAATTAACATATTCGTGGTTTCTTTTTAAAAAAAATAAGATATGGTTTTATTTCTGTTATGTTTTAACATTGTTAATAATTAGAATTATGAATTTGATACGTGGTAAGATCTGAATGATTAGTGACACATTTAATATCTCGTGAGTTAGAATTTTGATAGATGTCAACTTCTGGTAAATGTAATCCAAATTTATATAATAAAAAATTATATTTAAGTAATATTTATTCAAAAATTAGTTGATAATATGGTTTGTTTTAATTGGACAATTAAAATGATGATTTGAACACTATAAATGGAGAGAGATGATTTTCAAAAATACACTGCTCAATATGGCCCGGCCCATATAAAGGCCCAAACTGAAGATAAACTCATATTTCCTTACCCCCACGCGCGTATATCGATCGCGTCGCCGTTTCCACTTCCACTCAAAATTCAAAATCACTCCAGTTCCTTAAACGCAACATCAATCTCTTCCCCAGCACAATCTCTATCCTTAGGGTTTCAAAAAATCAGGCGAAGAAGATTGAAAATCGCTACAATGGTGAGAATTTCTGATTTTCAAATATCCTAATTTCAAAACCCTAATTTTGAAATCATGTTTTTTTGTTCTTCTCCTCCATCTGTGGTGGTGTTGTGTTTGTTTCTGCTTACTGAATGTATCAATGATTGATCAGGGAGGCGAAGGAGAAGATCTAGATTCACTTTTTGATTATCGTCGTGTTCAGCCATCGAATTTTGTTTGCATTGAAGGTGAGTTTTCAGTTATTTTGAATTTGGTGATGAAGCGCGAGAATAAGAATATGAATTGTTCTGATTCCTCTTTCTCGGTTTAATCTTGTAGAAGACGATGATGATGTCACGGAGACGCCGGTTCATAAGAGAGCAAAAGTTTCACAAACAGTAAGAATTGATCCTTATGATCTTTGTGTTTAACTTGAAAATTCTTAAGGGAGAGTGAACAGATTAGGGAACTTTGGTATTGAGGTTTTAGGATCCTTGGGGCTTGTGAAGAGTTTAAAGTGTCTTCTTTGATTCAGTTTTGGGGTTGTTCTTAGTTTTTTTTATGTTTCTTCTAAGTTTTGGTTAAGAAGCAATTCGATTCTGTTCTTCACAATTTAGAGTCTCAACGTATCATCATTATTCTTAGAGTTTGAATCTTTTTATAGATGGGAATTTATGTAATCTAAATCACATTTTGCTTTCAGTTATTGAAACAATTTGATTTATTACTTTATATAGGTTGAAAACGTAGTTGAAGATGTGAAAGTGATCCAAGTGGTGGGTGATGACGATTGGTTGCCTCCTCCGCCTAAGGTTATATTCGACAAAAATAAAGCGTCTGCTGAAGATTCAACCATTAAAGCATTGAGGTAGTTTTTATATGCCAAAGAGTATTTCTCATCTCTAGGCTTCCCACGTTGCTCTTGGTCAATTTTACTCTCCCATGAAGTGTTAACTTTGGATCCTGCTAACTTTATCTTAGTATACGTTGATAATGTCAAATCTTTCTAGTTTGTTTTTGTTATCATGGAAGAGTCCCATTGTTACAACACTTTGATTAAAAATTCCTAATTGAAATATGTAATGTAGGTCGAAGAAGATGGAGCTCATGTCATTCACAAAGAATGTAGCAGATGTGATGCAGGAAGTCGAAGAATCTGTGAAAAGAGAAGTTGAAGTATCTCGCAATCTATCTTTAGAGTCTGAGCCTCAGGCACCACCGCCTACAAATGACAGGGCCAAGATTGTCATTACAATACAGGACAAAGATGGACAGAAGACATTCCGAGTGTTTGCGGTAAGTTTTTTTTCACTTCTTGTGGCTCTTTATGTGTTCTTTTCACACATAATAGATATTTTGTTCATTACTTTACATTATACTTTCCTTTGTTATCTCTATTTAGTTTAGTTGAAAATCCCTTAGATTTACAGAGATGCCACATCTTTGTTATTTTCCGTTAAAGCTTGTAAAATATGAGATGATGTTGATTTGGTATTTTATCAATTATCTTGTAGGATGAGAAGTTTGAGCGGGTTTTCAAAATGTATGCGGATAAAGTTAAGCTTGACCCGCAAGATCTTGTATTTATCTTTGACGGTGATAAGATTGATCCTTCAACCACTCCTTGTGAACTTGATATGGAGGATCATGATATGATTGAAGTACACACCAAAAAAAGATAACTAACAGGTATAACTGATGAAGTCCTATTCATCTTTCCTTTTTAGTCTTGTTCTGATACTATGATGCTCATTTATCTTCGATTGGATTCAAGTCAGGATCTAATCGGACTTGGTAGTGAAGCTCTAAGCAGACTAAACGCGTCTGCAGGTTGCATCCGTCTGCCAAATCTGGAATGTACATTAGCATGAGCATGGAAGGGGATCTCTACCAACTCTGGTGTTGTATCTGTGACCTTTATCATTTTATTGGAATTTTTTGTTTGTTTTTTTTCTTTCTTTCACCGGTTGGGTAGTAGATTTCAGGATTTTTATTTGGCAGTGTATAATTTATAAGATGAACCGAATCATTTTGATTTGGAACTAAAACCAAATAAATCTAATTTTGAAAACCCAACTGAAATTTATTGTTTGGGTGCCAATCTTTAGTTTGTTTTCAAAGTTAAAAAAGTAATCAAAACTATTTTGTAATTCATTCAAACAAAATCAAAGTCAAAATTATGAAGCATTATACCAAACTACATGTCTTTTGGACTAGTTGTTTGTATTTTTTGTCTCTAAAATATCATTTTGTGAATTAATATATACTACATTTTGGATATTACACTTGTCAATATCATTAAATAAAATTTCAATAATTATTAAAGTTCATTTGAATATTATTAAAAAATAAATAAAGAGGTTTAATTAGAAAAGGATATTTGTAGTTTGTTTGGTCCGGGGTTGGCAAGGACATGTGGCATACAGTTATTGGTTGGGAAAAGGTAAGCTTTAGGATGATGGGTAGAGAAAGATGAAGCTGTCACAGTGGAACATACGTCCGTGGCTTCCCCATATCTCACGTGCTTTGGGATAACGTAATCACCATTTTGTAGGTCCCACTAAAATATCTACGTGGCTTAGCCACGTCATCCAAACCGACGGATTTTTTTATCAGATAGGAAAGGAAGTTCTAAAAAAAACAGAGAAGCCGTCTAACCAAATCTCTAATTTTCAGTTTTCTCAAGAAAAAAAACATAACTCCACAGCTTCTTCTCTTGTGGTAAATAATTTATTTTTTGCATTTTTATTAACTTTTTTTCGATCTGTGTGATCATTGAGAAAATTTGATATTTTGATGTAACAGGGACGAATCTCTCATATTGTTATGGATAATCCGAAAAAATAAAATAATAGAGAAAAATGGAAAGAGTATGTGAGTTTTGTAAAGCATATAGAGCAGTGGTTTATTGTATAGCTGATGCAGCAAATCTTTGTTTAACATGTGATGCAAAAGTTCATTCAGCTAATTCACTCTCAGGGAGACATTTACGCACACTTTTATGTGATTTATGTAAGAATCATCCTTGTGTTGTTCGATGTATCAACCACAAAATGTTTCTTTGCCATGGATGTAACAACAAGCTCCATATTAGTGGTGTCTCCTCTCAGCACCGTAGAGGAGATGTTAGCTGTTACACAGGTTGTCCTCGCGCTAAAGATTTCGCTGTTATGTGGTGTTTTCGAGTTATTGATGATGATGATGTTTCATTAGAGCAATCTTTTCCAACCAAGGAACTATCCGAAATGAACAAGGTTTGGATGATTCTTGTTTTGTAGATGAATAGATCTTTTTATGTAGCCTAATGATTTTGATGGTTTTAGGTACAAAGAGAAATCTTGGAACAGGTTCTTGAATTGGAGAAGCTTCAGCTAAGAGAAGAGAATGGTGGTGGTTCGTCTTTAACAGAACAAACTGATCCTTATCCATTGAAGATTCCTCAGCAATCTGAAGAACCGCAAACCGGAAAAGAGCTGATTCTTGATTTTTCACACTTGTCTTCATCTTCCACATTTGGTGACTCCTTTTGGGAATGTAAAAGTCCATATAATAAGAATAAGCAGGTTTGGTTTATTATACATACATAGTCTTGGTTGAGCTATTTAGTTTACATGATGAGATTAGTTATTGACTTATTGTTTATGCAGTTGTGGTATCAAAATCTACAAGACATTGGAGTTTGTGAAGAGACAGTTTGTGATGATGATGACTTTCATATACCTGACATTGATCTCACTTTCCGAAACTTTGAAGAACTTTTTGGAGCTGATCAAGAAGATCCTCCTCCTATTGCCTTTGTTTCTTCTTCCTTAGACAAATCTCGTGAGGTTTGTTTTGAAATTCCATTTTCTCGTTTAATAACTACTATTTATGTATTTTTCTTGTTATAATAACCTAAGTTTCACTCTTAACCTTTGATGTGTTCAGAAGAAGGCGTTTTCATCGTCTATATTTACACCTAAACCTGCTTCATCATCTATCTCATTCTCAAGATCCAACGGAGGAGGAAGCAGTGTGAACCATCATAGTCACTCAGAAGTTATCTCCTTTTGTAACCCTCTCACTAACAATGCACGTCAAAATGCTATCTCAAGGCTCAAGGAGAAGAAGAGAGCACGCACGTAAGTCTTCATAAATATGATCTTGCCATTAAAACTATACACAAGATCTTAAGATCTTATCTTTACAATATGTAATTTACATTTTCTTGGTTCAGGGAGGAGAAACAAGCTTAGTATGGTCCCAAGAAAATGGAAGATACAACTGAATTGTATCTCTTTCTATGTACATAAGACACTAATCTAGCTCTTCATCTATTTTACATGACTCAGTTTCTTGCATGTAACACTGTGAATGAAGCTAAGATCTTGAAATTCATCACTTTGTTGATTATTTTGCTTTACCAGACATTTTGTAATCAAAGGTTTGCACCAAATTCACCAGAATATAACTTTTTAATCAGTTAACGTTGAATTATAATTCATAAGGTTACTTAACAAACACTGACATTGACAAATACAATGATAAGTAAGATAGCGAATAGTGGAATTTGGAAGACTTTTATTTTATGTTACTAGAACCATAATTGGTGTTTTGATGATACTACTTGACAAGACCATTAAAAAGGGGTTAGTTATAGATTGTTGTGATAAATAAGCAAAACTTTGTTAAGTTTTTTCTTATGTACTACAGAATTAACATGCCGACAAATAATTTTTTTTCTTTTTTTTGCAAGTTTTATAAAAAGACCAATCTTATCCCTTGAAATAACCTTCAAAATCAAGCAATTAGTTGAAACAAATGATTCTATAACAACAAACTGGCCCTTGCTATTAGTATTTTCAGCTACTTATTATTGTCAAAAAGAATACTCTTTGACACTCAAAATATTTTAATATATAGTTTTTGAATATACAGTGGCATAACCGTGATTATTAGCTTCATACTAATCATTTTTACCCGTAACAACCACTAAATTTTCCCTAATATTTTTTATTTATTTAAATGATAATAATTCTTCTTATTTCCCTCCAAAGAGGCAAACGCAAACCCAGACCTGTATAAATACTCTGTAGCTTTTCTCTCTCGAGTCTCCAGCTACTTTCTCACGCTAACTTGAAATCACTCTCTAGCTCTTCTCTCCATTTTCTCAGTAGGTTCTCACAATTTTCCCGGCAGTTTCTCTCTAAATCCAGGTCAATTTCAATTTCGTCTCCGATTCTTGGTTTTATCGTATGAATCTGAATCTACTACGAAACTATAGATGAGAATGATCGCTTTCGAGAACTAGATCTGACATTTCTTGCGTGATTTGAACGGATTTGAAACTTCCGATTATAATTTTCTCGGAAAATTTTCATATACTGTTGTTTTTTTGTCTTCGCGATTTCGAATTTTGAATTTCTTTGTGATTTCTTTTCAATTTGATAACAGAACTGCCGAAATTCTCGTCGGGAATAATGGAAAACGAGATCGCGCCGTTTACTTACAGCGGAAGCTCCGCCGGAGTCGTCGGAATCAAGAAACCCCAAGGTGAATCGTCCTCTGGTGGCGGCGGCGGCGGAGTCGATTCGTCATCTCTCTTCTCCGATCAACTCTACGAATCCACTCGCAAGATCATGCAGCAACGCCAAGATATGGTGAATCGCGAAGCGTTGTGTTACTCGCGTCTCCACGAGGCTTCGCTGGAAGCAGAAGCGCTTCGTCTTGAGAACAACGAGCTCCGATCTATGAATCGTCACCTCAAAACTGAGCTCAACGGCTTAATCCGATCCTCGATTCAGAGCCGATTCGATTACGATAGGGTTCCGTTTCGGATGCTTAGCAATCTCTCGATTGGAGGAAACGACGTCGACGAAGGTGAGAATCAGAACCGTGTGGCTAAACGTGATGACGTCAGTGATGTGAGTCCGACGAGTGTTATGGAGAATGAGGATCTGAGCCGTTCTTCGCTTCCTAAGAGCATCTCTGTGAGATCTAAAGGTTACTCGAAAGTGAGCCAGGGAGGTGGTGGTGCTGCTGCTGCTGCTCAATGTGGAAAAGCTCGAGGAACCATGCCTAAGCCTAAGAGCTGTGGTCAACTCAACACGACGGTAACTAATTTCTTCTTCTTTGTTTTCTTGATTACTGTTGGAACTAGTGGAGATTTTGCTATGCTTAGAGTCAATTTTAAGGATTAGTTTTGGGAATTAGGTAATCATTGAGATTATAGACTTTGTTAATTGTTGAATCTGACCTGCATATGTGATTGTGATTGTTGACTGTTATGAATCTATGGATGCTTGTAACATTTGTGCATTCTTTATAAACACTCAATTCAATTTTAAGTTTAGATTTAGGTTCTTGAGCAGGATAAAGAAACAAAAGAAGTGTCTTGATGCTGTTTGCTTTCTCTGAAGTCTGACCTATACATGTAAAGAGTAATGGTGATGGATGAGTGAATGAAATGCAGGAAAAAGTATATCTGAGGAAGAGGCTAGTTATTTGTTTATTGTTTTGAGAAATTGGTAATCATGGAGACGCTATAGAGTTTGTTAACTGATGAATCTGAGCTGCATATATGATGTTTTTGTGATACCACAGTCCTATCTATTCCTTTGTTTTGTTTGAACTATAAGTGTGATGAGTAATGGTGGATGAATGTATATGATGAATGCAGCAAAAGGTGTATGTGCGAGGAGGGAAGAAAGAAGATAAGGAGGAAATAGAAGTGGAGGTGTACAATCAAGGGATGACAAAGACAGAGCTGTGCAACAAGTGGCAAGAGACAGGTACATGCCCATATGGTGACCATTGCCAATTCGCTCATGGGATTAAGGAACTCCGTCCAGTGATCCGTCATCCACGTTACAAGACTGAGGTTTGCAGAATGGTTCTTGCTGGTGATAACTGTCCTTATGGTCACCGTTGCCACTTCCGCCACTCACTATCCGAGCAAGAGAAACTCATGGCTGCTGGTTTCAAACCCAAGTCCTCCTCCTCTTCGTTCAAGCTGGTTACATGACCACCAAGGCAAGATAACAAGGGTCTGGAAACCATACGTACTATATTGGACAGCTAGTATACAATACCTACAGATATATGGTATGATAATATTGATAGCTATTGAAAACGATTGGTAAAAAAGTGAATTCGTCCTAGAAACTCTTTTGAGTCTTGTCGTCGTTGTATGAGATTTTTTCTGTGTTACACTGATACTTAAAAACCGAGAAAAGTTCATCGGTTGTAAAAATGTGGTGACTTCAGGTAGTATTATAAAAGGAGTCTTTTGGTACACTTTTAGAGAAAAGATTTAGATTTCAGCCTTGTGGCCATTTATGTGAAATTTTGAATACCAATGTGCGGAAAACAAAGGAAGATACAAATAAAGTAACAATCTTGAACGATCATATGGAGAAATGTTGTTTGAACTAATTGGGGTTAAGGAAAGAACAAAATTTATTAGGAAAATCTAATCTTTCCTAATCTCGAAACTGCCATTTGACGAAAACACACAAGAAAAGGTGGGCATAACAGAGAATCTCACTAGTGAGACGGTACCAACTCTGAGGACCGACGATAAGTCTTTTTTGAGCCTTTGCGGTTCCAGATTGGAGTAGTCTCGATGAACTTGTGTGGAAAAAGGCGCTTCTCCCGTTTGCTTAGCTTCTTAAAGTTACGAGTTTTGAGCCTCTCAATCTCAGCTTCTTCCTCTGGTGTGGTCTCTCTAACAATGACAGTAAGGCGACACTCAGGTCTTTCCATCAACCCACATTTTCCTTTTCCATGGTAAGATATCCTCTTCTTGAATAGTCCCTTCCCAACAAACGCTTCCGCTGCAATCACATATCTCATCAAAAGCTTTTAGTATTATTGTCCATCTTTAATGGAAAAACATACAAGTCACGGAATAATACATACCAACAAGGAGACGGTTAGGATCTAGTCCATGGTTATGACTAGCATTAGCTCGAGCTGCATGAATAACCTGAGTATAATAATGGATTAAAATTCCTTGTACCAAAGCATAGGTTTCATATTTATTTGTAACCTCGGATCAAGAGATTATTACCCTGTAAACAGTTTGGGAAGCACGTTTAACAGTGACCTGCAATTGCAAAAGAGCATCTTCGACACGCATGCCACGGACTAGTTCTGCAACAAGGTTGACCTTCTTAGGACTCTGAAACAAAGCAAGGGTTATTATAGATGCGGGAATGGAGCAGAATCATCATCATCATCTGAAAAAATACAAAATTTGTTACCTGCTTTATGGCCTTGAGGACAGCCTGAACTTTCTTGCGCTTAGGGATAATCTTCTGCTCTTCTTCTTCTTTTCCACTACCTAACAAAGCTGGAGATGACAATGGTGATGATACAGCCTCTTCACCACCCTGCAATGTTTTTGCTGTAGAAATTCCCTGAAAACATACCCAAATGCACCGCTTCTTATGTTTTCTAGTTCCAAAAGATGAGTCTTTTCGCCTAACTCACATAGATAATCCAACTAGCATATATTCTCAATTCCCCAATAAGAAACTCTAGTCTCAATAGAAGCATTAATTACCGATTGTTGTAGATAATGATATAGTGGCCTTGTGGAGTGGGTTGGTCTCTGCAAATAACCTAATTCACCACCAAAATAAACCCAACTCAGCTCAAACACACCAGAACAAATCCAAGATGCCATTTTGAAAGAAGCACATACATAATACATGATTGAACATTTTCAAAACCCAAAAGATCAAAAGCCTCAACCTTGTAAGAAAGGGGATTCTAAATTCCGAGTCGAAGAATAATTGGCTGTGGAAATGTGACTGTTCTTCACACTTCTACCAACTTGACGAATCACTAACTGTAAATTCCTTTGCCAACCCGCCATTGTTTTCCAGCAGCCAAGGCTACAAACTATCTGCTTTTACTGTAAACGCAAACACAATATGAATCAGAATGATCTCAACTCAGATTTTGTTTTTGATTTTACAGAGGCGGCTACTGTAGAAAGAAGAACATTTTAGGTTTTGTTTGGAGATGATGAACAAGTGAATAGCGAGCCCATTACTTGAACAAAAAACTAAATTATAGGCCCAAATAATTATCCTACTGAGCCCATTACTGTAATCTGTAGGGAAAAGAAAAAATAAAACGTAATAATTAATTTCCGATGAGCTTCATTTAATACTAATATAGTTGCCAACTGGGACATGCTATCACCGGTTAGAGGACAAGCGGTGGGCCTACAAAGTTCACCGTGATCCAGCTATTCCGGCAGAGCCTATTGATCTTTTCAAAAAGAGAGGCCCTACCTAAACCGACCTGAAAGAATCTTTTTAATTTTTTTTTACAAATCTATACGACAAATCTAAGACCAGTAAATCATCAAATGGTTCTTAATTGCAAAATCTCTACAAAACTTTCTCCATAACTGCAAACATATTTGGTAAGTGAAAACCACATTGAAAAAAACAAAGAGAAGCTTGAAATTATTAGATGGAGACACTTTGACATTTAAGTCTAAATATTAGTGTTCGAAATTAAAAAAAAAATATATATATCTTCATATTAACTTTAACGTCTCTTCTTCACTTCACCAAACCTCTAAAGAAAAAGACAAAAGAGTAAAAAAAAAGAGAAAGAAAAAAAAAAAAGCAAAGAAAAGAAATCAATGGCAGTTTCAGTTCCAATTCTCGCCGTCGTCACTGCTCTCCACCTCCTTGCTTTTGTCTTTGCCTTCGGCGCCGAACGTCGCCGTAGCACCGTACACCATCACTCTCACTCACTCTCTATCTTTCTAATTTTGTCTTTTTCTTTTCTCGATTTGTATGAATTAATCGTCTTTTTTTTAACAGGCTGTGCCGGTGCCGGATAAGTATGACGAGAAGACCTTTTGTAGGTATGGAACAGAGGCGGCGACGGTGTACGGTATGTCGGCGTTTGGGTTGCTTCTTGTTAGCCAAACGGTGGTTAACGGCGTTACTAAATGTCTCTGTTTCGGAAAAGGTCTTGTTTCTGGTACTTCTTATACCGCTTGGGCTATTATCTTCTTCGTGGTCTCTTGGTAAAGTTTAAACCTTTTTCCTCTCTAATTGAACTTTTTTTGCATCAAGATTTGAAATTTGAGTTGATTTAGATTTTATTTGGTATCCAAGATTTGAAATTTCGATTAGGGGTTTTAAGTTTGGTTAGGAATTGAGCTAAATTTTTACTCTTTGTTTTGAATCTGAGCTAAGTGAATTAGATTGTAATATTTTTGGGTTTCAATTTTGAAGTGAAAAAGTAAAGTTTTTTCCTAGTATTGTGAACATTTTCAGATTAGTAGGTATTGAAGTTTAGTATTGTGTATTTGCTCTAAGATTTTGGATTATTTTAGTTCATCTCTATGTTTAAGTACTTTTTGTGTTGATCATTTGTATTGTGTAAGTTTGTGCTTATTTATCAGAATTTTTTATTCTTCATCAGGGTAAGTTTTTTAGGAGCTGAGGCATGTTTGTTAGCTGGATCAGCTAGGAACGCGTACCATACAAAAAGTGAAGGTATCTACAAAGGGAAAGAGCTTTCCTGTGCGGTTTTACCGGTTGGTGTCTTTGCTGCTGGAGCTGCTCTGACTCTCTTGTCTTTGATTTCAACCATTCTTTACTATTTGGCTCATTCTAAGGCTGACACTGGTGGATGGGAGAAGCATCAGAATGATGGCATTAACATGACTTCTCCTTCAGATGCTCCAAAGCAACAGAACACTGAGTTCAACAAGGTCTAAATCAACTTCTGTTTCGTCTTATGATAGCTACTATGATAAACTATATAAAAAAGTTGTTTTTTAATTGTTCATATAAACTTGTGTTCTGATATGTAAGATGTGTAATGTTTGTTTTTGTATGTTTATGAGAAACTTGGATTATTTATTAGCTCATCATTATCTTAGCTATGAATGTTATCACATGCTTCATTAGATTTGGGCTCATTACGAACTGGGCCTAATCTGTTTAGCCCATGAATAGTCCCAATGATATAACATTCCGACCTTTTCAACTTGGAATATACTTGCATGAGAAAGGGTTTAAAAAGAGATATGTTCAAAAATGTTGATAACTTTTTTGGAATACATTTTTGATCATGAGCTCAAGTTATAAACGATTCTCCTATAATATAGAAATAAATTATATAAGAGATGAGTTTTGCAAGATGCTAAAGTTATTCTTTTCCCTTTTCTCAAATCATTTTCTTCTTTATGAATCCAAGAACAAAACCTTTCTCATCCTCAAGAGTTTGAAACTATATAATAAACATTGAGTCATAGACCTTAGTTCACAAAAAGTCTACAGTTGTTTCAAAAACTCGAAACCAAAACACAATTATGGCGGTTTATGGATATGAAATGGATGAACATAGAGCTTCTTCATCGAGAAGACGAAGATCTTTGTACCACAATCTAGGAGGAGGAAAATGTAACGTATTATTTTCCTCTAAGTTTTGTTCTTTAATCTTCTTATCTCAAGTATGTGCTCTTTGAAATATTGTAGTTGCTGATGTAATATTCTGGAAGAACAAGAAAGAATCAGGAACAATCTTGGCGGTATTTACGTTAATATGGTTCTTGTTTGAAGTGGTTGAATATCCTTTCGTCACTTTCATCTGCCAGATCCTCTTGATCTTTATCTTCGGCTTCCTCACTTGGTCTTACGTTGGCTCTTCAAAACTAATCCAGAGGTAAATACATTCACACTAGTTTCTTCTTTATGAATCAACCAAGATCTCAAAGAAACGACATTGTTTCGTGTAGGAATCCACCAAGTATTAACGATCTTAAGATTTCGGAATCGACTTGGAGATTCTTGTTCTCCAAGATAAATTGGTTCATCATTAAATTGTATGATATTTCAAGTGGCAAAGACTTCAGACTCCTAGTTTTGGTAAAACACCTTAATTTATTAATTTCATCCCAAGAATGTTTGGATTTTAAAACTTAGGTCTCATTTCGTTTCAGGCCGTTGTTTCACTATGGATATTATCAGTGGTTGGAAACTATTTCAGCTCTCTAACTCTTTTATACGTTGGTTAGTCTTTATGATTTCTTTCTAACACTTAATTACATTTTCCAAAATTTTTATTTTCTTTAATTTATGTCTTTAATTTAATTACAAATATATTTGTGTGTGTGGTGTTTTGGTGAAGTATTTGTGGGTTTGGAGACAATACCGATGTTGTATGAGCAATACGAAGAAGAGCTGTCTTATGCAGCAAGTAAAAGCGGGAGAGACATGAAGAAGCTCCTAAACAAGTTTAACTCCAAAGTCATTAACAAGATCCCTAAAGCTCAAGCTAAAACTAGGAGGACTATGTAACTTTATGTATAATCAATCTTCTGATTCTGCACATGTTGTTACATATTAAAACTCATAATAAGTCTTTGTTCATGTAATTATGAATGTTCATCAGGAGTTCAGGGTTCAATGGGTGTAATTAATTTATATTTTCCTTGTTATGAAATGTGTGACCCAAATGTTTTTAAGTGATTAGAAAAAACTTTAATTGGTATATTTACATTTTTTTTTGGATTAGGATATCTTTGAGAGAAGTTTACTGTCCATCACATTGTATATGGCTTGAACTTTAAAGATACAAATTTTACTGTTAAAAGAAAAAAAAATAGTTGAAAGAATTTTCCACAAAATTTAGAATTATAAATTTAAAAAAGATAAATTGGACACCATGTGTAGTAGAATGAGATTAAATATCATTGGTGATGATTAACATACAGGAAAAAAAAAACAAATTAAGAGTAAAAACATTTTTAAAGATAATATAGTTAATTTTGGAGTCTGTAGCTCTATTGGATATTTTGGGATCAAACTCTATTTAGTTTCACAAAATTGTAGCATGCATCTTCATTGGATTCTCTAAAGGTTATCAATTGTTTACCCATATATATCTCTGGGAAAACGCAAATACCTCTTTCGCTTGGTCAAGGTCACTAGGGATATTGCTTCAGTTCACATTCAATCAGCTCTTTATTTTTTAGTAAAATGACAAAGCACTCGTCCAGACTTATCTTGTTGCCTTGTCTGGATTCGGAAATTTTAACCCTTCCTGTGGATTTGTATATTAGTTAAAGCAACTGCAAATTCGACAGTTGATCCATGCTGTTTTTTTTGTTTGCTTTCTATACCAAGCTTTTTGTGACAATTATCCCTTTTTTTGGGGGTGGGGGGAGGGGGGGGGGGGGGGGTCAAAGACAATTATCTTTGTAATTAACTTGTATAAAATTTAATAAGTTTAGATAATTAGAATCATTAGTTAGGATTTCAAACAAACCGGATTTTTTTCAGTCCGAGAAGGATGAACTAAAACAAAGAGAAATGAAGACTTTGGATCAATCAAATGGACGATTTTCTCTGATGCCCCTGTTGACCAAAAATTCGGCTGTTATATTCTGTTATGTTTTTATTTGATTTAAACATTAATTTTAAATATAAAAAATGATTAAATTACTAAAAAAAACCAGCATAAATATACAAAATTACAGAATAAAACATGGACCTTTATCAAATTGGGTTTTAACAATAACTTAGTAAAAAAACGAAGCCCACTAACAAAAATCAGAAGAGAAAACTTCTGATGTTAGATCTAAGTCTCGTTTTTGTTTTTTTTTTCTTTTCTCTCAAGCATTTTCTCTTTTCTCATTTTTTCCTATTTCTTGTTCTCAAAATTTCACCATAAATTGCAAATTCTGACTCAAATTTTCACTGGAATTCAACCGGAATTCAACCGGAATTAGTCTGTTGTCGATCTGTCATTGTCTACTCTGTTTTTCTACGGTGAACTCGTTGTGTTAGGCGAAGAGGCTAATATCCGAAGATTCCGGTGGGTTTCTGTCGACGGTCATTCATAAAACCTATTCCGCCGGCTGTTTTTCCGTTGGTGTCAACATTTGTTTGCCATTAAGGTTAGTCTCCATAAACCCTAAATATTTTGAAATTTAGGGTTTAAAATTTCGGATTAATTTTAGTTTAATTACAAATTTATATAAGTTTAGTGGTTGATTGGTTGATTTAATTGATTTTGTCTTCCGTAGAATTGCAGATATGGGTAAGAAGAGAAACGCTAAAGTACTTGGGACGCCTATGTCATCTCTATCATCACCAGTTGAAGATGAATATCAGAACTCATCATCTGGAGGAGAAGAAGAAGAAAACAATAGATCATCCTCGGACCATTCAGAGGGCGAAGCAGATAATTCAGAAGCCGAAGCAGATAATTCAGAAGCATCTAATGAGGTAAGACTTAGTGTGATTTCTATAATTATAGATGAATTTTTTCCAGCACATTTGATGAAAATGATTTGGGTACAACTAATTAATAGACTTAGCAATCTTGGTACAACTTCTAAATAAATTGATTTGATGTGGTTGTAGAGTTGTGATGAGGAGGATCAACAGCCAGAGCCACCTGCCAGGTTCTACTTTGGGCCAGATAAATTCACGAAGACATGCAAAATCGTGACAAGGAGTAGGATTGTTACGATATTGGAAAATCTGGAGAAAACCCTTGAAGACATTGAGATGAAGTGGTTTACGGATGATGACAATCAGCTGAAGCATTTTTTCCACATGCCCAGGGAGAATAATCGAAAGTCTATGGGCATGATGATGCTTGTTTTGAGGGCTGCGGTTCTTGAGAAGTGCAAGGCATGGTGGTTGGTGGTAAATAGAGTTCCTGTTCGCTATTCATTATGGGAGCATGGAGTGATATCTGGGATAAATTGTAGTGAGTACCCTTGAAAATATTTGAAATTTGAGAGCAATGATTTCGTTATGAGATGGTTTAAACGCACCAGTAAGATCTCTGTGATTGATGCGGAGAAGATGTTGGAGTCAATGATAGCTTGTGAAGATCGATTGAAGATGACGGTCCTTTATTTTCTAGCCCAGATCTTGGAAGCAAAGACCAAAGTCGGAGGTCCTATTGACTCATTTTTGCTGTGGATTGTTGATGATTTGGATGTGTGCAAGACCTTCCCGTGGGGAAGGTACTCATTTAATGTGTGTTCAGATGGATTGGAGAGCATGATAGCTAATATGAACAAAAGTGTCAAAGGTAGTGTGAATTACGGAGGGTTCATCATCCCTATGGAGGTAAGAATATTCAATTATTTTATGTTATTGTATTTATATATAATGTCTACTAATTTATTTTTAATTTTCTTGTAGCTTTTGGTCTTTGAGGCTATTCCCTCTTTGAGGAGGACATACCGTATAGATGTTGCATGTATGAAGGACTGTCCAAGAATGTGCGAGAGGAAGTTCAAACCTTCAGGAGAGAAAGGATATCCGTTATTAGATATCAATAAGACCCTTGGGAGATCAAAGGTAAATCGATGAATAATAGTAAAAGAATGTATGATATAAATTTTGTTGTAGTTAAAGCTTATTTATTTTGATTTTTGTTGTTGTTGTCAACAAGATATCTCTAGCACTTTGAAAGTAAGTCTTCCTGAAGATCATTATTTTGTTAGCCGCATTGGGGTTAAAGAGTTTGAAAAAGATAATGGCAATCCAATTGCTAGAGGTATGACGGCTCACCTAGGTGCTGGGAAAAAGATTTTCTGGAAAGGTTTATATAACCAAGATGTTGCGACTAGGGCAACGAAGAAGAAGGTAGCTAAGGTAGGAGAATAAGAGAAAGAAGAAGAACATTCTTCTGAAGATGGTAGAGCAGAGGAGAATTTGCATAACGAAGAAGATGGTAGAGCAGAGGAGAATTTGCATAACGAAGAAGAGAAAGAAGAAGAACATGCTTCTGGAAATGTTAGGGAGGATCCTGTGGCAGAATACTTGAGAGAGGATAAAGAGGAGATGGAACGTATGCGGTCTGCTATGTTAAATTTTGTAGACATGAGTAATTGCTTATGGTCACCGATGGTAAGTTGACCAATGTTGAAGAAGCAGTTCAGAGACTACAAAATGATACGAAGGGGAAGGAGAAGATTGAGGAAGTGTTTGAGGAAGTGGACTTAACATGTGGAGATGGTAGTGGTGGTTGGGATAATGCATCAGGTAGTGGTGGTTTAGGTTGTGATGCATCAGGTAGTGGTTTTGGTTGTGATGCAACAGGTAATGGTGGTGGAGGTGTAGATGCATCATCTTGTGGTGGTGGTGGTGATACATCTGGAAGTGGTGGTGGTGGTGTAGATGCATCAGCTTGTGGTGGTGGTGGTGGTGGTGCATCTGGTAGTGGGGGTGGTGGTGTAGATGCATCAGCTTATGGTGGTGGTGTAGATGCATCAGCTTTTTGTGACGAAGAGCAACCCATACCAGAACCTATTGGATCATGGGCTATGATTCTTACGCCAAGCTCACCTCGTGCAGTTAGCGGACCATATACTCCAGAAAAGTTAGCTGTAATGTATTCTGATCCTCCATTGTTTTATGAACCTCCAATGTATGGGGAACCAACATTGGTTCAACCAGAGGAAGTGGAAGCTGAGCCAAAAGTGTCTAAGAGGAAGTCAAAAACATCGTCAGTATTGTGTGATCCATAGACCCAAGAGAAGAAAAAGAAGGAGAGGCTGGAGGAGAAGAAGAGGAAGAGGATGGAAGAGAAGAAGATGAAGGAGGCTGGGGAGAAAGAGGACAAGAAGAAGAAGGCTGGGGAGAAAGAGGACAAGAAGAAGAAGGTTGCAAAGAAGAACAAGCACACGAGGATGTAGGTTTTTCTTATTGTTGGATGTTGTATTTTTTTGTTGTTGTTGATTGTGGAACTTAGGTGTGAGACCATAGTGGATGTTATGGTTTTGTTGAACTCGTAGTTACAATTGGTACTACTTGAGTACAACTGGTACTATTTAGAAATGTATGAACTTTTTTATTAATGTAAATTATTTAGGAAAGAAAATTCAAAAAAATTTATATGAATACGACAAAACTTACCAAAGTTTTAAACTTTTTAAGAATAAGAATATGAAACCAATGATTAAATGATTATGTGAATCTGACAAAACTTAGTATCTGACAAAACCAATGATTGATGATACCTAGGATCTGACAAAAACCAATAAACCAAAAAAATAAAACATCCAACTAAGTGAAAACTAGGTGTACCATAGTTGTACCAAAAAATTCAGTTGTACTTCATAATGTACATAGTTTTACAAATATGGTTATAATGTTAATTAGTTGTACCAGAGTTTAAATTATAGTTTAATAGTTGTATTTTTGTTATTACTCATAGAAACTACATATACTATATTTTCATATCATCATATTTGAAATTTGACCATTTATATAATTTTTGAACTTTTTAGTGTCTCATAACTAAAGAAACCTTAGTGTTATATGGCAGAAACGGACAAATATGATGTTTTGTGTCAAAATTTAAATTTTCATTTTTTATATAGATGATATTGATATTCAAATAAAGAAAACTACCACAACGATAATTTTGAGTTTACAAATAATCATTTCCAAAATCAAACACCTCAGTAGTTGTACATCAGTAGTTTCTCATCATGGAAACCCACATAACAACAACAACAACATGAGTATAATTATCACACAAGAACAACAAATATTAAGACTAAGGGACATCAGTTGTACCTTCACTACAATAAAACCATCCTCTTTGACTTGATCTTTGGCCTTTTTGAGTTTCTCCTCGGCTTCTCTGACTCGAACCTTCACCACTTTGACTTGATCCTCGGCCTCTACGAGTTGATCCTCGATGGCCATGTTCTCCAACTGATGTGTGCCTTGTTTTTTCATTTTGCCATTTTTTCTTTTTATAGTTTGGAGGTTCAACATACATTTTTTTGTACCTCGGAGGGAATAACCCACTGAGACTGATGCGGTACCGGATAAATTGATCTACAGTATGCCAGTGCCCACTGCTCCATCCAATAATATTTGGAGCACAACTCATGTACTTGTACTTCTCCATTTACGTTTTCTCTATTTGCAGCCAATACATGGACACAAGGAAACTTATCTATGTCAAACTTCTTGCAACCACAAGTTTTCATATCCAAATCTACGACATAACTAATCCCATTCAAGTCCCAGAACTGTGTATTCATAACGGTAGCTGTTTATCTCAGTAACCCCCAACCGATTTGCTTCTTGTAATCTTTCATTCATTAGACTCCCCACACAAGGAACCAATTTTTGTGATGAAGGAATTTCTGCAGCAATCTTCCGATGCTTGTTAGACCACTCAGATTTTTTTGCTACAATAGCATCTAACATTGGTAATAGTGAGAACTCTCTTGAGTTACAAACACATCATTGATCGATTCCACACTATTGCTAGACATCAAATTGTACCTATCTCCCACAAAATAACATCTTGCCCATTTATCAACACTTGTACTTTTATCCAAACACTCGCCTGCAGCTGAGTACCTCTTTCTAAAAACCACATACAGTTTTTTGAACTCAGCCTCGGTATAAGCTTTTGCACATTCAATGAACATAGCACCAATAATTTCTTTCCTGACGTGGTGAACACTCCCTTTCACATTCTGCGCCAAATGGTACATGCAATAACCATGTTGAGCTAAGGGGTACACTTCACTAACTGCCTTGATGATACTTTGATGCATATCCGTAAGAAACACCAAGTCTTGAGAATCTGGATAAACAGATTTTAACATTTCGAGAAACCAAGTCCAACTAGCATCTTTCTCACCATCAACTACACCAAAGACAAGTGGGTAATGGTGTTTTTGAGGATCTTGAGCTGTGGCAACTATTAGAACTCCACCATATATATGCTTAAGGAAAGTTTCATCCATAATCGTTACTTTTCTCATCGCCCTAAACCCTTCAATGAAAGCTCCCTACGCAAAAAACAAGTACTGAAACATGTGTTCCTCATCTACCTCAATGCGTGTGACTGTGTCTTCGTTGCTGCACTCTAAATTGTGCATAAATGCATACACAGACCTAAAACTTTCCTCTGGGCTGCCCCGAACATAACTAGCAGTTTTTAATTTTCCTCTATATGCGGTAGAGTATGACACTTTAACACCAACTTTTCTATGAACCATACCCACAACCATCTTTGGTGTTGGTGTTTCAAATGTACTAGGAAACTCTTTATTATTTACAAGAGATGCAACTATCCGCTTTGTGCATTTCCTTATTTTTTTCCCTAATACTACTACTACTAGCTGGAGAGCATGTATACAGCTTGTTGTGGGTTCTTATTGAGAAACAACTTGCACCGACAAGTATTGCAGCCCGCAAATTCCACTTGCAACCGCTACTTCGTTCACGACATTTGACCACATATCTCTCTTTATCCGATTTCAGAATATCAAACTCAAAACATTTTTTATGGCCCGCAATTTCAACTAAATCTTGTATTTCTCCCTTAGTCTGAAACTCTTGATGCAAAACAACATTTATATCATCATCCCATGCAACATGTCCAACCTCATTCCATCCTCTTTCTCGTCCATCCTCATTTTCCCCTCCATCTCCTCCATTTTCTCCTTTTTCTACAACATCTCCAAACTGATAGTATTCATCCAAGTTCATAAATTCTTCATCATCACGTGCATCATTTGGACATGTGTTGACCAACCCATGTTTCATTCCCTTTTTTTCATAAATACTAAGTAAACCTTCATTCACACAAGCTACACTTTCATTCACACAAGCTGCACTTTCATTTCTTACTACTTCCTCAGACTCCATATTTTCTACAACATCTTCCAAAGGCTCAACATGCAAAATATTCCCACTTTGATCTTGATGGCATGTCATAATATAGGCACACAAGTCTTCATCATCCAATATAATTGATGGTCTATGCTTATGATCCGCCTTCGGAGTGTAACTAAGTTTCAGCTTCGTCGCATCTTTGTCTCTCTTATCTTCTTGCATATGCTACGAACCACCTCAGAATAAGTTACTTCCTCTACCGCTTTCTTCATCATCACAATGTAAATATGATTTTCGCTTTGATTCCATTCCATATAACCTCCTCTAGTATTTGAATAACACCCTTCATAATCAAAATGTATGAGTATGCATGGGTTCATATTGATTTCCCCCTGAAAATGTTTAAAAATCAAAATAGAATATTAGTATTACTAGTCGCAGTAGTACCGACTTGTACCAAGGCGTACCAGTTTTATTCAATATACTTCGTCCTACTAATTTTACTAGACAATAAATAGTTGTACCAGTTGCAGTTTTTTCTGGGTAATTTATATATTTGAATTTTCTTTCTATCTACCTACGATGGATTCATTATGATTTCACTACTATCAACTGATACGATTGTTACATACTAATCAATCAAGAAAACAAGTTTAATATTCCAATGTGCACACAAAACTCTGTAAAATTTGAAATCTACAAGAACATTGAAAATCTATAAGTTTTGTCAACCTTTAACTTTGATTTTAAACCTCCGATATGGGTTAAAAATCACCCAATACAACAAGAATTTGTTAATATAACAATAACACAAAAGGAATGAAAAAATAATCACCTTAAATAAAGCTTCAAAATCAGCTATGGAAGTTTAAAGAAGTTCTCGTGTCCGTAAGAAGAAGAGAAAAAGAAAAAGAAACATAAATATTGCTTGTTTTTATTGGTCCATATTTATGTTTGTCATTTAATTCTCACCAATCACAAACCTAACTTTTTTTTTTTTGATTTAAATTTAATTGAATTAATAGAAGAGAAAGGAAAGAGGAATAATAATGTAACTTAACTTAAATAAGGATATAAAGATTTATCAAGGGCATAAAGAAAAAATTGAAGGTGTTCTAAGGCATTTGAGCCATTAATCCCAATCATATGGGTTAGATCCGAGTTGGCTTTAAGTCGAACACGGGTAAGTCACGATATAGGTTGTTAGGTGGTTTACAATACAACCATTGGTTCACTTTGAATCTAGAATAAAACAGAACTCAAGCTCATCGTAAAAGATAAGATCGAGAGAATGACAGATCAAGCTGTGTACTTTTATTAACTGAGAGGAAAGAAATTGTAACCGATACTAAAAAAGTGTAATAGAATCCGAAGAAAGAACTCGTAAAATATTATAGTATAGTTTTCATTTATATATATGTTCACAATATAATTCTTATTCGATTAAGACGTTTATAGTGATTCTCGGTGAGATTCAGCTATTTATGTCACATTTACTTCATAAATCAAACTTTCTGACTCCTTAAAAGTGGCCAAAATCCATACATCAAACAAATAATCATCTTTAGTGTAACTTAAAAAAAAAGTATTGTTTTGTTTTATTATGGGCTATTAAGTGATAAATACATAGATAGTTAAAATATTTTAAAATATGGTAATAATTTTTTATTAGTTAATTATTTCTTTTTCCATAACTTTTCTGACAAAAATGTCTCCTTGTAACAGTTTAGCGGTTAAACATATTTTAAACTGTTAAATATTTAGAAAGATTAACTATAGTTTTTGATGGTTAAGTATTTAATTAACATGATATATATTCAAGTTTTAACAAAAATAAATATCATGTTATTTGTTTGTTTGCCTTACTATATATTATTTTATATCAATAGTAAATTTATAACAATGTTTTATCATGTAAGTGACTTACTAGTTTATACAAATACTAATATTCAAAGTAAATATAATCATATGTTTAGTTATTTATGAATTATTTCATGCTAACAAAATAATCATGCTATTTATTATATATCGACAAAAATGTGAGGTTTCCAAATTATGTTAACACATGCTATAATTTGTTTTCTTTGAAACAACAATGTCTTGTATAATAAAAAACAGTCAAACCCTTTTTTATTAAAGACAATTTATTAGTTTTCTTATATTAAGCTTAGTCAAAGTCCTTCACCTCTTCAAGAGAGTCATCAAAATCAATAAAATCTTCAACAATCTAAGAAATATTAAATTAATATTACATCTTTTGGTACTTTTATTTATTTATTTCAAAATAATAGAATAAATTTGTATGGTCTTCAATAATTTAAGAAGTAATCTTATATTTTTGTAAAGAGTTATTTTCTATAGTTTTCACACAAAATAAAGAATAATGAATGTTAGTCTAAGAACAAACTTAGTACATTAAAATATTTCTCCATAATTAAACATGGACAACTATAATGTTCAAGAAAGCATTAGAATGTCTAATTAGAATCTAAACGATTATAATATAATAAAACAATTATATATATATATATATATATCATGATTATAAATATTACAGTTATAAGATTCTGAACCTTTAGATAGGTTTGAAGATCTAATTACACCAAACATTCAAAAATAAAATGTTATATATATATATATATATATCAAAACTAAAGTATTAAAAATATCATAAATGAGAATATTTGATAAAACAATCAATTTGGAAAATTAAGTATATTAAATTATAAATAAAAAATTGTCATTGTTTCTCAGCGGGAGATTGCTCAGCAGGAGGTTGCTCAGCAGGAGGTTGCTCAGCTTCTTACGCAGCTCCTTGCTCAGCTTCCTTAGAATGTTGCAGACTTTGGTTAATGACTTTGTTTCTATGGTGTTATTGTTTTTTTATAGTGTTGTTTGTGTATTTGTTTTTTAACGATTCTCATTATTTTGGCTTTAGATCTTTATGTAGTCAAACTACTTTGATCTATTAGATACACAGTCAAAAACCTTATTAGATTTATCTTATTTTTTAATTCTACCATTTTATTCTGATTGTACTTTTTCTGATTTTTTTTTAAATAACAATGAAAATATAAAAAACACTAATTAGATTATGGGATGAAAAGTAATATTTTATTTTTCGTTTTGTTTAAAACAACAATGTTTGTACAATAAGCAACGGTCAAACCTTTTTTTATTGAAGACATTTCTTATTTTTTTATAATAAGCTTTAGTCAAAATCGTTCACCTCTTGAAAAAGTCATCAAAGCCATGAAAGATTTATGGTTCAATAATTTAAGAAATATAAAATTAAATAGGGAAATTTTAATGCATAGCAAGGATAATTAGAAAACCAAATAAATGGTAAACAAAACTAAAATATTAAATATTTAGGTGAGAGAAATAATATTTAATTATTTTATTTTTATTGATATTTAATCTTGATTGTTAATCGCAGTGCCGGCCCTTAGTCATATAATACCTAAAGCACAGCAAAAAATTGATGCTTTTTTGATTTTTTTTTCCAAATCAAATGAACCTTGTATAAGTTGTGTACTAATCTGAGAACTTTTGTTAAATTTTGGTTTAGATATTCAGCAGTTTATAATTTTATAAACAAAAATCAGAAAACTTAAAGAAAAAACAGAGTGGGGTTTGAACTTAAAACAGAGATATTAAAGGAAACAAATTAAACCACTACACCAAAGAAACATATCTGAACATGATGCTCTTAAATTTGTTATAATATTTTGCGCCTAAAACCTTAGTTTTATGAGCTTTACCCCAGGACCAGTCCTGGTTAATTGCTAATACAATATATATCGTGTTAACCAAATAATAGCATATTAATTATTTTGTAAGAAGGAATTATTTAAAATATTAAATTACATATTATAAACTTATTATTGTTGGTATTTTAGTGCTAAAAATAAATAACATATTAACATTTTGTTAGAATAATATAATTCACAAATATAAAACACAGACTTATATTTACTTTGAATAAACATGTCTTGTATATATTATTAACTTATTTACATGATAAGAAAACATTTAACATGTTTTAATTTTATTATTGATATATAATAATATAAACTGAGGTAAATAGATAAATAACATGTTAATTATTTTGTTAGCACGATATAGTAATTCATAAACTTTAAAACATAGAATTATATTTACTTTGAATATTCATATTTTTTATATAAAATAGTAATTTATTTACATGATAAGACATAATTTAACATGGTTGTATTTGTATTATCAATATAGAATAGTATATAGTAAGATAAATACATAGATAACATGATAATCATTTTGTTAAAATTGTAATATATATATGTTAACAAAATATTTAACCGCCTAAAACTATAACTAGTTTTCCTAAATATTTAGTTGTTAACAAAAATCTTTAATCGCTAAATTGTGATAGAGGCATTTTGGTCAGTAAAATTATTAGAGGAAAGAGAACTAATTAATAAAAAAACCACTACCATATTTTTTAATTTTTAATTATCTATGTATAAATTAATAGGGTTATTTAGCTCAAAAACCATAGATTGTTTAAAAATTATGTTTGTGGAAATAACCCTTGTTTTATTGCCGCTTTAGAAAATCACTCTTAAATGATTGTGTTTTGGTAACAACAAGAAGAATTTCGTAAAATATTTTGTTAAAAAAATTGAGTGGTGAGATATGACGAATGGTCGCACACACAATTTTCTGACCCTAAATTAAAACCAAAGGACAGAGTTAAGAAAAAAAGAGTCATCGCATCTTTTGGTGACTTCTGACTCGAAAACGCAAAACCACACATTTTGAAAAAGTCGACAATCACTCACTTCTTTTTATCAACAATTGTCACAGCGATGCACAAAAACTTATTCCATGGTGAGAGGAGGAAGACTCACGGCGGCGGCAAATAACGGCAGCGAAAGCGCCGTTATCTTACTCTACATATGGGCAGCAGTTGTGGCTATCTCCATCATAACCGCCGTTATGTTCTCTTGTAGCGACGGAGCTTCTAAATCTCAAACTAATGACGACGTACATGCCTCCACTTGTGCGGCCGGCTGCGGTGGTGGTTGTGGAGGTTAAAACCGGAGGCAGTTTTGTTCAAAATTTGAAGATATAGTGTTTAATGCTTTAATAAGAAATTAAAGCTAGTGTTTACATAATCTTGAGCCAGTAAATGTATAAATTCTGGTTCTTGAATTTAATAATTTATTAATCCATTTTGCTTTCAACTATTGAAGGTAATTTTTGTTTTTAATGTTCATACTGAGCTACTGACTCTGGAGCAAATGTTTTTTTATTTTTGGTACATTTTATTTGCATAGGCAAAGAGAACAAAGATTTAGCAAAACAGAACCAAACAGAGGAAGAGGTCTTGTCACTATCATAACATCAAATTTAAACTTCATATCTTAAAAAAAAAAAAAACTCATCCTTCATTTCGAAACCAACATATATATCTTTTTTTTTGGTCAAACAACCAACATATATATCTATATCTATATATATAACTTATTTTACAAAGACAGTCTCTATATAGAAAAAAAAGAAAAAAAACTAGTCTTTAGCCGCTAGGTCTTAAACAAGCCACAAAGCTAAAGCTTTATATTAAGGTTTAGTTTGCTCAGGCGTCGGCGCCGCCTTTTCATGCACCTGTGATGTAGATTGATGGCAAAAAATATCAGAATCTGTATGAATTAATCAGATAAAAGTTAAGTAAGATCAAACCTGATGAAATTGCGGTATCATTGGCATATTTTGGTGAGGATGCATCATTCGAATTCCTTGCGGATAATATCCCCATGGAGACATACATGATGCTTGAGCTCCATAAAACGGTGGCGTATAAACCGGAGTTGCTGTGTAGGCCATAGACATAACCTAAACCACATAACATGTAAGACCTTTTTACTAATTCATATAGAAGTAAATCAATAATAATTAATCGGATACATAAGACTTTACATCTACTTGATGTTGTAAACTTCTTATGTATTCTATGATGCATTCAAGCTTTGTTGCAAGATCTGACTGTAGATAAAACACACACAAAGAAGAAACGTTAGAAACTCGATAACGATTGTATTCGATGAACTAATATATATGTTAAAATAATTAACCTTTGCGCAATTAGGAGTCATCTCTTGCAAAGTTTCTACTTTTTCTCGAATAAGTTGTCTTCTTTTCTGCTAAGTTTAGAAAGCAAAAGAAAACAGGATTTAGCTTGTGAAGCACGTAATAGAAGAAAAAGAAGAATAAAATATCATCTTTAACCTTCTCCATCATAACACGATATTCCATGGAACGTTGTCGTTTATTCGTTTGGTCACTGATCTCGATCTTCTTGTCTTCTTCATCAATGTTGTTGGTAGCATCGTTAGGCTTTGAACTTGAGGGACCACCGAATATTTCTTGCAAAGGGTTTAATTCATTACGATCTTCTGCACAAAACGAATTAATGATCTCAGACAACGAACATAGTTCTTCTTGATCATGAGTGCTCTTCTTGTTCTTGATGTTGTTTATCTCCATTGATGATCAAGATTATTTTGAGTTTGTGTGGAAGAGTGCTTAGTGGAGCCAAAAGCTTTATATAAGGGAAGATCTAAGAGATGCTTTTGAAAATTGCATCAATTGAGCGGGAAGAAATCAGATAATTTTGCTTCGTCAGATGGTGTTCTACTCTTAACATATTATTTACTCGTTTCTTGTTTAACAGATTATTTATTATATGTTTTTGGGCTATATATTTACACACATGCATAAACTTATATTTTTGTTTTCTTCTTGCATATGTTATCTCACTCTTTCTTGAAATTCTAAGCACCAACTCGAAGACGACAAGGAACAAATAGTGTCGTTCTTGTTCATACACGGCTGCCCATTGTTTTTATTTTTCTGAAGATATCTATGGTTGCAATTAATTGCATTAGGAAATGAAATTTTTATTTAAGGTATCAATTTCAGTTGGAAATTCGGAATCATAAACCTTTTATTCAATATAAATATACAATGATTGAGCTATTAGCTAAGGAAACTTGATGAATCATATGTCATATAAATTAATTTCATCTATTAAGATGCATAATAAAGCTGAGACCAGGACATAAAAAGAAAAGAGAAGTGCAAAAGTTATAGTACAAGTTCAAATCAAATTACATTTTTTACCAAAAAAAGTAACATCAAATTACATATTTCCAATTTAACTTTTATTTATTTTAAGGGCAGTATTCAATATTTTTATATCATATTAGCTGAGTTTATCTAAAATTTTAAAATAGAAAATAAAAAAATGTTTTAAAAGATGATATAAGATATTATACTTTTAAATTCTTTACTTTTAAGATTTTTTATGTAAATTGTTGATGATATCCTATTATCCTATATATTATTTGAGAAGTGAGAGAGAGAATCTGTTTGGCTAAGTTGTTTTTCTATACTTCTATAGCTATTTTTAGAAATGTGCCAAAAAAGCTACTTTCTGAAATGTTTTTATATAATATAATAAAAGTTCTTTAACAAAAAATAAGATAACACAAGTTCATATATAATTTAATGTGAAATGCTAGTTTTTGGGTTCAAAGGAAACTCTTAAAATTCTGGGATAATAGTATACCACAACTTTCATCAAACTGAAGTTCGTAATGAAAAATTGATTTTTTTTTTTTGATAAACTCTATCGGTTATCTGGTTGGCTCTGATAGAAACACACCAAAATATTTTAGAGTGGATTAGTCCACCGCGTGTAAACGGTTAGGTCCAAAGGCTACCACACTGCCTATTCTGAATTTGGGATGCCTTCCGACTAAGTATTAGGAGATAGTCAGACCACATGTATTTCTCGACTACCAAGTAAACCAATTAGGCCTTCGACCCAGACTTCCCACAAAGAAATATTTAGTTAGTAAGGAAGGATGATCGAACTCGGGTTTGGGAGTTGCACCCTTTTCCCTAAGCCCGCCCTACCACTCGCTCACCACCTTGCGGACAAAAAGAAAAAAAATCGATATTCTTCTGGTTTTATATTATTATTGATCAATTTATTGAGGTTGATAGAGAGATTGGTACTCGACAACTAAGGTATCAAGCGTATTGTGATATTTATGAATCTGCGATGATCTAAAATATACAACTAGCATATATAACGATGCTCTTAATTAGAGAGGTTTTTGCATAACGTTAAACAACATCACAATAAAGTTCCATTATGTGAAATTGAATTTTAAATTTATAAAATCCTAAGTTATGTAAATCAAATGAGTATTTTGTAGTGTTTTTAGACTAATAGTTAAGAAATGAAAAGAAAGAAATAAATTTTTTATAAATTTGAGTTAGAGCATCTCCAACCCCTTCATATTTGAAGTGTATGTATGTTTGTCTGCAATGCTAACACTTCAAATATACTTCTAAAACTATTTGTAATTTGCATTATAGTTCTTATTTTTATCACAATGAATTAATATCATAAAACTTTTACAAACAACTTAAAACATACATTAAAAACATTACAAACAATATTTAAGAAATAAAATATTACATTATAATGTAAAATTACATATTAATAACAATAAAATACATAAACAAAAAAATTACAAATAAAATACTAAATTACTCACTAAAACTATTTTCATAATTCTTTTTTATATATTAACATTTTCTTATTTAAAAAGTTATTTCATATAAAAACTAAATTTATAAAAGTATATATGAAATATTTGTGAATTCTGAAAAGTTTAAACTAAAACAATAAAAGAAACACAATTATTAAGATTATGTATATGATATATAATTGTAGAGACTAAAATGTAAATAAAAAGAATCTTTAAATTTGAAGTGTTGAATATTATGAAGTGTCACTATTTAACACTTCAAAATTTGAAGATTTGAAAATGTGGATTGAAATAGAAAAGCATTCATATTTGAAGGGATAGAGTGTTGATTAGAGATACTCTTAGACTCATAAATATTTTAGCCCATCAAAATATTTTATGTCGAATCTTTTATCTCATTATACAAGTACAATTGATATAGATCTTGAACTCTAGAGTAGCTTTGTGTAAGAGTTATTCGGAAAGTTGTATATTATATTAAGATAGACAATATATATATATCTATGGGATTTAATATCTATGGAATTTAATATCTATGCTATATTTTTGTTCCTATACTATTTTTAAAGCACCTTCAATGAAAGGTTCTCAGTAGGTTTCTAAAAATAAAATTAATAGAAAATATTAGAAAAAAAAAAGAGAGAGGATGAGAAACTCTATCAAAAGTTTTTCGTTTGAAAAACTGTTTACAGTGAAATGAAAACTTTCATTATCATTTATAGAAATCTAACTGATTTTACTTTTTCAATAATAATTTAATTTAATTAATTAATAACAATATATTAAAAATAATTGTGAGAACCTCACTCTGGTTTTTTCTCATTGAAAGTGCACTTACATTCTACAAGTAATTAGACGAGTAATCACTAGTCAGACGACGGTCCCGTCGAGGGTCTTATGATTTTGGGTAATGATAGTATTTTGGGTCGTATGGTTTAGGTCTATTATGTTTCTAATTAATTTAATTACTTGTTGATATTCTTGAATTGTTTTATGTCAAATTGGATATTGTTAATTTTCATGCTCCAAAATGAGTATTGTGCCATATGATTAGGCCCGAATTTTGAGGTTATATTAAAAAAAGGAGAAAAAAAGAAGAAGAAAAGACAAACATCTAAACAAGACAAATAGAGTGACGCATTCTCATCCACATGGTTTTTGTTTAAGAATCTACTGTTTTGGTTTCCAAACAAAAGGCATAGATTTTGTCAGTGTTCGACATCTAAGGTTCTAGTGTTAACCATGAAACAAATACGTGTCTTTTATTTTCTTAATTTTTAAGTTTCTAATCTCGAATATTATTTTGGAGTCTATGAAACGTACATATAAGATTATGAACTTACGAGCCTCATGACTCACCGCAACATTCGCCACATGAATTTAGCATAAATTTGATATAGTATTTGTAGTTTTTCTTGTTATTTTAATTTGTTTTTGTTTTCTGATGTACCGCTTCCTCAGACCTCAGTTGCTTACGAGTACGTTCGTTGGCATGTAACGGCGGGAGAAATCCAAGTTTTGCATTATCCGAATGTACAGTACATTTATTTATACATATATATATATATGGGTTTATAAGAGACCCATTAAGTAACTTTAATTGGGCTGATCATGAGGTTCAAGTTATCAAACGTCTTAGCGTAGGATATGAACAGAATGGTACTTGTTGTCAAGCGACAGTGCTCTTCCTTATGTTTTTTTTAGTAGACGAGGAGACATTTACACGTAAAGGAGTAAGGAACTTAATGGTTATAGCTCTTAGCTCAGAAAATTCTGAGACTTCACCAGAACAAGCTACTTCACCATAGTTGGTACTTGGTAATATCCTCCAAGAACTCAGAACAATGTCAAATACGTAGTAAAGTATGCAGAGTTGTTTTATTTTTATCAAAGATTTTAACAAAGTTGCAAACGTTAAAGAGATGATAATACAAATTAAATAAATATACAAAAATTTGATGTATTGTGACAAAAGTTTGAGACAAACAACATTGTTATTGCAATTTATGTTTTCCTTATAACCAATTGTATTTCATTAATTTTAGCACATTTTTCCATTTATGTTTAAAACAACAAATCTTTCGTTTCATAATATAGATTTCTTGGATAATTAATGTGATTATGTGTGGATTAAATATGATGTTCTGGACAGTACCCTTAAACTGAAAACGAAAATTTTATTTATTTATTGAACAAAACAACATATCCACATGTAAGTTGACGATGGATACTATATATAGTTACAACTTACAACAGGACTACACTGTAACGAACGAACAAAAGAACAAGCCAGAGAGTCTCAAAAACAACTTGGAAGAGCAGCTTTAGAATACTAATTAAACAGCAAATCCCATTCTCATAAGAACTTGAGATCAGAACCGGTCTAAATAAACACCACCGGCTTTTTTATTACATAGGCTTTGACGACTGTGGCTAATAATGTGGCTGAGATGCTGGCTGAAGCTGTGATGGCTGAGACGCTAGCTGATAGCAATAAATAAATAAAGCAATTACAAAATATAAACATGAACTATCAAAAAACAATATATATACTGTATATCAAAAAAGAAAAAACATTTAAACCTGATTGGTATAGGGTACAATTTGGTTATTGCCTTGGCCGCTAGTTTCTCCATGTGTAAATTGATGGCAAGGGGTGAAGTAATCGGAAGATACGTAGTTGGGAGGGGCATAAGGGTGATTCCATGGTGCTTGAAGATCCATCTCCATGCCCAGTGGCATCATAGGAGCATATATGCTAGCACAACTCTGCATTGTTACATGGAAACATGAGTTTTATTATTCTTGTCTTTGTCTACGTACTTCAGCATGTGAACATTCACTTATACATAACAGTTTTGTTTTTGTTTGTATAAAATATATACACATATGATCATAAAGCAACGATATACAAGTGTACAATGTTGTTACTTACTTCTACATAAAACTTCAACTCCCGTACGCTATCGACTACAGCCTCAAGGCTCGAGAATAGGTCTTTCTGCATATTCATACGTATAACAAAATAATTAGCAATTTTTACGTTTACATTTACATGTTAATTGTTGTTATTTAATTAAAAACATACACTCATGCACAGTAAGCAAAATGGGAGATGAAATTTCGTCGTGAAATATAATATATATACATAATAAATATATTTTAGTTGACAAAAGTAAACTAAACAAGGAAAAAAAAATAGAAGCAAATTAAAAGTTGGGGTGAACCGGACCTTTGAGTGGGAACGTGTCAGCTCCTTGAGCTTATCAACTTTGTTTCTTATATCGATTCGTTTTTTCTGCATTTTGAAATCAAAATAACAAAAGATTTGAGCAACCTTTTTTCTTGGTGACACGCATCAAACAGACAACACAAACACATGCATGTATGATATAGTACGTCCTTACCTTGTCGCTGATACTACGAGCTTCCTTACCACGTGGTCTTTTACTAAGAGTCTTAGTGTCTTTTTCTTCCTTTTCTTTACCCTAAATAAGTCAAAGTTACGTATTAAGACAGGACCCTTACATCATCTATATATCTAACAAAACCCAAATAGTTAATACCTTCTCCATCGCTCTCCGAGTAGAGCTTTCACCAATCTCGTTCATGTTCGTATCTCCATCTTCAGCTGCAGTTTTCTCCGCTGCAGCTATCTCTTTATCTCCATGATCTCCTAGAAATTTCCAAGGGTCAGCTGGCTCATCAATGGCCATCGGTGTACACATAGCCAGTGTTGAGCTACTGATCTCAGGATAAAGATCATCTTTAGGGCTTGAATCAGCGAAGGATTGGAGAAATGGGTTCCAAAACTGAACACTTTCTTGATGGTTGTCCATATTTTTTATGATAGGGTAGTTATATGAAAGAGTGATGACTGACGAAGAAGGTGTTTTAGTAAGGAAAAGCTATTTATAGAAGAAGATGGTGGAGAGTGAGCATGAGCGGGAAAGATGGTTGCTTGAGTCAAGCTATCGTCTAAACGTTATCTATCTTTCTTTTTTCTCTTATGTTTTGTTTTATGTTTTTTTTTTGGGTTAAAAACTTGTTTTTATGTTAATTTTCTCATTTCCTCATCAATAAATTGTGTAGTTCCAGTGTGTTCGTTATTTATCCACAGGTTTCCCACAGATTTTAACTGTCGTTATTAACATGAGCTGGACACTAGTTTTGTGAAATCTGATCCAATAATATTTCTCACCCGACTTTGAAAACAATAATGAGAAAATTTCTTAATAAATGGTGGTTTATTTCGGGAATATTGTATTGTTTAAAAAATTCAAATGAATGTTTTCTACTGAATTAATAAAAACATAAAGTACGTTCATTATGTAAAATCGGATGGAGGAATTGTTTTAATTTTGGTTAATGATGGGGAGATTGAAGAATTTTGTGATGATCTTTTATTACGTACAAGGTCGATCTATATATACACAAATCTAAGAAGCTCAACCTAATTCAATTTCCAAGACAAAAAGAAAACATACAAAATAAATTTAGGAATTGAAATAAAAATGAACAAACCGGAAAATTCTAAATAGAAAATAAAGACTAATCTCATGATGATACACAGGATAAATATAAGATCGTAAAAAAAATGGATTACCAGAACAATACATTTGAAAAGATTTGATCCAAAATAAAGGATACAAAATCAACTATGATCTAATATTCTTTAAGGTTTTTGAATTTTACACTAAAATTTTCAAAATATAATCTTATAAGATAAGTAGAAGAGATAAGTATTTTTGCGTGAGAGAGATAATTAAGTATTATAGAAGACAAATATCTAACAAGTAGATGTGTTCTCAAGGGAAAACAAATATTTACATTAAAATAGTATTAACAAAATATAAATAGGCAAACCAATTGTAAATTTTAAAAGTCATTTAAATCATTTTTATAAATGTACTTCTCAAATACTTCCTCCGTTCTTTAAAGATAGATGTATAATCTAATATATAAAAAATCTAAAACATCTACTTTTAAGGTACAAAAAAAGTATTAATATAGAAATTTTTGTTTCTTGATAAAATCTTATAACAATGCTAATTTGTATCTGAATTTCATGGGAAAGATTATAAAAAACTTCTTTTTTTTTAAATTAATATTATGAAATTTATTGACAAAATGACAAAAAAAACCTCTTTCCCCCTTTCGTTTTTAATGATAAAGAAACAAAAAAAACCAGACACAAAACATATGAACAGAACAACGCATTTGAAAAAGAATTAATCCAAAATAAAGGATAACATATCAAATTTGATGGATATTCTTCAATATATCTCTGTGTGTAGTAAAAATTATGGAAAAAACATATAAGTAGTAGATGTGCTTTCAAGTGAAAAAAAATATAAATATAAATGGACAACCAAAACAGTAGATATTTTTTAAAATGTGTAATAAAAATTCTAACACAAATCAAACAAATATATATGGTTGCAACTGAAAACAAATACTTTTATTGAAATATTAGAATAAAATATAAATATACAGATCTGTTTGGCACAAAATTGTTTTTAGAAAATTACGTAATCTAATATATTTGGAGAGTCTTGTCAATCATTTGATCTTAAATTATGGAATTTTTTTTCTTTATTTCAATTATACATTTGCAAGAAAAGAGTGGAGTACTATAGAATTATCATTATCTAATATTAATAGAAAACTAGTTAGTAACCTGTACTGTACATCGTGGAAAAATATATAGTTTATATTTTGTTAGTTTATATTATCATAAATTATTATTTTAAATTAGATTTTTATTTTATATTAGTATCTTATTTATATTATTTGTGTTGTGTTAATTAAAATTAATAATATAATAATTATATGCAGTGTTATATTTGCTTTTTAATAAGTTAAATTATAATATAAATTTGTTGTAAAAATTAAGTGGTGTTATGTATTCATTTTCACATTATTTAAAAAATATATAACTGTTTAATTACTCTAATATATCCATCATAATCCGTTTTGACCCATTTTATCTGCTCTCACTCGTCTTGATCCGTCCTGATCAATTATAAAAACTAAAATATTTGAAGATCTGGATTAGTTAAAGTTGGATAGTAAAAATTAATTTTAATTTCTCGTCCCTAATTAATAAGAGAAAGGAATTGAGTTTTTTTTTTGTGGAAAGTAATAATTATTTAAAATATTATTAACAATTTTTTAGTTTAATTATATTTATTTTTGCTATTATTGATCATTAATGAATTTATTTAAAAGGTTTAAATAATTTATTGTTTAAATACTCTAATTAAAAAATTTCATATTTATTTAGAAGATATTAAATAAAAATAAACATATTTTAAAACATTAAGAATTAAAATTTGAAATATCTATATACTTATTTTGTGTGCTATTTTTTAGGGAATTGATTAAGTAAATAGAAAATTATTATGATTATTAGTAAGATTTAAAAAAACTAAAAAGATTGTCCAATGACATTTTTTGTAATATCCCATATAAATGTAAGGTTATTTTGTTTTAGCATTGGTTAAATAATATAAGAGAGATTATTATTATGTTCCTTACTATTTGTTAAACTAACTAATGCTAGGAAAAAAAAACACGATTTAACCATAAAGAAAATAAATCAAAGCTGACAAAACATACGAAACATTATTCTCAAATGTATGGAAACTAGGATCACAGAGCATCAATGAAATATTTTCAACATTGAAATATTTCAGGAGAGAAATAAAATTAGCCAAGCCACTATAAAACAAAAGATTTCTTAAGTTTTGGAAAAATATAAAGAAAAGATTAAAAAATACATTGAAAATTACTTAATCGAATACAAGATAATATTTTTCTTCAACGTTTTAGACCTTTTATACAGATTAAAGTGGATTATGCAATTTTAGAAACTATTTTAAAAAATCAAAGTACCTGAGTTTTTACTTGATAAATTTTTATGTTTTAAAAATTATTTGATATTTAAACAAATATTTCTAAGCATTTAAATATTTTTTTAATTGAACTTATATACAGTATAACCTCTATAAATTAAATTCGATAAAATAATAATATCTCTAAATTAATAAATTATTCCGGTAAGATAATAAGGTAATAAATTTTTTGAAATCTCTATAATAATATATGGTCTCATTAGTAACATAAATTAATAATCATATAAATTTCTTTTTTATATATAAAAGATATTTAATTGAAATATAATTTTAATTTTATTTATTTCTATGTAAATTTGTAATTTTGTTGAAATTTGTCTCTATTTTTTCTTAAAATATCAAAAATATATGATATTATCTTTTTGAATTGCATCAAAAATTATAAACAAAATTATATATCCAATGATTATGTCCTAATGTGCAAATACATTCAAACACATTCAAATATTATCTTTATTTTCTACTTTCTGCAAAATATTTTTGAAATTTGAAAAAATTCTAAATAAATTAAAATTATTAATTTATGGATTAATTAATAACCTATATATATATTAAAATTTTCTGATCTAAATATTATTAATTTATAAAGGTTTTACCGTAATATACATAACGGGTATGACGGTATATAAGTAAACTTAATCTATGGTTATTCGTCTCTTTTTTTTTGTTTTATTTTTCTATTTCAAATTATAATCTTTGTGCGTTTCATATTTTACTTTAGTTTTTGTTCCATATGATTTAGATACTTTAATTTTCAATTTTCACTGAAATAGTATTATTGTTAAGGCTTTAATGAAATGACCATTGGCCAAAAAAGAAAAAACGACGATAGTTTAAAGCTTCCAAAAATACATACTAAATATAATATTTTAAAATTATTTCACTAAGAAAATAAATAAAGAATATTAAATTCAGGACAACTGAAACAAGTAGATATGCTTATATAGTTCTTGATTATCAAAATTCTTTTCAGATCATCCTTTGTTTTGAAGAATTATAATCTTTTCTTTATTGATTAATTTTTATATTCCGATGATTTAGTTCTGTATATTTCATGGTTCAGAAAACAAATCTCGAAATTATTGTTGAGATTCCGGGAATAAAGGGCTACTATTTTTTAGCTGGTGAAAGTTGTGGTAAACTATGTTTTTCTAATGATTAGTGAAAAAATTGTATAGACAACAATTTACGAATAACAGCTGAGTTTTGGCCTGCTGAAACCATAAACCTGACATGTTTCAAGTTCCAATATTATTTGTTTGAATTGAAAGTTCCAACACTATCTCTATTAGTATTATTTATTTCTTATGATCATCCAAACCACCTATAAAAGACAAATAGTGACGCATTCTCATCTAACATGTTTTTTTGTTTGTTCAAGATTCTACTGTTTTGGTTTCCAAACAAGACATAGATTGTGTTCTATGAAGACGTCAGTGTTCGACATCTAAGGTTCTAGTGTTAACCACGAAACAATACGTGTCTTTTTATTTTCTTTAATATTTTGGAGTCTATGAAACATTCATATGAACTTACGAGCCTCATGACTCACCGCAACATTAGCCACATGAATTTAACATAAAAATTTGATATAATAGTAAGATGTTTATTTGCAGTTTTTCTTGTTATTTTATTTCCACTTTTGTTTTCCGATGTACCTCTTCCTCAGTTGCTTACGCGCAAGTTCGTTGGCCTGTAACGGCGAGAGAAATCCAAATCCAAGTTTTATCCGAATGTAACGTGTATTTGTTATATTTATATATGGGCCTATCCTAGAGGCCCATTACGTAACTTTAATTGGGCTAAATGAGGCTTACACAGACAAGAATCAAACGGTGTCGTCTTGGCGTAGGAACTGAACAAATTTAGAGCGTATCAAAGATGGGATACGAACAGGACGGTACTTGTTGTCAAGCCACACAGCTATTCCTTTTGCCTCCAATATAGGCTGCTTCCAAAAAAAATCCAAATCAGTATAAAGTTTATATAAGAAACCAAGTAACCAACACATAATAATGAGAATTAAGTTAACCTCTTGATTTGGAAGTTTAAAGATGAAATGATCGAAGTAAATACGCGCTGCAGATGTCCCCGAGATCCTTGCTTTCACCACAAACTTGTCTCCACTCTACTCAAAGAAATGAAATGAATTATATGAACTTTATATGGAAGTATTAAGACTAGAAGAAGAGTGGAGTTTTACGCGTAAAGGAGCAAGGAACTTCATTGTTAGCTCAGAAATTGCTAAGGCTTCACCAGAACGGGCTACTTCATCACAGTTAATACCAATACTCTCCAAAAACTCGTGTCGACCTTAAGAAGAAAAATGTCAAAAAAACAATAGTTGGTAAGCCTCTTTGACAATAGAAATGTACACACAATCTGAAGCAGCAAAATTGCAACTGAATTATGATAAATTAATAGCAACAACTTGTCACATTTATTCTTCCTATTATACTCTCAAGTTCTACTAAACCACATTCAAAAATGTTCCAATTAGACTCAGAATACGATCTAAACCTTCTCTTAGACGATAAAAAATTGTGCACAAATCAAGATCACAACCGAATTATTAGCAAGACTCTAAATTTAAGTATTGTAGTAAGATCTTGATACATTTCTTCTTCCAATACTCTCAAGTTCTATAGACTCATAAAAAGAGTAAACTTTGATCATTACAGTCCAGATTTTGTCAAGAATCCAATCTAAAACTATAGAAATTAAAAAAAAATTCCGAAACAGAAACATTGAACTATTCGATTTTTCTAGCAAAACTCTAAACTTTAGTAGCTAAAATCTTGATTCTTTCATTTCACAAATATATGAACAGATTCTGAAAATGTGAAGCAGAAACGTTAAAAAACTAACCATGTTGGCAATAATTTGCGTAAACAGCATTGTTCACAACACCAAACTGATCCAATTCATAATCTCGAACTTTGAGTTCAACCTCATGAAACTCACTCATTCTGCAATTCAAGTTTCTTGAAGTTCGATAAGATTGAATTGAATAGTACAATTTCACAATTAGGAATCCAATTTTCGAGAAATGTGTGTGTACCCTTTGCCTCCTTTGAGATCGAGAAATGCGAGAGGCTTGAAGGTCTTTGTGTTCCGGAGAGGAAGGATAAGTGGTCGTCTCCATGAATTGGGAAACATCACAGGCATAGCCGGAGCCGCCGTGCCGGTGACGGTGCCGGTAACGTGAAACATTTCACTTTTTCGAGTTACGATTCCCAACTTTTTGAAATCACAATTCATTATTGGTTAACTATATACTATAGTAACTATACCAACCAGGCAAACCAATATATTTGACCGGTTTAATGTGCGGATATGTTTTTAAAATTACAGTATTTGACAGTTCAAATCTTATTCACAGTAAATTGCGACGGAGAAAAATATGCTTTAAGTTATATTCCTCTCTTCCCAAATGTGGTATAAACTTTTTTTTGTAGTCTAAAAACCCATAGTGATTTTCACGAACTATTTTTACAATACTTCTTGAAACATAAACTTGAGGGAAACAAAAAATCTCAGTCATTTGGAATCATTTAGCTAATTTATCTGAGGCGGAATCAAATTCTCTTGCCAATTAAATTGAATATTTATAAAAATTAAGATTATTTATAGATCCACTTCCAAAAATTCTTATAAACACACTTCCATTATAAAAATGAAGACATAACAGCGAGGTTGATCTGGACTATGGTGTGTAAACAACAACAATCTTTCTCCTGAAGAATAATACTTCCTTGGTTAAGGATTTTCTCGAAACTATTAAAATAGTGAAGAATGGATATCGGTTGAATGCTGTTGACTGGAATAATGGATTCATTGATGTGTATGAAACAACCAAACATATTGGATATCTGCATGTGAAAAAAGATTTGTCACTTGTAAAAAATGTTGAAATGTTAATGCAAATAGTTACACTTTTAATCAATAAAGTCGATAACATAACAAATAATCTGTAATATTGGTGATAATTTCTCAATTTGTAACGTTAACAATTATTCATTTGCAATATTTTATGTTTGTTACGATGGAATTTAGCCTGCACATAGTGTCAAATTTTGTTATCACAGTTTTGTTGTTTGTTTGAAACAAAACTTCAACTATTTATTTTGTTTAAATTTTTATAAATAAATGCACATCACATGTACATCATAATATTTGCAACAAAATGTTATGGATAAAAATCACTAATATTGCTTGGACTCTCAAATACTTATACATATGAATTTCAATCATTATTGCATATATATCATTTTATTTCTTTATACTAGTTTCAATACGTTTTGTAAATATATATATACAAATTTTATTTGATACATAGCAGAAAATAATAGTTAAATAATAAATATGTAATAATGATTGTTAAATAATAAGAGACTATTCAAAAAGAACAAATAATTGTAAAACTATAGAGCGTGGAGCGACTAAATTTTTTTTTAAAAAACATCAAAATTATAATTAAAATCTGAAAGGTGAAAACTCATGAATTAAAAACCATATTTTTTTTTTATTATCATCTTCAAACTTAATTACAACAAATCATATATTAATTATATTCTCCGTGACACTTTCATGTACATCTAAAGTGAGTTTAAACCTAAAATACTCTTATTTTGTTTAGATAAATAATTTTCAATAATATTTTGTTACACTCCACAGATTACTCTTTTCATAATTACTAATGATTGACGACGTTTATGATGCTAGACCCCACCACCACCAAGAAATTGTTATCCTCGTACAACATTTTCTATATCCCACTAATAATAGACATCATTCTCACATTCTCTACATCCCAAATCATAATAACACCATCTATTTTACTTTTTTTTATCATTTATTAATGATAAAGTATTTTTTGATTTTGTAGGCATGACACATTTACAACTGAAATTATCACATAATTATAACATCTCCAAATGATACTTTATAAATTCAAATATGAAGTTTTTTTCTTATTTCAAAAGAAAAATTTTTAATTCTAATTTTGAAATAGTGAATAGTGAAACTTCAATTCTTTTTCTTTCTAATTTTTTTTTCCTTTTGCATTTAAGTCCTTACAATTATATCTCATATAAATAGGCTTACTATTTTTTTTATCATATAAAATTATATCTCGTAAAATTTCACATATTTTTTTTTGGAAAACTAGCTCCTATGCGCCTGTAGGTAAGACGTTAGAAAAAGAACCCAAATTAGGCTTGCAGACCTCCTATTAAGCTTTTAGTGTATTTGTTTCTGCTATGAAGAGGAAGGTTTGAATCTTTTAATCTTATATCGTGAGTCGGATTCAGAGCATTTGGCTCTCGGGAATGGAGAAAAGATAAGAGTAAGCAATAGAAGGAGAGTGCTGACGGAATGAAAAGCTAAAGTAAGGAGAATTCTCTTTCACAGCTTTGTATTTTCCATGTCGACGCAATGCACATGACATGACTCTTGAATTCTTTGAAGCACTTGCAAAGTTAGACCTCAATATTCTTGGAGTACCTGGGTCAATAAACAATCAAATTTATTTTGGTAAAATATCTATGCAGACAATTAATATTATATACTGTATATCTAAGATATCTTCATATCTTGTAGTATATAAGAGAGAAATGTGAACTCCAGATATAAACGTAAGTTAAAAGCATTTGGACTAATACACACAAAAGTGACATCTGTTTCCAAAGTGGTTTCTTTCACACACGATTCATTTCTTTAACAGAAAAAACAAAAAAAGATACCGTATCTACCCAATCATAAATTCATAATAATACCCATTTCTCTCTTTTGAACTTTAAAAGCTTTTCACACGCCAAAATGAATCTTTATCAATGAATCTCTGGATTTTACTTGCTTAAACGTCTCCATTCTTCATCAGCATATATACAACACAAGAACCAAAATCAAAACTCACCCATCTCAACAACAACATACATTACAAAGAACTCTTAAAATGGCAAACCAAAGAGGTTTACAAGTAATGTTAATGATCATCACTGTTTGGCTTCTTTATGCAGCACCCAAAATCCATGGCTGGGGACAAGGTGGTCATGAAATCGTCTGCAAAATCGCTCAGGTTTTCAATTTCTCATCATCTTCTTCTGTCTTTCAGTTTATGAACAAAAAATAATTATGTAAATAAACTAATAAGGAGAAAAGAACAGACTAGGTTGGATGAAACTGCATCAAAGGCAGTGAAAGAGCTATTACCGGCATCTGCAGAAGGAGACTTTTCTAGCTTATGTCTTTGGGCTGATCATGTCAAGTTTAGATACCATTGGTCTTCTCCTCTTCATTACATCAACACTCCTGATGTGTGTTCCTACCAATACACTAGTAAGCTCCTTTCACAAAACCATCAAAAACATAAGTGAGAAGATTCCAAAACCATATTTTCTTATTTAACCTATAGGGGACTGCAAGGACGAAAATGGAGCGAAAGATAGATGTGTTGCAGGAGCCATTTACAATTACACCACACAGCTTCTTACCTACAACACTGCAGCTTCATCTAAGTCACAATGTATAACCAAAACTTCACACAAACTCATTCATCTTGTGTTAACTTTCTCTAACATGTTAACCTTTTCTTGTGTCATCAGACAACTTAACAGAAGCCTTGCTCTTCTTGTCTCATTTCATGGGGGATATACATCAGGTACAAAGTTATAAATTCCATCAACATAACTCAGTTTCTTATCTAGATATATCTGAATAGTATAGTTGTAAAAATGCAGCCTCTACATGTGAGTTTTGCTTCAGACAGAGGAGGGAACACCATTGAAGTTCATTGGTACACAAGAAAAGCTAACCTCCACCATGTAAGAACTACCAAACACTTATATATAATTTGAGGCATTATTAGATAACAACAAAGTTCTAAACCTTTAAGAGTCAATACAGATTTGGGACTCCAGCATTATTGAAACAGCTGAAGAAAATTTCTATAACACTGAACTAGAAGGAATGGTTGATGCAATCAAGAAGAATATAACGGTAACTCGTGAATCGAAAAAGATTGTTCTCTATGTTTATGTTACAAACATGTTTGATATATTTTAATAAAAATGCAGACAGAATGGGCAGATCAAGTCAAGATATGGGAGAGTTGCACAAATAAAACAGCATGTCCAGACATGTACGTTAGATACAATACCTTTGATTGTTCTTGAAGCCACCAAGAAACCAGATTTTTAACTTCTTTTCCTCTGTAAACTTCATACAGATATGCATCGGAAGGAATTAAAGCAGCTTGTGATTGGGCATACAAGGGAGTAACTGAAGGAGACACACTAGAAGGTAAAGAACTCAACCTAAAAAAAACTAAGATGATTCACCAAAATAAAGAATCTAACATAAATGTATTCTTTGCAGATGAATACTTTTATTCACGTCTACCAATAGTGTATCAACGCTTAGCACAAGGAGGAGTGAGACTAGCAGCTACACTAAACAAGATTTTCGGTTGAAGCTAAAGTTTATAAAATCTATTGAAACAAAGAAATTGTTCTTTAATTCAAACAACAATATGTACTCACAAAGTTTCTTCAAACAATGAAATCAATAGACCATTATTATCAATATGTTTTACAAAACACAACACACACAAACAAGCAAGCAAAGGCAAGTTTCTCAAACTCTGGTCTCTTCAAGCCTTAATCCTCACCACAAGAACTGGACACTTAGCATTATTAACACAGTAATTGCTAACACTTCCAAGAAAAGTCCTGTCCACATAAAGATAAAAAACATTACTATATCATCTCATAAAACATTGAAGTTTAAGTCTACAAAAAAATATAAAAACACACCTTTGTAAAGCTCCTTTACCATGACTACCAACTACAAGCAAATCAATACCAAGCTTCTCCGCAGCATCACATATTGCTTCTTTAGGGTTTCCATATTCCAACACTTTTTTTGGAGTAACCTAAACAAACACAAACACAAACAAAAACCATTAATTATCTCAATAAACATAGTCAACAATAAAAAATTGTGAATGGAAATAAACAAACCCCAATCGCAGCACAAATTTTGTTTCCTTCTTCAAGACGATTCAAAGCAGCGTTCTTATAATTCTCTTGCATTGAATTTACCAGCTCAAACGCTACCAACAAAAAAACAGAAATTCAAAATTTCAAAATCCCGAATCAGAAACAAACTAAATGAAATCGTTAGGATCGAATTGAAGAAGAAGATACTAACGAGCGGCGCCATAAGAGGAAGCGTAGACGCAGCTGAGATCAAGAGGAGGTTGAGCAGTGACGAGGATGATATCGGAATCAGCGATGGTATCTTTGAGATACTCAAGAGTCCATTGAAGAGCGTATTTACTACACTTGCTTTCATCAATCGCTACCATTACTTGCTTCTTCGTGCTTTTTTGTTGTTCTTCTTCCGCCATTATTTTTTGGTTTTTCAAATGTGTAAAAATCGAAGGTGTTGTTGTTATGTTTATGTAGATATTTTTTAGATGATGATGATGACTCAGTCAGTACATTGTTTTAGCAAAACAGGCTACACTCCAATTGGTTAGTTTTGGTTCGAGTTGTATTAAATTTTAATCAAACAACGACTAGTGTGGAAGAACGTGTCCATCACGAGACTCTTATGGATAGATAGACATGGGACATACGGGTTTTTGGATTTTGATTCGGTTCGGATCATTTGGATAAACATTTGGATTTTATCCCTGTTCGGTTTGGTTTTCGATTTTTTGGTTGTCATCAACGGGTTTCGGGTTTTATGCAGAAGATTTGAATTAAATGGGCCTGTATACAATTTTGATTCTTCCTACATCAGGCCCAGTAGATAAATTTATAATTGATTATTTTTAGATTTTCGTGGTTTCTTTTAGACGGTGAATAGCATCAAAGAGGAATCAGCAGCTTTCTGAAGGGTGGTGATACGATTCAAAACCTGAACCTCGAAAGCTTGTAGCTAGGTTTGAACTATCTCCTTATTTTAATTTCCTTATAAATTCCCAATTTCATTATCATTGCCTCTCTATTTAATCGAATTGAAATAAAAACTTTCCGCCAAAGTAGGTTATGTACAAAATTTGCTGATTGATTTTGAAAATTTAGGGTTATTTGTTCTGTATTACACTGTTTTAGGGTTTTTGATTACAATTGAAAAGTTTCGTTATTTGTCGAGTCTCTACAAATTGTATTAATGGAATCATTGGTTTAGTATTTTAGCAGGAACAAACAAAAAAATGGCAACTGGGTTAATAAATGAGAATCCAATAGTTTACCAGAAAAAAGAGAGGCGTGTTCGAACTGATTCAAGCAATACTGATGAGTTTGCAGCTGAACCAATTGATCAACTTGAGATTTTTGATATCCTTTCACTGTTTCATCATCATTAAGTTTCTTGTTATGCCATTATCATCTTATAGTTTGTTTTATCATTATCAACTATTGAAATCTGAAATTAGCAATAGCTAGTGTGTATGTTATATAAGTAGGTTTTGAAACAACTTCACATGGTTTCTTAAGCTTAAAGCCTGCATCTTTATACTATCATAAGTATGTATTAGTATATTCTTTTTGTTTGTTTCCTTAATGATGTATCACATCATATAAGAGATATAAAAGATCCAGAGCATCCTTATTCTCTAGAAGAACTCAAAGTGCTTACTGAAGACTCTGTTGAAGTTGATGATGCCAGGAGTCATGTTAGGTAAAAACTTTTTGGATTTGTATGGAACTTTTTTTTTATTGCATTTGGAGCCAATTTTTGCTATTCCTTTTTTTTTCAGGGTTACGTTCACTCCAACTGTGGAATTTTGTAGTATGGCAACCATTATTGGTCTTTGTGTCCGTGTGAAACTTATGCGATGCCTTCCTCCTCGTTACAAGGTATACTAAGCTTTCCAATATTATGTTTATTATGTGCCTTAATCCTTAAAAATAACTCTTTTCAATGTTTTCAGATTGATATAAGGGTAGCACCTGGTTCTCATGCAACAGAAGATGCATGTATGTCATTTGTTATGGTTTATTAGATCAAGATCCGTTTTTGTTTTGTTTTGTTTTTGAAGCACTACTAGTATACAAGTTTTATATATACATGTTTGGTTTCTTGATCTTGAAATGCAGTGAACAAGCAACTAAACGATAAAGAACGTGTGGCGGCTGCACTAGAGAATCCAAACCTCGTGGAGATGCTCGATGAATGCTTGCTTCCATCAGATGAGTGAATGTTTTCTTCTGAGCAAGTGAGTTCAAGAATGGTTTGGCTACATTGTTTATCATACATGTCTCTGTTTTCTTTTTTTATCTTGAAAGATATTTTGATCTATCACACCTACTAGGACTTGATGATGTGTAATATTATTATTCACTTTTGTTTTTCCAAGTTTGTTCTCAATAATTTCTATAAAGTTGAACTGTCAAGTTGATTTCAACGTCCATTAACATCAAGTTGGGTACTTCACATCTATATCTCTTTCTATCTGAATCTTAATGCATTTACTACAGAGTCAAGCAACTTGGTACAATGTCTGAACTCAAAGCCTACTTTTAACAAGAATCTTTACAGCTACTTGGTCTCAAGATCAACCTAATTGCATTATCCGATAGAATCTTACATTGATCTATTCGCCCTCTATATGTCTTTGGGGTGGATGTGGTGAAATATGTAAGATTCTATCGGATCATGAACTTAGATTATAGACAGTATTCCACTACTTTTTTTTTTTTTTTTTTTGGTCGTCAACAGTATTCCACTACTTATAATGTGTATTAGTGTTGTCTTAGAGTTGTCCATCTTCACCGATTTAATCGAGGACATTCATTATAGAGATTTTTATAGATGATTTTTTGGTTTATAATATCATTTTTTTCTAATTGTTTGTCTTAACTTGTGCAAAATATTTCAAAGGTGTGTAATATGAGATTGTGTAATGTGAATTAAAGACATTTATTTTTCTTGAACCATTTACATAACTACAATGATTTTAACTAATTGAATTTAATATATTCCATTAAAAAGATGAGTGTGTTACTAATATACTAGCAATTTATTAAAATGTCATTGTTGGTTATTTGATAAAGATGATAATGAGGACACAAATGTCAAATCGACTTTAATTTCTTTATTCCTGGTCTTTAGGCTTTATTTACAAGTTTTGTGAGTTATCATGTTCAAAAGATTGGTTTGAACAGTAAATGAGAGTCATTAGCAATACCATAAGTTTTTAATTCATGCACATAGACCATTTTTGGCTTCCTAAAGCGACACGGCCCTTTCTTATTTTTCCAAAAATATTATTTGTTTAACAAAATAATATAGAATACAAAATATGAAATGAAAACTTATATACATGAAGACTTTTTGAATATTCAAAAGTTTGAAGGATCTTATTATATGCTATAAGAAGTCCGGATAAATTAGCTGTCTTCTAGAAATTGTCGTTCAAAAATAGCTGTCTTCTTCTAGCTTTACCATCAAAGCACCGCTGCTAGCTCGCCTTGTCCACGGAGAAGAGCTTCAAGGTAGAACCTATGAACGTAGAATAATAAATCTCGAAGTTCATTATTCAAATAACAATCTCGAATAAATGGATTAATAATCTTCAATAGGTGGACACATTTTAGGTGTTTGTTCCGAGTTTGAAATAGTTTCGGTAAGAAACAAAATTTAATCCTAAGTTAATTATCTTTTTTTTGTCGTTTAAATTTCTGAGTTACCTTGAATAAGAATAACATGGTTGATAATGGAATTAAACTAAAGGTTTTGGTTTCAATTTTCATTCGAGTTATAATCAATGAATATATGTTTTTATATTTAGCAAACGATGATAATTTTGAGTTTGATTCCTACATATTTGTCACTTTGTATTCGTTTTCAGCTTCCTTTTTTGTATAGAAAGGTTTATCTTTCAAATAATAATTTATGGGACAATGATTCATTAGGTTTTGGTATTATTTGTTTTGGCTCCAATCGGACCTGTGTGATTTATCTAGACTAATATCTTTGAAAACATCGTTACAAAAATTGTGATGTGGCCTAGAATGTAGGTTAAATCTCAATATTCAGGAATCATTGTAACAGATAACCAAAGGCAACCACATAAGTAAACGAAAAAAACAAGAAAAAAAAGAACTATAGAGATAAGAGTTTAAATTCTTTGGCATATTATGAGGGACTATTGTAAGCTTTCCGATCATAGTAAAGTTAATTTATTTAAGAATATAAACTGTACTTTCCTCTTCCAAAATTTTGTTCCATATTCTTTCCATGTGAACATCTAATCCATATAGTTCAATCACCAAATTCCATTTCCGTTTCATCGTCACAATTCACAAATAAAGTTAATGAAGCTATATCGAATATATATGGTTCTTTTAAATATTTGTTGTATTAATGATGATTTATTTTATGTATATAAAATATTAAAACTATATGTAATTCATATCATTTTTTGTGCTTTTAGCAAAACCAATTATAATTACAGCTTTTGTTTGTTAAATAGATGTATCTGGATCATTATAGCTTTTTAGGATAACCATGCTCAACCTGTACTAGTAGATTTATATTTGTATTTTTTATGTGTATGCTTAACAATGTTTAAATATTAATCTGTTACTCCATGAGTTAAAAAAATACTACTATTTCTTATTTAGTTTGAAAACGTGTGAGATTTAGTCTTGCATTGGAAAAAAGCAAGCTGATGGCTAAAGTATGAACATTTTCCAATACCACGAGTCTATAAATTGACACATTCCCAAGAACCTGTGGATTCACTTTCACTTGTCAAAACACTTAAAACCTTTCTCTATTCAGTCATGCATGCATAGAGCGTAAAAAGTACCCAAAGTCCAAAACCCACAAAAGAAATATCATTAACTAATTAGGAAATTTCAAAGGATGGAAAATTCAATGAAGAAGAAGAAGAAGAGCTTCATCAAAGAAAGTGAAGATGAAGAGCTAAGAAGAGGGCCTTGGACTCTTGAAGAAGACACTCTTCTCACCAATTACATTCTCCATAACGGTGAAGGCCGTTGGAATTACGTCGCCAAATGTGCCGGTAATTATTAATCTTATAAAACATGGTTTTGATTTGTAAAATTCTCTAACTTTACTTTAATTAATCACTATCTTCATGAATTGGGAAAAAAAAAACAGGATTAAAAAGAACCGGAAAGAGTTGTAGATTGAGATGGTTAAACTATTTGAAACCAGATATAAGACGAGGGAATCTAACTCCTCAAGAACAGCTTTTAATCCTTGAGCTTCATTCTAAATGGGGTAATAGGTAAGTAATGCGTCACTTCAAATATTCATCAAGAGTCTTTTTTTTTTTTTTTGGTTTTCTTGTCCTAATCAGATTTTGTTTTAGGTGGTCCAAGATTGCACAGTACTTACCAGGAAGAACGGACAACGAGATCAAGAACTATTGGAGAACAAGAGTTCAGAAACAAGCTAGACAACTCAACATCGAATCTAACAGCGACAAGTTCTTTGACGCTGTTCGTAGTTTCTGGGTCCCTAGATTGATCGAGAAGATGGAACAAAACTCATCAACTACTAATACTTATTGTTGTCCCCAAAACATCAACAACAACTATAACTATGACTCTCTTCTTCTTCCTTCTCAATCTCACGACTCCATGACCATGATGAATATACAAAAAGATAAAGATCACTTCTCGGGTCCTACCTCGGGTTTCAGCAACATGGACGGTTCTAGTTCCACTTCCACTTTCAAGTCTGATGTCATGACAGTTCCAACCTTTATGGACCACAACAACAATATCATGGATAGTTCATTGATGTGTTTCCATGAAGGCTATGGTCAAGAATTTGGCGGATATGTCCCTGGCTTGGAGGGTTACATGGGAAACTCGGACATCTCAATGGAATGCCATGTGGCAGGTGGTTATTCAGTGTACGAGGATGTCACACAAGATCCCATGTGGAACATGGATGACATTTGGCAGTTTAGGGAGTAATTAAGTTAAGTCTTCAAGAAGAGATGAGAGGATGGAGCCCACCACCATGGTTTTATTTTATAAGTAGTATAAAGGTTTTTTTAGTAATCAAAAAAGTTCAGAACTTTAGACCGTATTATTCTTGGGTCTAAGAGTATAGAACATGTTACATTATTATTTTCTTTGTGGTCAGTACTATACTTTTCATTTTAGTTTATGATCTAAGTCATCGGATAAATATTTATAATGATAGTTTGTTATATAAGTCTTTGAATTCAAGAAATCTTGTATCAATATATGGATTTTATGAACTAAGCTTTGAATTCTTTGTGACAACATATCTAAAATCTCACCTCACCAGGTGGAAAAATCTTAAAGCTAGGAGAGACTCTATCCAATAAATTATTTATAATGATTGGGATATACTATATGTGATGATAACTCAAGGACATCTGTCTTATCTTCACCAAATTTGATGTTTTTGGTTGAAAGATATTGGTGCAACGTTGACGATGTTACAGGATTTAGCTTGATTGACATAACTCGTTTTCGTGGAATCTTTGAAATTTTTTTTAGAGTTTTAATTAATACTTGGACAAATCCTTATTGTTATTGTTATAGAAAAGGTCTTTAATATGATGAATTTGGACTACAGTACTCTCTAATTTGAAGGGTTCATCAATAACTTTTAAATGGATACTTTTTCACAATGCCTTATGCTTGATGTGGGTTCGATAAGATAATAGAGACAAAGGACCCATCAATTTTGATTTTACTTTTTATTATTTATCTAAAGAGAAAGATTCAACCAAATGATAGAAAAAGGTGGCTTTGGAGAAGTCTTGTTAATGGGATCGAATTATTGGAGGTCACTTCAGAAGCCTTTCATAAGTACTTACATAGAAACTTCACAATGATTTGAACTCAAAGGTACCACTAAAAGTTGGAACAAACATTGATGCACTTTTGAGTTTTGAGAGGTCAAGAACGAAGATCACACTCATTGTGTATGTAAATGTTTTTATTTTATTTTATATATTTTAAAGTATTGAACAAAAATTTTAGTATTTCAGATTTTTTTAATTTTTATTATAATCGAATCCGAAGCATGAGACTATGCGACGAAACTAATATTTTATATATAATGTAAGCACGAAATGATAAATATCCAAAACTCGTGGACTAACCTCCAATAAAAACATGAGTAAGGTGGACCAATTTAAACAGAAATATTACTGTTTAGGTCAAATGTTCATTAATTGAGGATGTATGTTAGTTGAAATTAATTTATTAAAAAAAAAGCAAGTGGTAAAAATCAATTGCATCGATCTTACGATTTAATGTTATTCCTCTATATATATATATTTATTGGAATTTTTTTTACATAAGATCGTATTTATCCAACTTAACACCTACACACATTCGTATAGATGACATCACATACTAAACTCCAAACTAGTCTTCAGAGAGCATGTGAATAGTAGTGAACTATTTTCAAACTTGCAATGTGATTACTCAAACTCTAGTTCACAATGATGTGTCGAAAGTTATATGGACCCCAAATCGATAGTTCAAACAGCATGAACAATGTTCTACTCTTAAATCCAACACTTTATACAGTTAAGAAAAACAAATCATGGTGAAGTAGTGTGATATGTTAATGTTGGTACTTGTATGGTTAGGTAGGTTAGTATGAAATGCTAGAGAAGTCAAAATTCAAAGATGCGTTGTTGAAGAAGAGATCACCGACTTACAACACCAGCTGGTTTGGTTCATGAAACAAGACATTTACAACAAAATCTATGATTATCTCTTGATAGCAAACAGTGTTATTTTGGCACCAAATCCTACACAGCACGTTATATGTATTAGTATTATCCATATTCTTGTTCTGTGTTTCCGAATTCATCTTGTTCACATTCTTTGAACAAATAATCCATATATCCTCATTTCAATGTTTTTTCAAAATCAAATTTAGTCAAACCTATTAACCTAAGACATGAAGAAACTGCCATCTTTCAGTGAACAGTGAAGTAACCTCGTATTTGACATCTTGACTGTGTACTGGCACGTGCGTTTGTGAAGGTTTGCAAGTATATTCCATTTTTAAGTTAACTCTTTCGTTATTGATAATATCTTTCGAATAAAACATATGAATATTTTTTTTATTACTATTAAAATTGCAATGTACTTTTTCCGAAGTTGTCTCATACATCTCCATTCGAAACTTTAATATACAAAACTGAGATGAGTGAATCTTTCTTCACCATAAAAAATCTCTCATAAATTTGTCTTCATTAATCTGTAATAATGTGTACTCCTAATCTAATACTTGATGTAAAACAAATACCAAACCAATTTTTTTTAAGAATATGCCATATACAAATTTTTAATATATATAATTAGTATGTCACATCAGACCGAGTTTTGTGGATAATATATTATTTTTGGTATTTGATATCATCATGTGAAAAAATTATAGTCCCATCTCAAAAGAAAAAGAAAGGAACAAGCATAAAAGGATAAGTGATGCCATATGCACTAAGACACATGTAGAGAGCACAGAATCAAGTCTAGTGAAGTACTAACGTCAGCAGTATTATTATCTTTACATCCCAAATGGCTAAGGGCACCTTATTCCTTCCTAAATCAGTAACATTTCCATGTGCCTCTATGGTTCTCTATAGAATATTCAATATGCAACAACAAAAAATCCACATTCGTCGAACCAATTATTAAACTTTTGAGAAATGTAGAGGGAGATAAAAAAGATTGAATGATGTTGAGGAAAAGAAGAGTGAAAAAAGCTATAGAGCACAACACAACAATCTCTTTCAAATTTTGAGTCAATCAAAATCACATGCGTGAAAAGACTAAACTCTCTTTAGTCTCTACCATAGAGCTTTCGGTCACTTTGTAGGACAGTAAGTATCAACATCACACTATAGCAGATAGAGAAAGAGAAGATCCAATGGTTATGGCTCGTATGTTGATTAGCTTAAATTTTTGACCAAAGACTTTCACAAATTCTCCAACATACTTCAATTCAAGATGATGAACAAAATATAGTTGGTGTGTTACATACGTGCGTGTCAAGTCAAGACATTTTAATTAGGGGTATAGTCAATCTTGAAAAAAAGAAACAAAAATAGTTTGGAGATATATAGATGTCTAGCTATAAAATCCCAATTATGTTGAATTATTTGGATTGATATTTAGATAACTAAAAAACCCAAAACAAACACATTTTTTTTTACTAAAACTATATAATTAAAGATAAATGTAATATATACGGAAACCAAAAGGTAAAATTACCTAAACCAAAGTTGTAAAAGATACATGTATAATTTCTGAAATCAATAGAAAAGTATTTTATCATCAACCCAAAGATTTTATAGCCATAATCTAAAAATTGGTTTAGTGTATTTTCTAAACAAAAGTTAATATAAACGACAGTAGATTAAAAATGATATTGGTCAACTTATTTATGATCCAACAAACAACTGAAATCCAATCTGTAACATAAAAATCATAATTCAAATTCTTTTATTTTTTCAACAACACATTTTATTTGGATTGGTTTTGGTACAAGTATTCTAAAACCCAATCCAAAACCTCTAAACAACCCAACCCAAAACTTAATTTTGGCCTTTTACCCTAAACTTAATTCTAACTGTTATTCATATTACTTCCCAGCTTTAACGTAGGGATCTTTCAGTATGAGTGTCCGATTGAACACAAGCTTTTCCGGGGTAGAATCTTTGTCAACCGCAAAATAACCTGTCAAGAAAAAATAAATTAAGTTTTTTATCTCTCTTGATGTCAATAAACCAAACAAAAAAAATGAGATGTTTTGATGTCTATACATACCTTTCCTCTCGAACTGGAATCTGTCCCCAAGCACAGCTTCTTTAAGGGTTGGTACAGCAAAAGCATTTGAAACCACCACTCTAGAGTTTGTGTTAATGTCATCAAGCCAATTCTCCAGTTCTGCTGGGTTCTGTTATTATTTAAGACAATAAAAAGTTACTAGAAAACAAAGGTATGATGACCACCCAACGAGCTTGCATGTACGTGACCACCCACGAAAATAAAATAAAAATAAAAAACATAGAAATCACATACCTCGGATTTAAAAAGTTTATCAAATAGCCGGACTTCGACCTTTAATGGCTCTTTTCCAGGAGAAGGTTCCGCGACCCAATGTACAGCCTACCAAATTCAAAACACTATTATAAAACACTAATCGAAAAAATTGGTGATGACCACTTTAAGAGGACCAAGAACCACCATGGTTCGAGGAGATGTTTTATTCAATTCCTCTCTAATATGATGCTCAAGACGATCCATATTTATCATACTACCATCACTACAATATATACAATTATACAACTAATATCTTATTAGTAACACAAAAATAATGAAAGATAGGTCATAACTAGTTTATAGTTACAGAAATGAACCTTCTGGTAATGCCAATTCCGCGTATAAAAGCGTTGATCGCAGTTGAAGTCACACCTCTCCTCCTCAAAACAGCAAGTGTCAAGAGTCGTGGATCATCCCAACCATTGACATGATTGTTTGTTACAATATGATTCAACTTGTAGCACAAGAAACAAAATCATATAAGTTAGGGTCAAAACAAGAACTTTCATTAGTTGTTGTTTATGTATCAAGATTTCAAAATTTTGACTAATCTTACGCTTTGACATCACAGTGTTTGTTATATTTAACCGTGATTATTCCCACACATGAGGCATGTAGAGCCCCAAAGAATGCAATAGCCAGTAATAAGACGTGCGCCGAGTTTCAAATTCTAGTTTACATAGCTACATAATAACATATACACATAACAATATGTCAGAATACATTTCAAGATTAAAACATAGAAATAGTTAGAATAAAGACTAACCGAATGTGAAATGTTTTCAAGAGAATCAACAATGCAGTGAGCATAATCATAGCTTGTATAGATACACCATTTGTCACCAGCATGTGGATGAGGCGTAAACTGCAAGGAACATAATGAACAGATCAAATAAAAACCCAAAACATGAAAATGGAATCTTGATTATGCAACAAGAAATGAATTTTTTCTTCACTTACCTTTATACGATAAGCAATATATATGGTCATACATATTACAGTTATCATTCTGCATATCTTGTTTCATCCTCAATGTCGCCTTCCCTTCTTCGATATTTCCTAGTTTCATTTCGTCGAAAAGTTTTAGAGATTCTTCAATAGGCCTGTCCCTCCAAGGGCTGTTTATTTTCTTCTCTCTGTACTCTTTTATCTCTTCACCAGTCTGAAATTACAAAACATTATACACTATTAGAATCAGTTCTGTGAAGAATTTGATTCTGAAGCATAAAGGCATTTAATTAAGGAATGAAGAATCTGTTCTGTTCAACCTGATGATCAACATATGCATGGCCTTTCCGGATCAACTCCACTGCTAAATCATACAATTCTTGGAAATAATCACTAGTATATGTAATCTACAAGAAAAAATAAAGGTAAGTAGGAAACAGCTTTGAGCTTAATATATACTATAAGATGATGAATTTACATACCTTAAAGGGTTCCCAACCCATCCAGCTAACAATATCTTCAATGTGAGTAATATACCTCTTTTTTCGGCCTCGGGATTTGTATCGTCAAACCTAAGAAATCATAATGTTGAAAAGAATCCTAAGCTTATGTGTTTACAGAAGAAACAACCATTGCTACAAGCTAAGAACTCTTACCGTAGATAACAGCAACCACCTCGCTCTTTCGCAAGACCAAAATTGACAAACATAGCCTAAAAGCACAAAATAACATTGTTAGACTACACAAAATTTAACCAAAAAATATTGGTCTTACCAAAGCATATATACAAACATTATGCTCCATTAGAAAAGTATCTAAAACCTCATTCATATTATTAACTTTACCTTAGCATGTCCAATATGAAGATACCCATTTGGCTCAGGAGGGAACCGAGTGTAAACATTTCCTCCAGTCACCTTCGAATGTTTATCTAGCAGTTCCTTTGTATTGCTATATCTGAGCACAGAGCTGTCACTGAAAGGCACTTCTGTGTGAACCTGATAGAAATAATTACATCATGAAATAAACAAGGTTGCAACATATCAAAATATATAATGAAATATGGATTGATATCTCTTCTTAGAGAATATGGAAGCAGTGAGTTATATTACCTTAACATTTTGCTCTGGCTTAGGGAATATAGAATATGGATTGATCTCTTCTTCAGTTTTATTCTAAAGACACAAATATGAAGACTTAAACTCACAAACTAAACCATTAAAAAATCATAATGAGATTAGCTACACTCACCTAAACTTTTACAGGCTTCTTTTTCTTCTCCTTCTCTTTTGGCGGTTTGTCATTATCCGCAGCAGTTTTCTCACCAAGCAATTCATACATTTTTCACCTATAACTTTCTATAAGACATAAAATCTCAAATCAGAAACTCAAAATTAACATTTTTTCCAACCAAGAAAAAACATCCCTTTACAATCTGAGTATCTGCCCATGGCAACCTTTTCCGAATATCTCCCAATAATTTTTACCTTCTAAAAAACATAAATGCATTACATGACACATTCAACCAAGAAACAAACAAGCTGGCGTGTGAAAAAAATCTAATATCTTGAACAATGATGTAAAAGAGCAAAGACAAACCATTAATTCGGTAACGTTTCTCCAATATTGTTTTCTTGTTCTCTTCAAAGATTTCACTAACAGTTTTCTCAATATCTTCTACTGAAACTTCAACTGCTGTTCCAATAATAACAAAACCATCAACTCCAAATCTACCGAATACAACAAGCTATAGACATCCAAGTCTCATTAGAAAAACATAAAACAGTATGTTTCATACCAACACCACATGCTTCTTCAAATTCATTAAGGTTGAAACTTGAAACCTCAGAACCAATATTTTTTAAGAAAACAAATGCAGCATCCATTTGGGCTTGGAACTTAATCTGCATTATAGAAAGTTAAAAAAGCTCATAAAACCAAAATTAGGCAGATAAATAATTTTAACTATATTTAGACTACTAACTAATAACAAACCTTAGAAGAAATTATGTATTTGATCAACGTTGAACGATGGAACAAGAGCAGCTTCATTAGGGAAGCTAGTTGCAACCTATAAATCATCATTGTCACCATTATAAGTTTCTACAATCATTGGTTAAACCAAAATGAGTTTAAATCAATGAGAGACTAATTAAACTCACAGAGTAAAGTAGATTCCCAGTTGTTCTGTCGCACCCATTAGACACACCAGCCTAGAGTACATAAAACACAAGTCAATAAAATTGAAGGAATTGAGTAAATATGAATACAGTGATAAGCGATTGTGATGGTTGATGAGAAGAAGATTGACCTCGTGGATGATGGTGGTGAGATTTGAGGTGACCTTTGTTAGAAACACATCTTTGAATAAGAATAACTCTCTTATTAATGTTTAGAAAAATAACTCAAAACTAAACACCAAAGCTCTTAATCAATGTCATAACTCAACATTGATCTATATATAAGGATGATAGCACCTCCTTAGCTATTTCATTTTCTCATTAGAACTAGATAACTCCTAATTCTAACATTAACATTATTAAGCCTATCTTATCTTTACTACGATGGTGTAAAGACGTCTTGGGCTTTTACTCCAATGTTGAAGCCTTATCCAACATTCTCTCTCTTAAGCTTCAACTTATCTTTAGCCATGTCTTGCATTCCTATCAAGCTCCTCATTTCGCTGAACTTGAATCTCGCCAACACCTTAGTCAAGATATCTGTCTTTTTCTCAGTTCCCGGCACATGTTCCACATCAACTTGATTTTCTTCGACACTTGAGCGTAAGCAAATTATTTTTCCAATTTTGAGATTGATCTTGTAAAGTCTATTCGATGATCTTATGACTTTGACTAGAAGTCTTCCACTTTGATCATGAACCGTCAAGTAGTCTTGTCTCATTCTAACATTACACCTGGCTTCCGTAGCTTGCTCTAAACTTAGAATGTTGCTCTTGAGTTCGGGAATATAGTAGATGTTGGTGACAAGTTTTTGTTAACTCGTTTTGCCCTGAAAAAGGATTGATCCTTTACCTTCTATCATCACATAAGAACCATCTCCAAATTTCACCTTGCCCTTAATATTTTCGTTGAGTTCCAAGAAATAAATCTTGTTGCCGGTCATGTAATTGCTTGCTCCATTATCTAGATACCAAACTCCTTCTTCACCTTCTTTGGTTTCGTAATTATTTGGTATTAGATTTTCTTCATTCAAGAATACAACTTCGTGCATATAAAGCGCTGGATCGGCTTATTCCGTCTCCGCTTTATTTGCTTATTCAATTCTCTGGATTCTCTCGGGACATGACGAGGCGTAATGGCCAGGTTTATCACATCGATAACAAATTATTTTTGATATATCCTTCTTGTCTTTTGCTTGATTCTGATCGGTTTGATTTGCCGTTCTGTCTTGTGAGTTAAACCTTCCTCTGCCTCGTCCTCTAAATCCTCGTCCTCCTCTACCTCGTGATGTCGCAAAGTTTTGGTGATATGTATTCGCGTATAAAAGCTCACTTTGTGTGTCTCCCCTATTCTCCTCATCAAGAATTATTTCTTTGTATGCTTTTAATCTTCCAATAATATCTTCAAAACTTGTTGTGTTCAAGTCCAAAACTTGCTCGAGAGAGGCTATGATTTGGATGTACTTGCTCCTTGGTAAACTGTTGAGAAATTTCTTCACAAGTTTGGATTCCGCAATTGTTTTTCCAAGTGAAGACGATTTGGATGCTAACTCCGATAACTTTCCCGCAAAGCTATCGGTTGTGTCTGAATCCTTCATCTTATTTCTTTCGAATTCGGACATCAAAGTTTGAAGTCTTGCTTCCTTAACACGATCAGCTCCTAGATATCTTGATTTTATTCCGTCCCATATTCCCTTTGAAGAGTCTTGTTCGCCAACTTGCAAGATAAGAGCCTCCGGGATTGATTGAAACAATAATCTTATCGCGACATTTTTTTTATCAGAATTATCCGATCCAGGTTCAATGGTGTCCCACACCTTGTATATCTTCATCAAGACTTTCATCCTCATGGCCCATACCGTGTAGTTAGAAGCGTTTAGCATGGGGCATTGGATCGATGAAGGAACTACTTCCCTCGTACGAGAAGGAATGGTGACATCTCCCATGGCCCGGTTTACGTTGGCTATAAGTCTGTATGATCTTTGTGATTTCTCCACAAAGATTTTTGATCTCTTAAACCTAAAGCTCTGATTTATAATAGAACAAGCACTTCCTTATTCTATTACAAAAAAGGAAACCTTACAAATCTTATCTAAATCTACTTATTTAGATCTTAGGTAAATTTCCTTTTTTTTTTCTATCTCCTCTAGCTTCTTCTAGAAGGAGATAACTTTTTTTTCAAGTAATGGAATTATCCAACAATATATCCCTCTTAATTCCAACTTAAATTCTGAGAAGTTTGTTGTTTTAAACCAAACTCTGACACCAATTGTTAGAAACACAGCTTTGAATTAGAATAACTTTCTTATTAATGTTTAGAAAAATAATTCAAAACTAAACACCAAAGCTTTGAATCAATGTCACAACTCAACATCGATCTATATATAAGGATGATATCCTTAGCTATTTCCTTTTCTCATTAGAACTAAATAACTCCTAATTCTAACATTAATATTATTAAGTCTATTTTATCTTTACTACGACGGTGTAAAGACGTTTTGGGCTTTTACTCCAATGTTGAAGCCTTGGGTTGGAGATGGTTTGGTTTGCGGTTTTGTAGGATCACCCATCCTCTTTGGTAATATATGTAACTTTTAATTTGAAATTCGAACAAATATCTATTTCAAACTTCTTCTTTTTAGGTTTATAATATCATTGGACTGGCCTTATGTCTACCAAATATATATATTTTTAAAAAGGAATTGGACTGGCGTAGTGCAGTACTGATTCGCTGAACAACCGAAAAAAAATTAAAATGGGCCGGACGTAACAAATACATTCACCAGACAACTATGCATCAATTTGTTTTGTATGTATAATGGAACCAGTACACCTGAACACGAACGCTAGCATGATTAGTGATCACCATTTAAGAAATAAAAATATATAGAAAATGAAGATGCTTCTCTCTAGATCTTGTACGACGATGTTCTCATTTCTTTCGGTTAGAGATCGGATCAAACCCCTTAACACATGCTCCATAGTCGCATTTATATAATAAACTGTATAAGATTAGTAGATAGGCTAGTCACGTACGTGGTCGATGTTCTCTTCACATGATTAGAGCAAATGACTTCAATTAATTCACAAAAACATCTCGTCTCTTTATTTATTATCTATAATGGTGTCGCCAGCAGTAAGTATTAATTTATTTTAATCAAAAAGTGTATAGTTTATACATAGATGCAAAGTATTATTGATCCAACGATTGATTTATAATTCAACACAAACTCAGATCATTGAGCGAATTTGTAGGTGAAATGTTTCAAACCAGAAAACATGCACTGCTGATTAAATCCTCTTTTAACTAACAAGTACTTCAATTTTTCTTAGCGGATATTATTACTGTCCTTTACACGTCTATATAATAGTGAAAAGTTTATTAAAAATATATGAGAGGTAAGATATGGCAATGATCAAGTACAGTGTATCGAATGATACCCTCGGTTATTAATAATTGTGGTACTATGTAGATTCAAATACAGACACTATTATAGATGCCATTTCCATCAAAAAGGGTAAAAGATAAACAGAAGGATTCACTTGGTGATATATAGTATTATAGTATATTACTATGATAATGAAAAAAACGATTTCACAAGAAAACAACAATATTAATTTTGACACCATTGAACAGTATCAATGAACAACGTTGGTGTAAATAAATTTATATTCAATAAAACAGCATGTTAATTTCATCCAATTTTTTTAATCTTTTTGCTATTTTCTAATTGAAATTTTCATTTTCTTAAGAAAGACTTGTTATTTTACCTGATTCAAAATTTTATTTTATTTTAATGTGTTAGTTTGCAAGTCGAGGTCCTCAAATTGATCACCATTCAGTGTATTCGTGCGAGTTGCAGCATAGTTGTAAACACACATTCTTGATTAAACAATTTTGCATCTTTCAAACAGTTTAAAAATAATAATAATTAAAGTTGGTTAGATTCAACTCATCATTAACATTTTGATTGTATATATTATTTGTCTTATATGGATTATGCTGAACACATCAACAATAGTTTATGTTGCATAAAACTGCCCTGCTACATACATTTAACTATTTAAGCATCTTTCCTAACGAAGAAAACTATAATGATATTGTATCTATCTTTTTTTATATTGATTTTGACAAATAGATTGAAATCTCATCAACCTTACTTTTCTATTTTAATTTGTTCTTTCCCTCGTCCTTTATCTTTCTTTTAGCTGTTTTTTTTTTCCTTTTTCTTTTTGTTTGTTGTGAAAACCTATAACAAAGACACAACAGCTGATTAATCACTCCAGCTTTAATTGTCTCCTTCGTAAGACAATCTACAAAAGAAAAAGAAAGAAAAAAGCTGAAGCTGCCATTTTTGACTTGAGAATCTTCATTTTTCTTTCTTTACTTTGACTTAATCTTCTTCTTCATTCTGCATTCTTTATAACCCTTACACAAATCTTGAAGTCCCTTTATTCTGGTTCAGAGAGAGAGATTATGGCTATTGATGTTTGTTGTTCGGAGGCTTCTGGTCCTGGAATCAGTCCAAGAATCTCTTTCTCATACGATCTAGAATCAACGGATGACGGTGAAGTTAGATTAGACTCAACACTTCTTGATTCAGGTTCGGAGTTTGATTTCTGCTTTGGTTCAAGTTGTTCTGTTCAAGAAGTGTCTCCGGCTGATGAAATCTTCTCCAATGGCAAGATTCTTCCCGTACAGATCAAGAAAGACGAATCTTTTCCTCAGACAACAACCTTTCGAGTTCAAAGATCAGCTTCTCTTTCATCATCATCATCTTCTTCTTCCTCTTCCTCTTCTTCATCCTCATCGACAGCACCAGAAAAGAAGATCATGAGACTCAAAGAGCTTCTATTGAATCCTGAATCTGATTGCGAAGACAAGCCAAGAGGACTGTTCTTGCAGTTTAAAAGAAGCATTAGTCTCAACTACGACAAGAGCCGAAACAGCAAAGGACTAATCAGATCGCTTACTTTCCTCTCAAGAAGCAACTCCACAGGCTCTGAACCAAACCCTAAACCTAACTTGCTTCCCAAGGAAACTCATCACACTCATAAAACTCACAATCTTCCTAAACACACGTCTCTCTTAAGAAGATCATCTTCGCTCTCAGCTTCATCAGTCCCTTATCATCATCATCACTTGAAGAAGCCACTCGGAAGAAACAGTTTGGGAAACGGAAACGGTGGCATTCGAGTTAGTCCGGTTCTGAATTTTCCACCGCCGGCGTTTATATCCAACGTCGCCGATGGATTCTTTAGCATTGGGTCACTCTGTAATGGTAAGACCAATAGAAAGACAAGGTTATGAAAACATCTCTTGTTGTTTTGTGGCCGGAGTGTAAAAAACATATTCAAACATAAAAAATGTCTTTATTATTTTTGTTCTTACTGTTTGTATAATGATGTAATATCGACAGCACATGTGAAGATTAGACAGCATGTGGGTTTTGTCTGTAATTTCAAAAACCAAAAAAACAAGAATATTTTTACAAACTAGGCATAGCAGAAGAATAGGAATTACACTTCGTTGATTGGATCTTTGGGGTAAGATTAGAGTAACATTGGTTATACAAAAATGTTAAGAGTAACATTATTAACACGTGTAAATAAATTTATCAAAAATAAGATTTATGTAAACTAAAATGGTTCGTCGTGGTGATAACTGATGATTAAAAACTGTAGTAGAATATCATGTCCATGAGACCACGACCAATGCATGTTCTTGGGTTGACTTTGACTGGCATTTTACGTCGCTCGTGAGGTCGTAATTGATTACATTCATAAAAATGTAATCAATGTTGGCTCATGATCAAAGTGGTTTCTTTGGTTGTTAAACAAAATTCAAAGGTTTGTGATAACAATGAAAATAAGTGAAAACTGTTAAAAGTTTTTATGGGTTTTGAACTCAAAACCAATTGACAAATAAGTGTGTTGGTCCATATCACTTATATACTATTCAAAGTTATTTCTCATCTTCCAATAATATATTCTTCAAATAAACAAAAAGAAGACGAATTAAGGCTTTTTTTAAGAAAAGCAGAAGTGGCAAATCAGACATAGTGACAGTGTTTGGGGTTAAATCGGTGGAGATGATTTCGGTGAAAGTTTAGAGAGAATGGAGATAGAAAGAGTGAGGCAACTAAACTTTCGATACAGGTTTGATTTTTGACTAATTCTCAAGCCGTACAACAGGCAACAGTGAATATTCACCCCATATAATTTCTTTAATTATGTATATTTTAGTCACAAGCTGTATAAGTTATAACACTCATTCTCACTTTCTACTTAGTTTGTATATAAAAAGTGTCGTAATTACCAAAAAATTTCTGAAATTCCAGAAAAAAAACATCAAAGGACTTAAATCCAATCACGGGGTCGGCTAAACACATCATACTTGTTTGGGACAGCAGAACATAACATTTTTTGGAGAAAAAAATCAACTAGCAATTTTTTTAAAAAAGGAGATTGAATTTCTCTATAGTATTTAAAGATACTATATTCACCAAAATTTCATAACATTTTGTTTATCTTAACTTTTAATAAATTTTACATATATCTACTAAAGTTGATTTTTTGTTGTTGTTGGATAATAGTTTTTCATGCTTTTATTATTTACAATAAATCATGGTTTATACTACAGTCTTTGAAATCATAACATTTTAGTATTTTACCAATAACAAACTTTGATTAACTTTTCAAGACTTTAGTTTTTATTTTTATGTTAATGTTAATATTTTAATAATTCACTTTAATGTGAAGATTAACATTGTCCCAATTGGTTAAGGTTTAAAACTAAAAAAAAGTAAAGTCAGACCATAGCCAACTGGTTAATGAATTGTACCAGACCGAAAAAAAAAACCGGTAAAGAACGAGTAGAACATAACCAACGCGGGAAAAATAATGCCCCCACACAGAATAATTTAGTCCATCTTTTGTATAAACAAGCACACACTCCTTGAATTGTTGACCGTACACGTTATTACCAAAGACAATCCACCCAAGATCCATGACCCTCAAGCACACACAAAGCCTTAAGTCTTTTAACACATTTTCGTGTCACCAATACGATCAAGTGAACAAAAACGGAATTCAACACAGACTGATTCTTAAAAGGTTAGTGATCGAGTCGAATTGATCATGATGATATGGCAAAGCATCAAATAAGTACACAATAGAGGAATGTGAATTGACACATAACAACAGTCTAAATCTATGAGCTATCTTAGTCATTGGCATTTCATATAGCTGTGTTACTAAAAAGAAACAGTTATGTTCTAATGAAACAGAACCTACTTGTTCCTGTATCTTTCTACAGCTTATTATTCTCAGCCAATTGAACCAAAACAAAAAACACAACCTAACAAAGAATAATATTTAAAGAAACAAAAAAATGAGCAATTCACAACTCCAACATTCTCAATTCCAGCTTCAAGAGATTCCACAAGTCAACAAATAATGGCTGTGAATGTGAAACTTCAACTCCAACTTATCATTCATCATCATCATCTCTGCAGCATTAGTAAAAAGCACAAATTAGCAAAATCGGTTCACAATCACAAAAAATCAAGAATCTGGGGATTGTATAAAGATTATACCTTTCCATTCTCAGGAGCATCTGAAACTTCATAAAGATCTTCAGTAATTTCAGTAATATACAAAGCTGGATTCAACAACTGTAACAACAAAATCAAACCAAAATTCAAAATTCAAAATCAAATCAAGAAAGAAAGAATCAAAAATCCCAAAACTTACATCGATCTGTTTCTGGAGAGTTCTAGATCGTTTCTTGAAACGACGAGGAGGACGATGACCAAACATCTTCATATAATCATCATCAATCTCTTTCTTCGTCAACGTATAAACAAGCTTACTCGATTTCTTCACCGATTCTTCTTCAACCACTCGTTTCTTCTTCTCACAATTCTGATTCATATCGCTTCCCGAAATCGGAGCTTTACAAGCAGCTCTCTTCTTCCTCAAATTCCACGGCCGAACCTCCACCGTATCTCCCGGCGGAGAAACCTCCTTCTCCGGCGATTTCTCCTTCTCTTCCTCGTCGTATTCTTCTCTGAATATCGATTCCGTCATCTTATTCGCAACAGTTCTGAGATCTAACATAATCTTCTCCCTAAACTCTTTAATTCCTTCTTCTTCTTCATCCAACGATTCAACCTTCCGATTGTTCAATTCCGAAGGCGGCGAAGATCGGAATCGTCGGATTCGTTGTTCGCCGGAGATAGATTCGTCGATCTTCACGCATCTTAGAAGACGTTGAGTCCCCCATAATTTTGGTAAAGAGAAACTGTTAAGAGTCTTCGATCTCTCATGTTCCGTCGTCGCCATTGAATTTCAAAAACAAAAACCTAAAACAAAACAAAAAAATCTTTCGCTCTTCGTCTTCCCCGATGAAGAAGTCACAGAGAATTATTGAATCTTCTCGGAAACGGGAAATTCGATTTTACTTTTCTCTCTTTCGATTTTGGTTTGGGGTTTGGATGCTGCAAGAGAGAAACGGAGGAAGAGTTTATATATGATGAGTGTTTGGGGAAGAAGGGCCGTTTTAACGTTGGATCCAAGGGTATTTTAGGGAATTACTTATATGTGAGTTTCCTAAAATGCACCGTCAATTTCTTCATCAGATATTGTATTTTCTTAAGTGAGATTGATTAATGACCGTTTGATTTGTTTGACTTGTTATTATATCCGTAGATCTTCTTAACCCACGGCACAATCTCACAGGATCTATAGAACTCTTTTAGGAAATCGAAGGTTTTGTTGGGCCTTACTGTGGAATGACAAATGTGTTTTGGGTTTTTTTGGGCCTCTACTTACAGTTACAGTGTTTACTTATGGAAGGAATTTTAATATATCACATTTGTTTTGTTTTTTTCTGATAAAAATATATATCACTTTTTTTTTTTTTAGGTTAAGAAGTTAAATCATTTAGAAATTTTTTTTTGTGTGGTTGAAGATTGTGATTGATGTTCATTCAAAATTTCCGATGGATTTGACTTCAATTTAATAGAGTTTTAGTAGGTGTTTATCTAAAATAGGGACACTATTCCATTATTATCCAAAAATAGATATAATTTTAAGAGTAATACAGTACACACAGCATGACTAGTGTTACAAATAAATTTACATATCTAAAACAATAAAGCTAAAATAAATAAAAAACTCTGATAATAGCTGGGTTAAATTTTTATAAATTACGATAACAGAATTTAGTTTCTAAATGTATTTTCTTTACCAAAGAGATTGTGATGGCGGAGAAAAAAAAAAAAAAACTAAAACTAAAACTAAAATCTAAACCAAATTGGTTGAAAACATGTTGTAAAGTTAACATTTGACGTAACTAAACATGTATGAATGATGGAGAACAAAAGGGCGATCGAATGTAAGCAGAAACAGTTAACGTAATTGTCATCATCGTTTTCATAGTTATAAAAATTTTATGTACTTTTATGAAAGAGTTTTGGTACATCACTGCGCTGCTCTCTGAAGTTATGAATTTTTTAAAAAGTTTACTGTACTGGTATTATAGGAAAAACTTCAATAGAAATTATATTTGATGAAATTTCTCATATAATATTATATTTCCAAACTAAACAAACTTTTCTTGTATAATTTCTAGCTATTTTCCTCATATGATACTTGAATATAAAGGCTGGTGCAACATATATTATTGCCAAACCCTTTGTAAAAAAAAACACGTAGATTATTGCCAAATTGTTGGGGTTGGTCCGTTGGTCTGTAGATTACATTTTAGGATATAAAAAGGGTTCACAATTACTTGAACAAAAGGTCATAGTACCCTGATAACAAAATAAAAATGGTCTAAAAGCCATATAAGAAATCTTTTATATAACAAAATCTGATTATTATTAGCCAGAGAGTCACTACTAGAACTCACTACAAAAACGAAAATGTGATGGTACATTGGTACGTTGCTTAATAAATAAATATGTGAAAGAGAGAATGTGTATAGAAAAATGAAAAAAAAAAAAAGGTATTTAAACTTAATGTATGAAAAGGCAAGTATAATAAAATTATATTGCAAAGGAACCTCCAACGGCTAGTTAATACATTACACACATGATTGAAAAAGTAGACAACCGACCACGACTTTACACAGGTTGGCTTAGCGCTCCTCATTAGATATTAAAAAAAAAAACACAAAACTTTTCATCGTTTATAAATCTCCAACATTAATGCCCCTTCTAAGAATTAAACCTCAAAATGTCTCAAAGAAGAAGACCCATTTTCCAAAGGGTTTCAAAACTACTAAAAGTCTCCATCTTGAGAAGACGCATCATCCCAAGACTCAAACTAATTCCCATAAAACCAAGAAGATCAGCCAAGCGAGTCAAGCTCCTTCACCAATACAACTATAGGTTTCTCCAAGAGTATCAATGCTCACCTTCACGCACATCCCTTATCAAATTCCGTAGGAAGAGCATTCGGATATCAAAATCGAGTCTTAAGCGCATTTACCGATTATTGTTTCTTTCTTGGTGCATCGGACGGTCCAGTGATGATACAATAAGGCAAAGTTGGATGGAGATGGAGCCTTTGCATTGTGTCCTCGGAGTTGCTTCTCCTACAAGGGAACTTTCACAGCCGTTGGATTACTTTAGCGAGGATGATTCGATTGACCTTAAGGCTGAGAGATTCATCGAAAAGTTCTACGATGAGATGAGGATGCAGGCGCGGGAATTTGCTTGATTGACCAAGTGTCAAGTGTTAATTATTTTTTGACTGTTGGAATCCTTAATTTATTGAGTCTCTAATTTATTTTGTACTAGAATAGGACCCGCCGGATGGACGGGTTTCTTAACTCTAAAATAAATTAAATGTAAGCAAAATTATTAAATTAAATATTTATTGTTAAAGATATATCTATTTGGATCAAACCCGAACAAAACCAAAAACCAAATGGATATCCATTCGGATTTTCCGATCACTATGTAAGATAAGCTTGGACAAAATATCTAAAACCTAAATAACCAAACCGAATCCAAACCAAAAAGGGATACCAAACCGACAAAAATCTGAATGGGTCCTTTTAGGGGTGGACACAATTCCCGTCCCGCTCATTTCCGTCCCGTCCCATTTCTGTCCCGCAAGGGAAATTCCCGTCTCATTTAGAAGGATATTCCCATATGGTACTAGCTTCTGATTCCTATTTGGGAACGGGATAGGACGGGACGGGAATGGGAATGGAAATTCCCAAAATCCCATTTGAAAAAACTTATATATAATTCATAATAATATTATATATATATATATATGTATATCATAAATATAATAATAATGGGAAAACAGAAATATTGAATCTTAAATTCTAATCTTTTTAATATGTTTAAAACAAATTTCCTTACTAATATATATTTTAATTAATGTTATAATTTTAATTTTATGATTTTGTCTAATCGATCTTTTATAACCTAAAAATTAAAGGTATGTTTTTCAAACTAGTTACTATTAGTATTCTTGTTAATTTTGTATGCATAGAATTGGGTAAACAATCAAACGAGTGATAATGCGAGAGAAGATGAAGGCTACTTAGTTTGTTTAGTATGTTACATTTATGCAATTTATTTTAGTTTTATTTTTATTTATATTGGGTTATTTCTGAATTTTTCAGTTTTTTTAATTATCAAACAAACACATTTTGGAATAGTTTATTATTATTTTATAACTTTATTTTTAATTTGTTTGTCATGTTTATTTTTTGGGAATTCTCATTTCCGTCCTGGCCCATCCCGATCCCATCCCGATCCCGTTCCATCTTTCATATGGGACATAAATGGGACTAGTTTTTTAATTCCCAAATTCCCGTCCCATTCTCATTCCCGTTAAATCTCATCCTGAATTCCCGTTTGCCCACCCCTAGGTCCTATATAGCCAAGGACCAAACCCGAACAAAACCAAAAACCAAATAGATATCCAAAATAATTAAAATAAATTATATATCAAAATTATTAATTGTATTTATATTTTATTTAACCTGATTACCCTATAATTCTAAACCCAAAAATATCAATTATTTTTATACTTAATAACTAAAATACCCAAAATTAACAAAAAATATCCAAAAGTTCATAGTTATATTTGTGAAAATTTCACAAAATTTTCATTATTTTTCTGATATTCTGTGTACTGGTACCTTACTCAAACTTGGAACAACATAACCAAACAAAAAAAATATTTGAATAGGTCAGTATGCCTCTAAATCCGAAAACCCAAAAAGTTGAACCAAACCCAAATGCATAGGCATTGTGTGAGATATGAAAAAAAAATCCGGTAACCGACGGTTATGTTCTCCCTCATATCTAGGTGAGAAGTTCTTCTCGCAAGATCTTCAGTTTCCCTCTGAAATCTTTTGGTTTAGATTTTCAATAGTTTCCAAACCAAATATTTTTTTCTTGCACATTTACTTGCCGAAATCCTTCATAATTCCATAAAAGTTTATAAATTTATTCGAAATTAAATAGTATAATAATATAAAAATCTAAGTTTGGAAATGTTTTAAATTTTATTGAAATAAAAAGATTTAACATATATTAGAAAAATGGAAACTAAAAATTATCCACTTTATTATTTAATTTTTTTCTTTTATTTTCCTTTTTGATTAAGGAAAACAAAATTAGTATAATTTTTATGACACATTTCATAATCTTATTGATCAACCGACACGTGTCTTGATCTTGTGAATTATAATTATGACACATGTCGATCTCTCGTGAGCGCAACCCAACTTTATATAATATAAGATTAGTTTTCAGTTTACATGAGATTGGTATTATTAATACTCTCCAGATCATAATTGAGATCTTGGAGGCAAAATTTATTTAACTCTATTTGGTGTATTTGATTCTGTCTGTTTAACCATTTTTAGTTTTCTCACCTGATTTTGGCTCTCTTAAAATTTTATTTTTTTTACCATTGCCAAGTTGTTTATTATTATATACTAGATTAGGATCCGCTCTATGGACATATTTTAAATTTAAAATAAATCAGTTTAACTAATTAAAGTTTATATAATTTAACTAATCAAAGAATTTGTTATACAATTTAACTTAATTTTAAATCATATTTAAATCTTACTCAAACCTAATGTATACTCTATATAAATTAATATAAGTCAAAACTTTTATATCAAAATAATATGCATTATATTAAACAAATATCCATATATAATTAGTATTATAAAATAACAAAAAAAACATTATTAGAAATTTAGTATAAAAACATGAAACTTGAAAAACTAAAATTGCAAATAAACTAAATCAGGTAAAAAGTATAAATTTTATTGGATTCAAAATAATATTGTAATCTAAATATCTAAATCTGAATAAGGCTTAATATAAATAATTAGATAGAATATATATTTGAAAAAATAGAAAGTTAATCTGCTTATTTATTATTTATTTATTACTCTCTTTTTGTTGGGTTTCCTTTTTGATTAACAAAATAGTTGAGATAAATAGTTAATTAAATAAATATATATATATATATATATATATAATGTTCTTAAAATATATATTATCTACATTTTTAACCTAATTCAATATATAGATTTAAATTAATAAATTTAAAACGATATTTGAGGTTAATTTTAAGATATCTAAATGTTTTTTAACATGTTTAAAATTATATATTTTAAAAATGGAAACTAATATTATCTATTTGATTGTTACTTTAGTTTTCTTCTTTTTCTGTTTTCATTTAATTAAATAAATAATATGTAAAAATATGGAAAGTAAAGATTATCTATGCAATTATTATTATTATTATTATTACTATTACTATTATTATTATTATTATTATTATTATTATTATTATTATTATTATTATTATTATTTGTTGGTTTTTATTTTTATTAAGTAAATAATTGTTTACATGTGTTATAATCTGAACGAATAATCAACTCGTGTCATGGTCTCGTGAGTTACAATTTTGACACATGCCGAGCTCTCTTGAGTGTAACCAAGTTTTATATAATAAAATATATTTTAAATTTTAATTATTTATTAGATAAATTAATAAATTTTTGTTTTGGTATTTTAAAAAGTTATATTTTCTTAATTTTAATTATTGATTAGTTAAATTAACAATTTTTTGATTTGTTTTTTTCCTTTTTAAAACAATTACACCTTTTTGCATTTTGTATTTGTTTTAAATATATTTTTAAATTAGTTATTGATTAGATAAATTAACATTTTTGTGATTCCTTTTTTTTTCTCTAAAGTTCTCTTTTTTTGTTTTATTTTTAGACTTATGCATTTTAATTGATGATTTGATATATTAACAATTACTGAACTTCATTTTTTCCGTGTTGTTTTTGTTGTTGTTGGAATTTATGAATTTTAATTGATGATTTGATATATTAACAATTACCAAATTTCCTTTATCGTTATATATATATATATATATATTACTTTTTATATATAGTTTGACATGTGGCAAGATGTGAATGATTAGTGAAACATGTCAAGATCTCGTGAGTTATAATTTTGACACATGTCGGCTTTCCATGAGTGCAACCCAAATTTATATAAATAAGATATATACTTGATTAGGATTCATCCAACCGTCTAAAATTTATTATAAGTGATGTATTTAATATATATATTTGTATGCATACCTTGAGCTATATAACTATAAATGATTTATTTTTACGGTTTTTTTCATTCTCTATTAGTTGGTTCTTATCTACCACACCATTTTCAATATCCAATAGAAACTCCATTATCTTCCTCACCCCTTCGGATCCATATTTATACATGAAAACGTATTATGATGTAATCAACTCTCTCAAAATGGATTTATGTATCTTGTTTCAATATACTCTCTTTGGGAGAGATCAATTATGATGTCTTTTCTTTGGAAGAAATCAAGAAATCATTTTCACACTCTTTGTCTTCTATTCTTTTGGATTTTCTTCTCTAAATGTTTTCTAAACCTAAAATACTATGCAATTTCAAACCAATTTGTTATATTGCATCTATTATATGAAAATTGTGAGAAAGACCGACATATAAATATTTTGTGTCTATTTTGAATCTTATTTAAGTACTCCTAATATTTCATACATGAAATCAGCTTTTGAAATACTTGTTGTCACTGGTTTTTGTATTTAGTTCACTAATATTGACGTTGATGTTCATTTTCTAACTCAACCAATTAGTACAATAAATTTAGTTTGATTATTTTAATCAATTTTCCCCGTTTAGTTAATTAGAAGTTTTGTGAAAATAAATATCAGAGAGAAAAGTTCAAATTTTATTGAATACTAAATATAAGACTTAACATATATATTTTTTAAAAAGTTAAAAATATATATTTATCATGTATATATGTAGTTTTTGTATTGATTAAGCAATATAATAACACAATTGTTTTTACACATGTTAGAATTTAGTCAATCAACCAACACATGTCATCATCATGTTATTTATAATTTTAACATGATATATATATTGATTACTGAAATTCCTTTTACTAATAATAAAAAAAATGTTTACTTTATTTTTGTTTACGATAGTGTTTCTTTTTAAATTTTCCTATATTTTTTTCCTTATAATCTATGATTTTATTTAATTAAACTTGTGTCAAAATTGTTTAGTGTTTATCTTGAATCTCATTCAGTACTCCTATCATTTCATATATGAGATCAGCTCTTGAAATTCTTGCTGCCACTGGTTTACATATTTAGTTCACTAAGATTGAAGCTGATATTCATTCTCTAACTCAACCAATTAGTGTAATAAATTTGGTTTGATTATATTCAACCAGTTTTTCTCTGTTTAATTAGTTTGAAGTTTTATGAAAAATATATATTAGAGAAAGTTCAATTATTGAAACTAAGCAATAAGACTTAATATATATATATTAGAAAAAGAAGTAAAAATACATAATTTATCATGTATTTAATGTTTTAAGAATCTCAAAAAATGGGCACAAACTTCAGTTTTTAAATAGGGAATGTTGAGGATTATGCCACATGTTTGAGAAAACATTTTAAATTTTCCATTTCTGAGATGGGCTTTCAGCCCATACCTTTTTGTATGGCAAATCAAATGGAAATGTCAAAACTACCCCTCTCCAATTTAAGACATGTATTTATTTTGAATATTTCATAAAGTGTACAAAAATGTACAGAGCATTTAATAAAGATAAATGGTTTTGTTGTGGGATGTACGAATAAAGCAATTTTCAGATAAAAACAAATGGTATGATGTATTGACAAAAGTGGTCCGCCAAAATCTTATGCTTCGTTTTTGTCTATCAATCTCATTTCGTCTTCCTACTTGTTCAATGTCCTATATTGGCTATTGATCGACAATTTATGTTCTAATATTTTCTACATGAAGTTGTCCATGAGGTTCAAGAGAATAACAATTTACATCTTATGCTTCTTTTTGTCCATCAATCTTATTTCATATTCCAACTTTTCCATCGTCCCATATTGTCTATTCCACTGAATCCATGATGGACAATTTGTAATTTAATATTGTCTACATGAAGTGGTCCACTAAAGAGAAAACATCTTCCGCTTCTTCTTGTCTGTTCAGTCAATCCCATTTCGTCTACCAACTTGTCGATTGTCCGTTTTCTAGTCAATCAATCCCATTTTCATCTTCTTCGTTTTTCCAAATTGTCTATTGATAGACAATATGTGCCTTAATATTTAGTGTCTATGTGAAGTGCTCCATCAAAGAAAATGACAAAGTACATTTTCTGCTTCTTTCAACTTGTCCATTATTCTATATTCTCCATATGTAACATGTAGTAAAGTCATTTGAAAATCTCAGTAGCAAAATTGAAGAAAAAACTGATGAAGACACATGGAGCGTATAAGAAGAAAGAAGAAGAAGAAATGAGAGAGGAGAGAGGAAAGAAGGAGAGAATGAGAGAAATAGGGAGCATGGAAAAGGAAAGTGAGAAAAATAATAATTAAAAAGATAAAACACGGGTAAATAGTCATTACATATTAGGATAAATGGCATATTTGAAATGGATAGGAAAAATGGTATACCTTTTAATAAAAAGCTAAAATATGCACATTTTGCTAAACAATCTCTTTTAATTAAAAGGTATTTGTGTAATGTTGCAATGACCAAACCATCCTTATTTTCATTTTGACCAAGCTTCATAATTTATGCACCTCGTCCACGGTGTCTTTCATCTGATCCACATCGTCTTCCATTTGGTCCACGACGTCTTCCATCCGGTCCATGGTGTCTTCCATCTGGTCTGTCGTCGTGTTTTCCATCTCCCAATTGTATACTATCATTATCGTATTCTCCATTGTCTATGTTGTCTTGTCTTGTTCATTGTCATATTGTCCATTGTTTTTTTCCACTGTCGTATTTTCCTCTCAGTTGTACATTTGTTTCTCGTAGACAAAATTAACTTGTCCATCATTTGTTTTTCGTAAACGAAATTAACATGTTCATCATTTATCTTTTGTGGACGAAATTAACATATTTTTATGAATGAAATCAACTTGTCCACCATCAGCAATTCATTTGAAGCATAATAAAATATATTATACTTTTAAGTGTGTGGGCCACAAATAATATATGGGTATTTTGGGAAGAATATTTATCTCATGCCATAAAATATGGCACAAATGAAAGAAGATTTAAAAAAGGACATTCTTGAAATGTCTTAATTTTTTTGGTATAGTTGACAAGATTTCTTTTTTTTTTGATTAAACAAAGATAATAACACAATTATTTTACATATGGTAGAATCTAGTCAATCAACTGACATGTGTCATCATCATGTATTTATAATTTTAGCAGGATATTTATTGCTTATTGAATTTCTTTTTTTCTTATAATAAAATGAACATTTACTTTATTTTTATAAATTATATTAATAATTTTTTAAAGGATTTTGTTCCTTTATAAAATTTTCCTTTATTTTTTCTTAATAAGCTATAGTTTTATTTAATTAATATGTGTCAAAATTTTATCGTTTTAATTGACATGTGTCACGATCATATGAGCTGCTAACTTTGAATCATTAGTCTTTACATAATATTTTTTAAAAATAAATTCAAGACATGCATGAAATCTATATATTAAGATACATCACCTGTAATAAACTTTTGTTTATTTTTTCATCAAAATTAATTTATTTTAATATCTTAAAACTCGACCATCAGATGAGTCCTAAACTAGTACGTATATATATATACATTGATAGGTGCCTTAAACTACCAAGCATATAAATGTAAACTTGATATGCAAGTCATTTAGTGATAAAACTCAATTATGAAACTACTCAAAGAAAATCTGATTAGATTAACTCAAATATAAAAACAGTTCATAATCATCTCCAGAAATAGTGTAGAGTCATCTATCCCAAGCTCACTATTTCTAGAGTACTATAGGTATTTCAAAATCAAGCCATGAACCCAAGGGTAATAAAAACAATTAGATATCAAAACTGGGTAAGATTAGGCAATTTGATGATAATCTAGATCACGGGACTAGATTAAAGGTAAGAAGCTCTTAAGTCTCCTTGTGTTTTTTTTATCAGAGTCAACTAATAAAGCCATTTTTGATTAAAGCTAAAAGAGCTCTAGAGTCTCTATATGTATTTTTCCAATATTTCATCTTTATTTTGCTTCCAGTAAACAAGAACTTGGATGGTGTGAGACTCTGTTCCAGTGTGGAGACATCACCACAGGTTTTCCTTTCTGGTGCAGGAATCGTCCCAAATATTGCGGTCATGCATCCTTAAAGCTTGACTGCAACCGAGAAAACATTACCTTTGTAACCATCTCAAACCCTAACTATCATCGCTCATGCCAAGAAAGTTTCACCTTAACCATTCATACAATATTCTTTCTTTTAAGGGAAAGAGTTGAATTTAACTTACTTGCAAAGTGTTATGAGAGAAGGATTTGAGGTGAAGTTGAAGACTGACGAGATACCGTGTGAAGAATAATCTACTAAGTTTCACTTAGTATTCTTACATTTTGTTTCTCTCCTTTAATTTTGCTTGTTAAAAAAAACCGAGTTTTTATCCGAAAACCCCACATTCAAAGGGAAGCAATCTGAAAACCCCATCGAGTAAAACTCTAATTTTGAAAAATTAATTTTAAATCAAAAAATTGGTATATTACTGTCTTACCCTATTAAAATCCGATTATTTACACCAAAAACCTGGGTTTTGATTACCACCCACGAACCCGGAAACCTGAATTGAAAAACCCCAAAATCGATTTCCCGAATTGAAAAACCCAAAAATTGATTTCACAACTCATATCGCGATAGAATAAAAATCAAACACAAAGTTAAGAGAACCGTTCTCTAACTTCTCATCCTCTTTCGAACTCTCTTCGTTAAACTAGTGATAACTAGAGGATAACAAGGCGATTGAAAATTTTCTACTCGATTTGTTGTGTTAAAAATGGTTGAAACAAGGTTGGGAATGAAGAAGTCAAAGATTGCTGAGGAAGTTAAGGAGCGATCTCTGCTTCCAAGTCGGAATGATGAGGAAGGGAATTCCGGCGAAAGGACTAAAGAAGAAGTTCTCGAAGAAGAGAGCCACCGGAGTCCGGTTAGGAATGATGAGGAAGTGAATTCCGGCGAAAGGACTGAAGAAGAAGATTTCAAAGAAAAGAGCCACCGGAGTCCGGTTGGGAATGATGAGAGAGAGCGATCTCCGGCTCCTCCGGAGAGGAATGATGAAGTCATGGCTGAAGTTGGAAGGATTGAAGTTGACGAAAGGAGTGAACAAGTAGAAAACCAACCTCCGGTGACTGAAGAACTCGGAGAAGAGAGCAAGGATGGAAGTGAAGAAGATCTTGAAGAAGAGTCCAACAGAGCTCCGGTTGACCAGAATGAAGAAAATGGAGATACGGACGAGGGAAGTACAAGCCGAACACTCAGGGAGTCAACGGTTAGTAGTCGATTGATATCTTGATTCATTTTAGTTAGGGAAAAAGAGCAAATTGATGTTGATGTTATTCATTATAGTTAGGGAAAACGTATTGCTCTTGATGTCATTGATTTTAGTTCGGGAATACCACTTGCAATCGATGTTTTGTGTAATTTATGAAAATGTATAACTTGGTAATACTTGGTAAAAATTGTTGTTGCAGGGTTCCGAGGAGGAAATAGAGCCACCACTAGAACCTCTGCGAATGTGCTTTCGCCTTCAGAGTATAAGAAGAAAACAAAGCTATCTAGGAGGTGTTATATCCTTGAAGCTTTGGAAACGCTAGATGGCTTGACGCATCTGCTCACAACGTCTGAGAGGAAATGGTTTGAGGAACATCTGTCCTTCAAACACATTTGCCACATGCCAAGGGAAAAAAACCACAAGGTTATGGGGATGTGGATGCTGTTTCTCCGAAAGGCATGCATCGAAAAAAAAGGAAGCTTGGTTTATCGTAAATGGTGTTCCAATTCTGTATGGCATTAAGGAACACGCCTTGGTATCGGGATTTAACTGCCGCAACTATCCAATTGGTTATAAAAAAGCAGGGAGTGAGGCGTTTGTGAAGAAGCATTTTAAGGGGTGAAAAAAGTAAGATATCAAGACGTGAAAGCCAAACTACAGAAAATTGTACCGGTGGGTTGTTCTGTAGATAGGTTGAAGATGGCGGTCCTCTATTTCTTATCCAGCATTGTTATAGCACAGACAAAGACTGAAAAGGATACTAGACCCGTCGAGCCATTTTTTCTAAGAGTGGTGGATGATCTAGAGTTTTGTAGGGATTTTCCTTGGGGGAGATTGTCATTTGATCACATGCTAGAAGAGATTGAACACACGATGACTCATTTTGGAGGGACCATCAAAGAAGATGTTTTATGGCCGGTTCCAGGTTTCTGTATACCAATGTAGGTTAGTAAAATTTAGTTGATGTATTGACTCGTACTAGTTCTTATAATTTAGGATAACTCTAAATATATATGTGTTGTGTGAGGTTGTGTAGCTTTTAGCATTTGAGGCAATTCCGGATTTAGGGGAAAAATTCTTAGAAGATTATCCAGAGGCAGACGAAAATTGTCCTAGGATGTGCAAGAAAATATTCAAGAAAGGTGAATGTAATGGGATTAAACTTTCGGAAATATATAAAGCACTTGGTACAATTGTGGTAAGTTGTCCTAGTTATCTTTAACATATCTGTTTTTTTGGGTTGTAACGTTATTTATCTTTCTTCATTCTTTACGTTGACAGGACATTGATAGTATGGTAGTAGTTAGAGATGAGGAAAAGTCTCTTTTGGCTACAATCACGGAAAAGGAAGATGACGATGATAAACTTGACATCATTGTTGATAGTTGGATGCAATATCATAATAAAGGATTAACCATAACGTTAGATAAGATGTACAGTGATGATGTGGTAACCCGAGTAGAAGAGCCACCTAAGGATGTGTTGAACGAGGAAATTCCAGGAAACCTGAGCTTCGAGGAATATGAGATTGGTGGATTGGACATAAGAGTCGGATTGTTGGAAGCTTCACAACAGGAAAATGTGAGCAAGTTTGAAGGACTATACGAAAGAGTCGGATTGTTGGAAGCTTCAGAGAAAGAAAATGTGGGGAAGTTTGATGGATTGGACAAAAGAATCGGATTGTTGGAAGCTTCACATAAAGAAATTTTAGAAAAGCAAGATGGTTTGGACAAAAGAATCAGATTGTTGGAAGCTTCGACTGACGAATCACAGGAGGATACGGGTGGTTCAAGCAAACCACCAGATGCAGGAAGGGAGCAAGGCAAAAAGGGTGTTAAACGAGCTGGAGTAGGCGATGTCGAAAATCAGAGAATGACAAGGTCAAAGACAATTGTTTCTATTTAAATTTATAGTTCTTTGTTTGATTGTTTTTAAAACTTGAATTTGTACTTTGTTTGATTGGTTTCTTAAAACTTGAATTTTACTGTGTTTGATTGTTAAAACTTGAAAACTTGAATCAAAAGGAAAACAAACATAAGTCTTACAAATTAAAAGAAAGAGTACAACCAAGCAAGCAACCATGAGTCTTAGAAACTTAGAAAAAAAACAAACGTAGCCATCAAGTTTTTCGATTCTACCCACAAGCCTAGCCACCAAGGTTTTCGATTCTACCCACAAGCATAGCCACCAAGTCCTTCAGGTTTGCAATCTCTTCAGCATTGTTTTGCACCTCTCTACGCAACTGCTTTATATTCAAATCAAGGAGTCTGAAGCTTCCCTCCTTCACCTTTTCATCAAACTCCTTCCTTAACATAGTCACCTCTTCTTCGATAGCGATATCCCACCTTTTTCGAATGTGTAAGTGTAAGCCATCATTCTGCACATAAAGAGACAGAGAGAGATATCATGATATCTTCAACTATAATTCCATTAATCTAAAATCAATGTCCAACTACTCACCTTATACTGATTGCATTTTAAGTATCTCCTCCCTAAAGGCGGCTCTTTGGTGGTCTCGTAGATTATGGTTCCACCACATGGACAGCGTAAAGGATGACCACAGTCACCATCAGCAACTAAAGTACGCATGAGCTCTTCGTTCTTGTGCCTCTTCATTTCAGCGTAGTAAGGGTCCCTCTCACAGATTTTATCCATGATTACCTACATATCCAAGATAATCGAAATGATATACAGTGGAATAGCAAATCAAAGACGTAATAAATAAATTAAAATTTTACCGAAGTCGAAATCAAGATCTAGGAGTGAAAGGAGAGAATATTGAGCTCGAGGAAGAGAGAAGAGAGAAGAGAAGAGAGAATGGTCATAAATGGATAAGGCGGAAAATTGAAAACAATTGAAATATTTGGACATTTGGGCGCCATAATTGAAAAATTTGGGCATTTGGGCACCAAAAATATTTCCTCTCCTGCGCTGTTTTTTCCACATGTGCACCGCATAAACGACATAGTTTTACTCTAGTTACCTGTTGTACCAGAGCTATGAGGTAGTTTTACTTTGACTGTTTTATACTTTAGTTAGTATAATATACACTTTAAAAAAATATTAGTTTTACAGGTGATTTTAATCAATAAACATATAATTATTAGTGTTTTTTGAATTAAAATATGAAATAACTATATTTCTGTGACATCGATATCCTAAGTTGGTTAATATTCATAAAGTCACCTTGAAAGTGTAAGGATAATATTGTGTACACTGTTTCATAACAAACTAAGATATAGTATTATTGTTCTTTCACTTTTATAACATATTTTTGAAATTTATTTGTGTTTTTTATAACATATTTTTGAAATTCACATTGTAATTTTTACTTTTTTTACCATTATCAACTTTCGCCAGTTATACGAATGAAAATCTAGTATTACAAAATAAACATATCAAGTACCATCAGTTATACAAATGGAAATCCAGTTTTACAAACGAAACATATCAACTTTCATAGTTTTACAAAAGAAACTTTCATCAAACACTAAAACTATTTCCAAATAACAACCATTGGAGTCTTTGCCGCCTTTTATTTTGTGTCCTTGGACGCTTTTCACCAGCCGATGGAAACCTGTTAATTTTCTTCCTTTCCTTTTTTATTTTCTTTTCTGGAACTATGATATCTTTGCTTTTGACGTCATCTGGAACATCCCATTGAGACATGTCCGGCACTAAATAGATTGTCCTGTAATACGACATAACCCACAGCTCCGTCCAATAATATTTAGAGCACAAATCATGTAATTGCATTTCACGAGATCTATCATTGTCCCTTCTGAATTCAATGTAAGCAGATAGCGCGTGCAAACAAGGATACTTTTCAATATCAAACACCCTGCAAGAGCAACTTTTCAAGAGCAAGTTCACTATATGTCTTACCATCATTACCGATGACATTGTCCTCAAGCTCATAATGGTTTAGCTCTGTCACACTCAGTTTCTCAGCAATGGGCCATAGGTCGTGCATGTGGTTCTCCACTAAAGGCACAAGTTTATTTGAAGTCGATCCAAACACAGCCTCCTTTCGATGTTCATTAAACCAGTTAGAAAATTTTCTAATGATTGTATCAAGCATAGGTATTAAGGAGTACTTCCTTGCCTCCTTAAATACACTATTCATCGATTCCACACTGTTGCTTGTGTCTAAGTTGTATGTTTCTCCTGGAAAATAACTCCTTGCCCATTTTTCTTTCACCGTACTCTCCTCCACATACTTGGCCGCCGAAGGATACCTCGTCTTAAATAAATATAACCACAGTTGAACTCAGCCTCAGTGTAATACCTACTACACTCCATAAATCTCCATGCGACTACGTCTTTGTTGGCGTTAGAAGCATGGCCTTTCACATTTTGGGACAAATGCCATACACAATACCCATGATGAGCTTCGGAAAAAACTGTGGCTATGGCGCCTATGAGCCTTGCATTTCTATCACTCATAAATACCAATTCATTGTTGTCCGGTATAACACTTTTAAGCATCTCCATAAACCACGTCCAACTTGCATCATTATCACCATCGAGTACACCAAACGCTATGGGATAATGGTGACGATTAGGATCTTGAGCATTCACAAATATTAGTACACCACCATATCCGTTCTTCAGAAAAGTTGCATCCACAACTATCACTTTCCTCATCACTTGGAACCCTTCAATGCTAGCTCCCAAAGCTATGAATAGGTACTTGAATTTTCCCTTCTCATCCAATTTCACACGTGTTGTTGTACCATCATTCCGCTTCTCTAACATATGCAAATAACAATACAACATCTTGTAGCTTTCTTCCGGACTACCGTGCAAATCACTAACATCAAGATTTTTCCCTCTCAAAGTTGTTGAGTATGATATAGTCAAACCTATTTTTGTCTTCACAAGATCAACAATATCATTAGGAGTTGGAGTTTTCAAACGACCTGGATATTCTTCTTGCAAAATAGCTGCAACTAACTCTGGTGTCCCGTGTCTCTTCGTATTGCTTTGACTTGCCCGCGAGCATGTGTGCATTTTGTTGTACATTCTAATCGAGAAAATCTCTGTATGCTTAATCCGTGAAGCTCGTAAACACCATGTACAACATTTTAGCACTAAACGTCCCGGTTCAGACCTTTCTATAACAAAACTAAAACTGTTAACAAATGATGCTCTATCCACCACATTTCGCAATACCTTCCTATTTGCAAATTCTTGATGTAGACTCACACCCAAACCATCTTCTCATCCCTCTATAAACTTACTACTCTCTATAACAGGTGGAACCTCAACATATTCATCACCCTTGTCCCATCTATCCATACCATCATCCACACTTTCATCATGTGATGCAATTTCATCCTCAACCATTATCGATGTATCTTGTTCTTTTCCTTGTTCTTTCTCTACGTAAAGAGTTATGGCATTATCTCCAATTTCACAATCATTTGAATGCAACTCCTCATAGTTCTTACCAACTTAACTTTTCACTGCTCTCGACAGTTGCTCTAGTAGTTCCGATATAGTGATGACATCCACAAACAATATACACCTACGGTTCTCTTTATCAATTGACATTAGATAAACACACACATCCTCATCATCAGAAATAGTCAGTTTTTCCTCACATCCCACTAGCAGTGGATAGTAACTCAATTGCAATTTAACCTTACTTTCATCTAACACAAGCATTTTGTATATCTTAGCTTCTATCATCGACAAAGTTATCTCCTCCACTGATGTCTTCACCATCAAACTATACATCCGACCTTCGCATTTAAAATGCATGCTGACGTTGTTCATTATTGTATTGTATCCTATGAAAACAATCAAAACTCGGTTATGGTATTACTAGTTTATACTGCTTATCGGTTTTACTAGTTTTACCCCGTCGCAAGAACTCAAATTGTATAATTTTGGGTTCAGATCTATAATACATTATGATTCAACCACTTAAATCGATTTAATAGCAATTGGAAGTCCTAATCGACCCAGAAATCATGGTTAAAATCTCAATTTGGATTCAATCAAATCTTCAATTTTAAAATCTAAAAAAACAAAGAACCAACCTTGATTTAAAGCTCAAGAGCTTGCTGCGTCGATGCAGACCTCCACCACTAATCTTGACGGTGGCCCAGAAAGCTCGAGCTTACTGCGTCGTTGTCGTTGTCGGAGATGACTGTAGCTGAACTCCAACTCCAGCCACGTTCGTTCTTGTTTCGAGCCGTTTTCGTTTTTTGCATTTTTCTTTTCAATTTTTAAAAATCAAATTAATTACATAAGGGTATTTTTGTCTTCTGATATATTCTCAAATATGATTGAGATTTTCAGATTAATGTGGTTATAAGAGATTATGAGTTCAGCAATGTGGGGTTTTCAGAAGATAGCTCAAAAAAACCAAACATAGTTTCATTTACTTTAACTTTTACCAAACATAGCAAAAATAGTCATGGCCAAACTCTAAACCTAACCATATTAAATGGTAAATAACCATAACCGCTAACCGTGAAATATATTAGTTATTGTTAAAACAAATTATTAACTTTATACATAATCGTATAAAAACTATTGGTAGACTGTGTGATATAATCTTAAAATTATAATCGTAACCGTTAAAAGAATAAAACAAAATGTAAATATATAATCAATTATAATGGTAAAATATTACTTGAACTACCATCGTCTATGATTATATTCCTTTCAATACAGGTTAAATACTTTTTAGATAAAAATGTCACAGATATTAATTTGTATCATGATTATCAAATAATCGAATCGTATTTAACCATAATAACTGTAACCATATATAACTGTAGAACTTACCATGAGAGTATTGCTTGAGAACTAGAGCTTCGAGCTTTGATTTCACCAATGGCTCAGCAATGATACTAAGATTCCTCAAGGAAGAAGAGACAATGAAGAAGATTCCACGGTTGTAAAGAGACTGACCTCTAAGCTGCCAAACCATGGAATTCCCAGAGTTCAGCAAAGTGTCGACTGAATTTCTCACCGGCGGAAACGGAGGAGGAACAAAGAGGGAGAAAACAAATTACTTTTTGGGCTTTGATGTCTAATTTGAAGATTTCATGGGCCGGTCCTCAACGTAAATTCAAATTGCTTAAAACAGATTATTGGTAATTTGGTCATGAATCAATAGTTAAATGTAAAAATATTATTTTGTTAGTGGGGTTTTAAACTAAATGGTTTTGGCAAGTGCAAGATGATGGAGTATAAATGGGATACTAGTAAACTTTGACCAATTGAAATGGGATATTTATAAACTTTGACCATTATAAATGGGTCTTTAAGAATTGTGAATTAGTAAATATGGTGTTTTAAACTAGAAATTACTAGAAATATAGTAAATATGATGGAGTATAAATAGGACAAATGGGATATTTATAAACTTTGACTATAATAAATGGGTCTTTAAACTATAAATATAAATATAGTAAATATAATGGAGTATAAATGGAACATTCGTAAACATTGACCAGTTTAAATGTGATATCATAAATTTTGACCAGTATAAATGGATCTTTAAGAATTATGAGAAATATAGTAAATATGGTATTTTAAAATTGAAATTACTTTACTATTTTGTTTATATATGTGTGAAAATATGTATATATATATATATATATATAATTCATGTAAAGAGAAAAAGTAAAATAACAAAAATGGAGAAAATTCTAATATGTTTTCTTTTGTTTTTTATCTGGGCCCAAAAGATAGATTCTATTCTTTTTTAAAAGCATTTTAACATTCAAATTGAGAATAAGCTTGTAGGCATGGACCCAATTATGTTCGAATGCAGTGAAAAATTTGACATGACCAGCACTGAATGGATTCCTCGCGATGTCAGTTAGATTTGTAATTTTCCCCAAAACTTTAATATGGTGTGATTTGTGGAAGGTAATTTAGTGTTTTACATTAAATTCTTGTTCATTCTTAAGCCTCAAATGTTTCAAAAATATTTTATTGTTCTATAATTATGGTTTTCTTACCTTTTAATACAATATATCTTTTTTATAATACATGTTCAGGGACCTGATTATAAGATTCATACGAAGTTTAATGCATTTGTTGGACATGAGAGTTTTATAGGTGATGTTGGTGGAGGAAGAAAACCTAACGTATGTTTTTGGCGAGTGCAAGAAGATGGAGTTTGGGTACGTAATAATGCAGCTGGAACCTTTAAGCTTATGGCTAAGTGGAACCCTAATTATGATCTTTCACCAACAAATTTCTTGTGATCTTTTAATTAAATCTCCATATATTTCATTACAAATGTTGGTTTTATATTTTCTCCATGAAATAAGAAACATTTAAATATAGTTTATTTTATTTATATAGAAACAAGTTGATTCTTAGATATTTGTTCTTCCTATTTTAGACTTTTTATTAGTTTTGACTTTTGACTAACAAACGTTTTATCATTAAGTAAAAAAAATAAAAATAAAATAGGTCCCTGAAATCCAATATTATATGGATTTGAGTTCATGTAGTGATAGAGAGTGATACATACTTAACACTAACACAAACTATTAAAATAAAAATTCCATGCTACTAAATTAGTAAAACAATTTTAAAGGTTTATCCTAAAACGTAAGAAGTAGCATAATTTTCATTAGCCGAGGAATAATATTATCAATCATTTTTGTTTGAAAACTAAAGTAGTGGAAACTTAAGTACAGAGACTGACCTCTCAGCTGTAAAACCATGGAATTGCCAAAGTTCAGCAAAGTGTCTCTGAGGAGGAACACAAATCCCTCTTTGGACTTTGATATCTATTTGCAGATTTCGTGGGCCGCTCCTTAACGAAAATTCAAATTGTTTAAAACAAAATATTGATAATTTGGTCATGGATTAATGAAAACATTATTTTGTTGGTAAGGTTTTTAACTAGGAAATTTTACACTACGTATTTTACATCACCTTTTTTTTCCAAGTCATAACCATAACTTCTCCCCCTTTCAATACTAACCTTTTGATACCATTTCTAAAAAATTTAAAAAATCATATTATCATTTCTTACTAAATATCTCCTACATTTTCTCTTTTTTCTTTTCTTCTTCCCCTCTCTCTTCCGATTTCTTCTTTCTTCTCTCTCTTTTTTTTTCTTCCTTCTCTCTTTCTTCTCTCTTCTCTACATCTTTTTAATCTTTTTTTTTTATCTTTCACTCTTATTGTTTTATTTCCTTTTTTTTTCTTTTACAACAAAATCAAATTTCATATTTTTACTTTATTTTTCTAATTATTTTATTATTATTTTTGTTATTTTTTTATCCACAATATTGATAAATATTATTCGTCATGATTTATGACGTTTTGAATTTATAAATTATTGGATTTTCAAAAATTTATGGGTTTATAATAGATCATACGCGTTTTTCCATCATGTATTCGTTTAGTTTATATTCTTGTCTATCCATAATATGAGATTGTTGTCCACTACAAAAGATTTTGTCCATTGCAATTTATTTTGTCCATATCAAATATAAGTGTGAATGTTTAGTTTATATTTTTGTCTATCAACATTTAATTGCATGTTTGATCTTGTTTTTATGTATCTATTTTTGAAAAAAATGGTTTATATACATGTTTGATCTTGGGTTTTATGTATATTTGATCAAACATTATTTTCCATGTTTGCTTTTCGATTTTATGTACAATTAATTTGCATATTTTTTCAATATCACATTGTGGTCTGACATGATGAACAGTCGAATTGTTATGTCCACATTGGCAAATATCATGGACAACTTTACAAACATATTAAAAATAGTTACGCAAATTCTTGTCCACTATTAATCTCCATCTAAACCACTACAGTAAATTCGTCAACTTAGCTTCTGTAATATAAATTATTCTCTCATTTTCAAATTTTACATTCTATAATATATCTATGTAAACCATACGAACAATAATCATATATCTATAATTTTTGCAATTTCCGGTGGACAAAATTGGTATTTTGTAAGGAGTGAACAAGTTCTTGTGGACAAGATTATGGTTTGAAATGTTAACAACATTCAGTTGTCTATGAAACCAAATAAATATCTTTACACGATTTTAAATTTTTTTTTTCTTTTCCTATTTTCCAGCTTTTTAGTTTTTTATTTTATCATATATCTATAGTTTTTCTTTTTCTTTTTTTACTCTTTCTAACTATCAATTTCTAGTTTTTATTTTCTCTCTCTCCATGCTTTTGCCCACTTTTAATGCTATAGCTTTTTGAAAACATTTCCAACCACACAAACACATCAGATTTAGTAAATATGATGGGTTAAATCTGTCATTTACCTATTGCATGGGACACGGACAAAAGTTGCAAAAAGTTATGTTTGAAAGGCTGATGCAAAAAGGAAAAAGAATTTTGCGGGCTATGTCCTAGGCCCATTAACTTTTTTACCTAATACCTTTTGTCTCTCCCTTTTTCAATAATAACATTTTTCTGCCATTTTGTGTGGTATCCAAATTTGGTGAAAGACAATTGTAACCTTACAGATATGCAAGTTTTGATGAGAGAAATATGGGTGGTGGAGAATTGAAATGATGATGCATTAAATGGGGCAAAAACATAGAGAGAGAAAATAAAAGCTGGAAAATGACATTGGAAAGAGAAATTATAAAATATAAAAAGGTTGGAAAATAGGAAAAAAAAGTTAAAAATCGTGTAAAGATATTTATTTAGTTTCGTAGGCAACTGAATGTTTTTTAACATTTGAAACTAAAATATTTTCCGCAAGACCTTGTTCACTCTTTCCAAAATACCAAATTTGTCCACCGTAACTTGCAAAAATTATAGATATATGATTATTGTTTGTATGGTTTACATAGATATATTATAAAATGTAAAATTTGAAAGATGACAGAATAATTTATATTATAGAAGCTAAGTTGAGGAGTTTATTGTAGTGGTTTTAATGGAGATTATAGACAAAAATTGTGTAACTATTTTTATATGTTTGCAAAGTTGTCCACAACAATGTGGACATAATAATTTGAGTAGTCCATCATGTGAGACAACAATATGGAATTAAGAAAATATGCAAATTAAATGTACATAAAATCCAAAAGCAAACATGCAAAATAATGTTTGATCAAATATACATAAAACCTAAGATCAAATATGTATATAAACCAATTATTCAAATATTAAACACATAAAACAAGATCAAACGTGCAATTAAATATTGATAGACTAAAATATAAACTAAACTTACACACTTATATTCGAGATAGACAACAATCCGTCCAACAAATCTAATGTAATCGATAATTATTATTGAGGTTGTCTATGAAAATAGTTTTAAAAAAACAACTAGAAACGCCCAGAAATCTATAAACCCAAAAATTCATAAATGTAAAACGCTATAAATCATGATAACTAATATCAAATAATAAAATATAGAAAAAAAAATTATAAAAAGAAAATAAAACTGAATATTGTTCTTGTTGTGAATAAAGGAAAAGGAAGAAGAACATAGAGAGTTAAGGAGAAAGAAAAAAAATAAAGAAAGAAAGAGAAGAAAAAACAAAGAAGAAGAAGTGAAGAAGAAACGAGAAAAGATAGAGAAGAAAAGAGATAATGGGGGCAGTAAAATAAGGACAAATCTGTCTTTTGAAGGACTATAAAAGGGCATCAAAAGAGTAGATTTGAAAGAGATTAAAATAAAAATTAGTTATGAAAAGAAAACTAACACATGATATATCTCGTTAAATTCCCTAAAGGATATTCAGTGCAAATTCTTATGGGCCTTGAGCATGGTCCGTAAAATTCTCTTTTAACTAAATGTTTGTAACTATGATGAAAAATTTAGCATGGCTAATTTAGCCCAGGTTAGTAGTGTCGCTTTTGTATTTTTCTTATTAATCTACATTTGCTTTATGTGTGGATTGAGTTAAAGAAAACAGTAATCCGTCTAAACAATAATATTTATTAATTAATTTTTCAATCACTATATAACATATGCATGGACAAAATATCCATAACCAAAAATTGAACCAAATCCTCAGCCTAGAAAAGAGGTACAAAACTCGAATCGAAACCAATTTTTTTTAATGAATTCTAGACTCTTATATCTCAAAAACCAAATCCAAACCGAATTGAAAACCAATAGGTATCCAAAATACTCAACGTATAATAATATATCCAAAAATATTAATTATATTTACACTTTATATAACCCAATTACCTTATAATTATTAATCCAAGAATATCAATTTTGTTTAAACTGAAATAACCAAAATATTCAAAATAACAAAAATATCTGAAAGTTCTAAGTTATATTTGTAAAAATTTAACCAAATTTTTTCTATGATATTTCTTGTATCCAAAATGAGCTGGAAATTATAAATATCAGTGTTATAACGGATGTGAGCAAGATAACAGAAAATGTAAAGAACAGGACACAGATTTACGTGGTTCACCAACGATCTTGTTGGCTACGTCCACGGGAAAAGAGGCATAGTTTATTACTGGAGATAATATAGATTTTTGGAATACATTGGAGGCTAGGGTTAAGAGAGTATTAATAAGAAACCCTAATTAACAGAGCCCTAATTAATCCTCAGCGGGTTGGGCCTAATATGGGTCCAACATAACCATGATTAACCTCAACGGATTGGGCATAATATTATGGGTCTAATCTATTCAAGTCATATCTAACAAATCTCCACCTTGACTTGAATCCTCCAAAAACAGATGTATCAAACTTTTCCATCAGACAGATGTACCAGATTTCACCAACAGACTGTTGTAAACTTCTGTTGCAAACAAACGTACTAGACTTTTCTCCTTTTCCTCAGATGTCTTATTAGCGGACCAGATGCTTCTCAAGTCAACTGGTAAGTCAAGCCAGATACTTCGCTGAGCCAGAATGCCTCCCTTGGCCAACTGTTCCATCAGGAACTTGCTACTCCTTCAACAGCCTGATGCTCCGTCGAGCCAGAATTTCCTAATAAGACTCAGGTGTTCCCTCACAACCCAGAGTGTCTTCAGAAGTAAGATGCTCCGCCGAGCCAGAATGCCCCACTGGGACTAGATGTTCTATCAAAGAACCAAAACACTTCTCTAAGACCAGATGCTTCATCAGAAGCCCGAATGCACTTCCTTGGACTAGATGCTATGTGAGGAACTTGCTGCTCCACCTGGAGCCTGATGTCCATGCCCAGACTGATGCTCCGTCAGGAGCCTGATGCTCCACCTAGAGCCTGATGTCCCCCCAGGGACCTGATGCTCCGTCAGGAGCCTGATGCCTCAGCAGAGGCATGATGCCTTATCAAGGGCATGCTCGCCTTTCAGGGCGACTAACAGCTTGAGATATTCAGCAAGTCCAAACAATGTTTAAACTTGCTATAAGGAACCGGCTTAGTGAACATATCTGCAGGGTTATCAGCAGTCCCTACCTTCTTCACTTGAATCCTCTTTTCATTTCTCAGGAAATAATAACTCACATCAATATGCTTGGTTCTTTCATGATGAACATGATCCTTGGCTAAACAGATTGCACTCAAGCTGTCACAATACAATGTAGTCTGATCATGATGCAAACCCAGATCTCTGATCAATCTTTTTAACCAGATACCCTCCTTAGCAGCTTCTGTCAAAGCCATGTACTCTGCTTCAGTAGTTGACAACATCACAGTTAGCTGCAGAGTTGCTTTCCAACTAATCACAGAGTTACCCAAAGTGAATACATAACCAGTCATCGACCTTTTGTTGTCTACATCACCCGCATAGTCAGAATCAGAATAGCATGTTACTAGGCATGAAATCTCACCTCCATATATAAGACCAACATCAGACGTACCTCTCAGATACCTGAAGATTCTCTTCACCGCAAGCCAATGTTCTTTTTCTGGTTGTCCCATAAACCTGCTAACAACACTAACTGCATGTGCAATGTCTGGCCTTGTGCAGACCATTGCATACATCAGACTTCCTACAGTGCTTGCATTAGGAACCCGAGACATATACTCTTTTTCATCTTCAGACTGAGGGATACACAAAGTTAGATGAAGATTTGCAGCACTTGGTGTATCAATAGGCTTTGAGGACGACATTCCAAACCTATCCAAAACCTTATGAATGTAACCTTTCTGTGACAAGAAAAGCTTCTTATGAGTTCTGTCTCTCAGAATTTCCATTCCCATAATTTTTTTCGTTGCACCCAAATCCTTCATCTCAAACTCAGCACTCAGCAAATCTTTTAATTTATGAGCATCACACATCCGTTTGGCAGCTATCAGCATGTCATCCACATACAACACCAGGTAAACGTATGATTCATCTTTCAGCTTATTGTAGTAAACACAGCAATCATACAGACATCTGATGTAGTCTAGCTTCATCATATAGCTGTTAAACCTCTTATACCACTGTCTGAGAGACTGCTTAAGTCCATACAGAGACTTGTTCAACCTGCACATGTGATTTTCCTTACCAGGAACCTGAAAACCATATGGTTGAGTCATATATATCCTCTTCTAGCTCACCATGAAGAAATGCAGTCTTCACATCCAGCTGCTCAAGTTCCAGATCCTGATGCGCCACTATTGCTAACAGAGCTCTGATGGACGTGTGTCTGACCACTGGTGAGAAAATCCCATTGTAGTCCACGCCTTTTCTCTGACTAAAACCTCTAGCAACAACTCGAGCCTTATACTTAACTCCTTCTGCCATTGATATCCCTTCTTTTTTCTTGAAAATCCATTTAGAAGTAACAATCTTTCTCCCTTGTGGTTGTATGACCAGATTCCAAGTATTATTCTTTTGATGACATTTCATCTAATCTCCCATTGCAGCAAACCATTTCTCAGCCTCAGATCCTGAGATAGCTTCTCTATAGGTGGATGGCTCATGCGTATCCACTTCTTCAGCAACCTGCAGTGCATACCCTGTCATATCCTCATAACCATATCTTTGAGGTGGTCTTATTCCAACTCTTCTTACTCTGTCTTGAGCAATACTATGAGGTACTGTTGTTTCTGATGATGTAACATCAGGCGGTTGATTTTCCGTCAGACCATCAGCAGTTTGTTATAACGGATGTGAGCAAGATAACAGAAAACATAAAGAACATGACACATATTTACGTGGTTCATCAATGATCTTGTTGGCTACGCCCACAGAAAAAGAGGCAGAGTTTATTACTGGAGATAAATCATATTTTCAGAATACATTGGAGGCTAGGGTTAAGAGAGTATTAATAAGAAACCCTAATTAACAGAGCCCCAATTAATCCTCAGCGGGTTGGGCTTAATATGGACCCAACAGAATCCTGATTAACCTCAACGGATTGGGTCTAATATTATGGGCTCAATCTATTCAAGTCATATCTAACAATCAGAATAGATTATATGCCACTAAACCTAAAAGATCTTAACCAAACATAAATTTCCATACTTAGTATGAGATGTAAAAAATCATAAATGTATATGGTGACCGGTAGTTATGCTTTTGCTTATATCCAGGTAATATGTTCTTGGACATATCTTCGGTGTCCTTCTGATGTCCTTTGGTTAAGATTTTATATATGTTCCAAATTTAATATCATTTATCTCTCGTACCTTCACTCACCTAAATTCTTCCCTATTTTTTTTTCCAACAACATCATATTCTTCAGCCCTTTTGTCCACATCTCTTGATTTTATTTCTATCTCGATACATGATTATGTTTAGTTTTAGCGGCTTCATTTTTTTTTTCGTTGTCGGATTGTTTTCTATCATCATCAATCTCCAGCAGAAGCCCCTTCCCCTTGGTTTTGATCCCTTTTTTAAGTCCATATTAGTGTATGATAAATGGCTCTACAGAAGAAAATGTCTCTAAGTGGATTTTCCTTTTTTTTTAAACTTTTTTGAGAGAATTATTTTGACTTTCTTATTTTTGGAGAGATAATCTATAATCTGATTTTATAATTTTCTTAGAAAATTTTGGTTCTATAAATTATTGAATTAATGCAATTAATTAATTAATATTATTTTATGATGATTTTTTATAAAACTAATTAGGTTCATGAGTTGATCTATTTGATCAAAAAGAGTAGTAGATCTTAAATAATATAAAAATCAAAATTTCAAACAGAAATTTTAAATTTTATTGAAATAATCATATTTAATATATATTATAAAATAAGAAAGAAAAAGTATCTATTTTATTACTAATATTTTTTTGTTTTCCTTTTCGATTAAGGAAAACAAAAATTACACAATTTTTATACACATGTCAAAATTTAATCGATTAATTGACATGTGTCATGGTACTATTAATTAAATTTTTGACAGATGATTATCTCTCGTGAGAGCAACTAAATTTACATAATAAGATATATATATATATATATATATATATATATATATATATGATTCTTATTGGAAAACTAGAATTCTTTTTTAGGGTTGTATTCCTGTTTTTAGTTTCTTTTATTTTTCCTGATAAGATTTGATTTTATATGATTAAACATGTGTCAAAATCAGATCGTTTTAATTAACATATGTAACGATCATGCCTTTATTTTAATTAAATACATTTTTTTCTTTTTTCTTTTTACTTAATAATTATAGAGATGGAAAATTAGGATTTTTTCTTCTCTTTTAGAATTGTATAGCTTTTAAAAAAAAATTTATAGTTTTTTGATAATCTATGCTTTTATTTAGTTAAATCATTGTCAAAATCTGATCATTTAGTTGACACATGTCACGATCAAACGAGTTACTAACTTTTAATCATTCGTTCTTATATAATAAGATAAGTTATATATACAAATTTAGGATCTGCGTATACGCGGATAAAAGATATATCAGGTTTTTATTAAATTACTATTTGGATTCTGATTAGCATCCTGCAAACATTTTTGTCAATACCGATTATTAATTGTTTGTTAAATAAGATTTTATTTTCTACAGACTTGATTTTGCTATACAACTGACTAAATTTTCAATCAAATTAAATCTTTAATCGTATTAAAATTTTAATCTAACCTCATGTATACTTGATATAAATTAATAAAAAACAAAACTTTTATATCAAAATAATATGCATCATATCAAACAAATATCCATACACATAATATTATAGAAAATAATCAAAAATAATAAAAAAATTATTAGTAATTTTTTAGGAAAACATGAAACTTGGAAAATTAACACTGAAAATAAATAAAATTTAGGTAAAAATATTGAAACATAAAATTAGGTAAGTATTTTAAAAAATTAGAAAAGAGTTATTTATATAAAAAATAATATGATCCATGAAATTAAATATATTTATGTGTTGATTCAAGCCATGAAATTGGATATATTTCAGTCAATTTATTATATGATTTATTTAACACTTCATCAATTATTTTGGATTATACCCAATCAATTTAAAAAAATAGATATGTGCATTCATTGGATTATAAAAAATATGGAAAACTAAATATCTTAATTTGAAAAAAGTTTCAATTTATAGAAATAATAAGATTGAACATATATTAGAAAAAAATGGAATGTTTATATTATCTAATTTGTTATTATTATTTTGTCCCTTTTTGTTGGATATCTTTTTCAAATTAATGAAACAATTTAGGTAGATAGTTAATTAAATATGCTTATTGCTCTGAAAATATACATTATTTTATATATTAACCTAATTCATTACAGATTTAAATGAATAAAATTTAACCATTTAGTTGAGGTTAATTTTAAAACATTGAAATTGGTTTTAAAACATATTCAAAATTATATATATAAAAACTCGAAAGTAAATATTATCTATATGATTTCAACTTTTTTAATTAAAGAAATAAGATGTTAAATATGAAAAGTAAAAATTTATCTATTTGATTTTTTTTCCTTGTTTTTATCAAGAAAATATTTGTTACATATGTCGTAATCTAATCAAATAATTGACATGTGTCATGATCTTGTTAATTAGAGTTTATATATGTGTCGAGCTTTTGTGAGTGCAACCAAGCTTTATATATATATACTGTCATCTAACTTATGTATTATTTAAGAGAATGCCCATAATAATCAAGACATCCTATGAACGTGGGAAGTACAAATAACCGGAATCAGTAGAAATAATATTGGGATATTGACAAAAAAAAAAAAGAAGTGAATATAGCATTTTTAACCTTGAAAATGTCATATGCTAACACTTAAAATCTTGAAAATTTTATACTAGCTTTTTAAACCTTCAAATTATTTTTATTAACACTTTTAACTTTCAAATTAGTTTTAGTAACACTTTAAACCTTGAAACTACCTCCTACGTTTTCTGCCATAAATTTCATTACAAAATATTTACCGGAAAACTAACGGACCTTCTGACGATAATCTGACAAGATACTTTGATGATAACCCGACGGATTTCCGATGAAATAATTTTGTCAAAATGTTCAAAACTCAAACGGTTATAGCAACATTCATATTTTTCAACAAATTTTGGATGGTTACTCAAAAATCTGTCAAAACTTGTTCGATGGATTCCGATATAACTATTATGTTGAAAATCCGTCAGATTAACATTCATTGAAAAATTTATTAGAAAACATGTACATTGATATAGCCATTTGAGTTTCTAAAATTTTGATGACACTATTTTTTCGAAAATCTATCGGATTACGGTCAAACTATTTTTTCAGATCACCGTCAAAAGTTTTGTTAGTTTTGCGATAAATATTTTGTAATCAATTTTATGATAGAAAAACGTGGGAGGTATTTTCAAAATGTAATACCTTTGAGGTTTAAAATATTAGCATGTGACACTTTTAAGGTTAAAAATGTTATTTTTCCAAAAAAAAAATAATAATAACGAAAAAAAAAAGAAAAAAAAACAAAAGAAGTTAACATTGGGCTTGCCGGATTCTTTAGAAGTTTTGTCATCTACTCTAAAAATAGGGCCCTATATGAAATTAAAGATCTCCAGTTCTCCACTCTGAAAATTAATCCCTTGTTCTCGTCATTCCAATCACAAAATGTTTTTATGGGCATAAGCCATTTTCTTTCATTAGCTACTCTATTGGGCTGTCCACTTGTGTCATGTTCGCATGTATTCTGTACGTATTATATGCAGGTTAGATTACGTATACGAGGTGATGAAGCAACGAATGAGAGATCGACAAGAGTAAGACATGTGTTTTAACCACTATTGTATCGTAATGTGTTCTGAAACTGGTAGGACAGTCTCGTACGCTAGTCCACTTCAAGTGTCTTTATAATTAACCCTATTTTATCATGTATGTATCCAACACGTACGTACCTGAAATTTTGTTTCTTCTTTAACTTTTCTTGGGTCCTTAAGTCACTCCGATTCCAAATACAAATCTTTTTGTGGACCGACGATAAAAGCAATGAACTAAAACGAACACACATTACTGCTCGCCCCATGTGAGTTTAAAGTTGTAGATTCTTCTTGGATGGTGCCTCGATACTATCAATCAATGTTTTTAAACTCAAACAGGAAAAAAAATATCGGAATGTGTTTTGGATTACTAGGTCACCAAGATCAATATGAAATCATTTTTTTGGATTTTTACAGAAATCATTTTCTTGATTTTTTCGAATTCTGAGCGAATGTCCTATTCAAGTCCATGTAACTTCAGTTACGTATTACGTTAATAAAAACGTACATTTGGGTTAATCAAATCTTTTAATTAACGAGAATCGTATAAAAAAAAAGTGGGAAAAAGGCTTATCCCGACAAGATCTAGTACTTTATTCTTATCCTATATGGAATTCCTCTATCAACCTTATAATTGCAAAACATTTAGAGAGAAAGGAACTTTCTTCGGATTTACATAAGCCATAGAGGCATAGACTTAGTAGGAACCAACGAGAATTCGACACACACCAACATCATCTTTCTTCTTTTTCCATATTTCATGTCAACAAAAGCCAAACCCTAGGGATTGTCCTTCTTCCATATCCTTATCACTTTCCACGTAAGCCCCTATCATGTTTCTTAGATGTAAGCTAAATTCTCATCTTAGTGCTTGTCCCTAACCTACCACAACGTACTTTGACCACTACCTTATCTCCACATTAGGGTTAATTACTCGGAAACCCACCATTATTTTCTTTGCGTATAAGAGGGTGGGGAAAAGGAAATAAAACATATGTTAAAGAAAGTGTACTACCAACACCACGCTTGCTTTCACTTAATCGACCATCAACAAAACATGCTTGTTCAACAACTATGAGTCTTGTTGTTTACTTTTGTGTGTGTGTGTGTGTTTGTTTAAGTTACTATTTTAAGTTGATGTTAATCTTTGAAAGAGATAATAATTTCGTGTTTTTAATCAAATATCATCCATAATTTACAAGGAAAACAAAAAAAAATACAAGTGGAATTAAGAAAAATTTTGTTTACGTATATGCGTTTATATTTTGGAAAAAATGGTTGGTAAAAACATTCAATTGCTATGTTTTTATTAAATGTAAAAACATCGGTTACAGGAAGTTAGAAGACGTTTTTTCCAGATTTTATTTTTTTGGTGAAACTAAAAACTCTCGTCCGTTTATGCAAGATTTACAGCTTTCGTTTGGTTATGATCATCTCTTTACCATTGATCCGTCAGAGAGAAGCGGTGGTCTAGCTTTCTTTTATTTAGACTCTTTAAAGTTAATGTTCTTTTTCGAATAATCGTATGATTGATGTTGAAGCTTCTTTCGAAGGGAATAAAAATTTTATGACTTTTTTCTATGGAAATCCGGTTGTTAAATTTCGTCAACAGGTTTGGGACCAACTTGCAACGATAGGGACTCTCAGTGATGGTCTGTGGTTCATGATAGGAGACTTCAACGAACTGACAAGTAATTCAGAGAAACGAGGTGGAAGGCGTAGGTCTGAAGCTTCGTTTCTACCTTTTAAGCTTATGCTAGAAAACTGAGGTATGCATGATTTTCACCATAAAGGGAACCCCCTCTCCTGGGTAGGACGTCGCGGGAGAACTCTTATCAAATGTAAACTGGATCGAGGAATAGGAAATGAAGATTGGCATGCAGCCTTTTCTCACACTTATGTGGAGTACATGACACTTTGGGGTTCGGATCACCGACCTCTTATGACCCATATTCATGTTAAACCTGAGTCTTTTGAAAAATCCTTCAAGTTTGACAAAATAAGGCTAAATAAAGAAGGCTTCTCGGAAGCAGTGGTTGAGGGTTGGAACCCCAATCAAAATCAAGAACAGGTTACAATATATTAAAAAGTCGAAAAATGCCGTCGAGAGATTTCAGACTGGAAAAGGGCTAATCCCTCAAACTCGGAAAAACTAATAGAGGAGCTTAAGGCAGATTTAAACAGAGAAGCAAACTCGGAGTCAAGCTCAACAGAATAAGTTAATAAGATTCAGTCCCTCTTAAGTGAGGCGTTACGAGAAGAAGAAGTTTTTTGGCAACAGAAAAGTCGTCAAACTTGGGTCGCAGAAGGAGATTAAAATTCGAAATTCTTTCATGCGTCTACAAAACAACGGCGGGCAAGAAACATGATTGTGGGGCTTAAAACAATACTGGTGAATGGATAGATACCTCGGAAGGTATAGAGGCTATTTCGGAGAACTATTTTAAGGAACTATTTACTTCATCTGCCACTGGTAATGTTGAGGAATCCTTAAGATATGTTGAGAGTTTGATAACACCAGCCATGAATGCAACCCTTTTGAGCCCAGTGACCAAAGCAGAAGTTAAGCGGGCTTTGTTTAGTATGCATCCTCAGAAGGCACCAGGGCCAGACGGCATGACCGCATTGTTCTACCAAAAATTCTGGCATGTGGTGAAGGATGACCTTACAAAGACAATCCGTAAATTCAAAGAAGAAGACGTTTTTGATGTAAGACTAAATGAGACTAATATTTGTCTTATCCCAAAGACAGAGAGGCCTACGGAGATGAAGGAATTCAGACCTGTCAGTCTATGCAACGTGAGTTATAAAATTATCTCCAAGGTCCTATGCTTCTGATTGAAGAAATTATTGCCGAGCTTAATCTAGGAAACACAATCGGCCTTTGTGGCTGGACGTCTGATCATAGATAATATTCTAATTGCCCAAGAGAATTTTCATGCCTTGAGGACACACCAGACTCGCAGACGAGATTTTCTTGCTATAAAAACATATATCAGTAAGGCGTATGATAGAGTGGAATGGCACTTCCTAAAAGGCATTCTCCTAAAGATGGGTTTTGACCCTAAATGGGTACTCTGGGTAATGAACTGTGTTAAATCTGTTTCTTATAAGGTTCTTATTAATGGACAAGCAAAAGGGGAGGTCACACCGGGCAGAGGTTTAAGACAAGGAGACCCACTATCACCATATTTATTCATCCTATGTATAGAGGTACTGATTTCTCATTTAAAAAATGCTGAACGAGAGAAGAGGATAACAGGGCTGAAGGTATCCGTCTCTAGTCCACCGGTATCCCATCTTCTCTTTGCAGATGATAGCATTTTCTTCTGTAAAGCAAGTCCGGCAGAATGTCAAGAGATCATGAACATACTCCAATCTTATGGAGAAGCCTCAGGCCAACAAATAAATCTCCAAAAATCATCTATCATCTTTGGCAACAAAGTCACGGAATCTAAAAAAGTAGATCTAAGAAGATTAACGGGGATCCATCAAGAAGAAGGTATAGGGAACTATCTAGGGCTCCCGGAACAGATTTGTGGTTCTAAAGCAAATGTCTTTGCTTTTGTACAAGATCGTTTACAAAACCGCATCAATAATTGGACGGGTAAATTCCTCTCTAAAGGCGGTAAAGAAGTTTTTATTAAGTCAGTAGCGCTGGCACTTCCGACATATGTTATGTCGTGTTTCCTTCTTCCAAAGAATCTTTGTACAAAGTTAAGCAGTGCAGTGTCACGTTTCTGGTGGAGTGCTAAAGAAGACAGTCGAGGAATGCGTTGGATGGCATGGGATAAAATATGCCATCCGCAAGCAGCAGGGGGCATTGGATTTAGATCCTTTATGGAATTTAATAGGGCACTTTTCGCTAAGTAACTATGGCGCCTCCTGAAATTCCCTGACTCACTTTTGGCTAAAGTTCTAAAAGGCCGGTATTACCGTTATGGGACACCAATACAAGAGAAGAAGGCAAATTCTCCGTCGTTCGGATGGCGCAGTATGTGGTCAGCTCGAACCCTTCTTAAAAGTGGACTACGAAAGACTATAAAATCTGGGATCCTCACCTCTGTTTGGCAGGATCCTTGGGTCCCTTCGGTACCAGATAGACCGGCCCAAAGTCTTACACTACCCCGTGTAGAACATCTGTCGGTCTCGGATTTAATTAGAACAGATACAAGAGACTGGAACTTGCCATTGATCAGGACTCACATTGTGGTGGAGGATATCTCATTAATAACTAGTCTTCGCCCAAGAGTCTTTTTCAGCGACGATTCATACTGCTGGTCATACACTAAAAGTGGGAATTATTCTGTAAGGTCAGGCTATTGGTTAGCAAAGAATCAAATCAACTCACGACCCCCTACCGGTGCCACGGAGCCGAGCACTACGTTATTACTAGCTTTCGCCTGAAAACTTAAAGCACCAAGGAAGATAAAGCATTTTATATGGCAGGCTCTATCGGGCTGTATTGTCACGAAACAAAACCTCCTAAACAGGAGAGTGGGAGTAGATGGCCAGTGCCCGCGATGTGATGCAGGCCCTGAGACCACAAATCATCTTTTGTTTCTATGTCCTTTCGCTCGTCAGATTTGGTACTTGGTACCTACTGGACTAGATTCAATACACTTTCCCTCGGAAGCGTTGTTTACAAATTTTGATACTCTTTTCTGGAGATTAAGTGATGAAGCTATGATTCATGAACATGTTAGAAGCTTCCCTTGGATCCTTTGGAGGGTTTGGAAAGCCCGGAATGAAAAAGTCTCCAATGGAACTAGCAAATCACCTGATGAAACTTTAAATAATGCAGTTACAGAAAGTAGGGCGTGATTTGTGGCAAATAACATGAAGAATCTTCCATCAGCACCAGGCATTTTTCCAGGGCCCATCCGGACCATAACCTCAACTATTAGCCATTCTTCTTTCACATGTAAGTCTGATGCAGCTTGGAAAGAATCTGATTCTCATTGTGGACTAGGTTGGTGCATTTTTGATGATCTGAGGATACCGGTTTTTGTGGGGATCCGTGGAATGAGGAAGAGTCTCTCGGCGACACATGCGGAGTTACAAGGACTGGTGTGGGCGATGCAATGCTTGACAGATATTAGTCACCCATGTTATTCATTTCAGACTGACTGCAAAGAACTGATCACTATCATGGAGAACCAAGCAGATTGGCCAGTTTATCATGCGGAACTCGCTGATTTTTCAACCCTCAAGAAGAAATTTTCTCTATTCCAGCTTTGTTTTGTCCCTAGAGAATCTAATGTTCATGCCGACTTTCTTGCACGTAATACGAGAATCTCAGGCCGCTCTTTCTCATTTTTAAACATTACTGTGCCATTGTGGCTATCCTGGGTAGCTTCACCTTTTGTGCATAATTCTTTGATTGAATGAGAAACTTATATTTTGATGTTAAAAAAAAAATATTAAATGTAAACAAACTTTTAACTTGTAAGCGCACTACTTGTTGATTCAATCGGACTCCAAATGTGACGAAGACCATACCAAAACACTTTATTATTTCAATATATGTGTGTGTATAAGCATTTTCATTAGGAATATCTCACCAAAATAATAATAAATTTATATAAAAGTAAGAAAGAGAATAAGATACCCATGGCAAGAGTATCTCATTTGAGATACTCATGAGATACTCAAATTATACTTGTCATAATTTCATTGATGCAACTATTTTTTTAACATTAATTTTAATTACATAACTAAATTCCATTAAAAATAATAATATTAAAATATTAAAAGGGTATCTCAATTGATGAAAATGCTCTTACTCTATTGTTACTACATAATCTCTTGTCGCTAGGTTAGAAGTCTAAATTTACTGCAGCCCAAGTGTTGAATAAAGTAGAAATCATTGTTTTCTACTATTTAGTTTTTTTTGCAGATGTACATGCATGATACATTATTATTGAAGAAACATTGTTTTTGATACTGAACGGAAATGAGAGTATATGCAATGTATAATGTGTAATTTTCAGTTGTAAAGCAAAAGCAAAAATAAGAGACGCTCCATCATCAAGAGTTATAATCTAGTGTGTGTGTCTTTTAGATTAGGGTATATATATTGCATGATTGGCTTTGTGATGGAGACTTTGATGATTCCTTAAAAAAGACATGTGATGCAGCAAAAGAGCACGTTTTGGGACTCTAAAGCTTTCCCTTCAAAAGGGTACCTTTTACATGGATGCACATACACCTTTTTTTTTTTTTATGTAAAATTTCTTGATCAACAACAAAAACTACTTATAAAGGCAAAAACCTTAGTTGCAAAAACAAAAACAGAAAACTAAAAATTATTGATAAGATTATAGTAGAACTCTTGTATATAAGTGACTGAAGATCTTCGTATTTTCCCGATTCTTGGTACGTAGTTTGGTAGTCGAATAAGAATACACGGTTAAAGACAACTTTGTCAATGATGCAAATGAGGTGGTTGGTAACAATTTTCTAATTAAATTATTAAGTTTTCCTTTTTCTATGAAAAATAAAGTTTTGTGAAATAATATATGTGATGGTAACCAAATATATCACTACACTAACATCAGAAAAACAAAATCAACCAAGTCACTTTGGCCAATGGTAACTCTCAAATGGGAGAGTCATGGGTTCGAGTCGCCTTGGCCACCCACCTCGCAAACATATTTGTGCGAAAAGAAAACCTCGTGATATTAGTTTTTGAGTATAGAAAACTTATGGGATCCCCACAGTTATATAAAAAAAAAACATCAAAAAATTCTTTACACTTGTTTTGTGATAGTGAGAATCTTTTAGCTACTATGGTACCGCCATTTTCCTTACATCTACTTCTACTTCTACTACACTATTAAAAAAGAGTGTATTTAAAATGTATTGCCAAACATTTCAAAAAAATAAATTTGAAAATATTAAAACTAAATTAGTTTCCAAACACTATCACTAAATATATTTTTAAACAGATACGTATACTATTCAATAAATATAATTTAGATCTCCATAATTTATGTTCTTTACCAATTGAATCTTTTTAAGTCCAATAACAATATACTTTTAAATTCAATAACAAATCAAAGCCAATATTAAATCTATGACCCAACTTATTAAAAAAAAATTTATATAGCCCATTAACAAAATAATTATAATTATTATAAAATGTTTTTTACATACTAAAAGTGAAGAGTATAATTTTCAATATTATCAAAATGATCAAAAAAATTGTAAAAATTAAAAAATTACCTATATCAAAAATTATCAAAAAAATATTAAAAATTTACCTATAACAAAGTTATGCTAATAGATTCAATAAATCTTTTTAACTAATTCTATAGTATACTTTTATTAATGAGATGTTCATGTAGTACAAAAAAAAGATATATAAAAAATCAACAAGCAAAAAGTAAAATTATAAAAGAAAATAAGAAATTATAAAAAAATTTGGTTCCTGTTAATTTTTATTTTCTATGTAAAAAGAAACAATTTCTAAAATAGATTTATCTATCGCAGTTTTTTTTGGTCATCTGAATTAATTCATTAAAAATTGAAAGTACATGTAGTTTAGCAATATAAAATACGAGAAACAAAATTAGAAACAACACAAAAACAAAGCTCCGCTCTTTCTTTATCAGACAAAAACAGAGCCTAAACTAGCCCCAGATAGCTTGTAACAACCTCCGGATTCTTTTTACCTTCTTCTCAGCGTCAACCACACCTGATAACCATCTCAGTTCTCCTACTACCAGATAAAACTGAAATCTTCCTTCATTTGTTACGCTTGTAGCTATCCGGCAAGCTATTACATTTGCTGACGATGATGAGTATTCAAAAGAGCATTTATGAAAACCTCTTACTAACCTCCATAGTCGATCAATATACGTCATGTACCTTGGCCAGTCTTTTGGATTTATCTATCGCAATTTTAAACAAGCGGGTTAATAAAGTATGATTATTTTTTATAAACCGCGGGAGTTCCAGGCCTTTGATCCATAATTTTTTTCCGTACCGGCAGCCAGCCTTTAATCCATTTCTATTTAAAGAAATGAAGTATGAAATTTATCAGAATCATGTGTATTTTTTTTTGTTCTCTCAATTTTCAAAAATCTACGGGTTAATCCGCAAAACTCGTGGTTCTACTACACTATTAAAAAGGGGTGCCTTTAAAATGTATTGCCAAACATTCAAAAAAAAAATTAAAAATATTAAGATTAAATTAGTTTCCAAACACTATCACTAAACATATTTCCAAACAAATATTTATACTATTAAATATATATAACTTAGATCTCCATAATTTATGTCCTTTACCAATTGGATCTTTTTAAGTCCAATAACAATATACTTTTAAGTCTAATAAAAAAACAAAGCCAATATTAAATCTATGACCCAATTTATTAAAAAAAAAATTGTGTAGCCCATTGACAAAATAATTATAATTATTATAAAATGTTTTTTTACATACTAAAAGTGAAGAGTATAATCTTCAATATTATCAAAATGATCAAAAAAATTGTAAAGATTAAAAAGTTACCTATATCAAAATTATCAAAAAAATATTAAAATTTTACCTATAACAAAGTTATGCTAATAGATTCAATAAATCTTTTTAACTAATTCTATAGTATACTTTTATTAATGAGATGTTCATGTAGTACAAAGAAAAAGATATATAAAAAATCAATAAGCAAAAAATGAAATTATAAAAGAAGATCAGAAATTATAAAGAAATTTTGGTTTCTGTTAGTTTTTTATTTTCTATGTAGAAGAAAAAAATTTCTATAATAGATTTTTCTATCGCAGTTTTTTTTTCATCTGAATTAATTCATTAAAAAATTGAAAGTACATGTAGTTTAGCAATATAAAATACGAGAAACAAAATTAGAAACAACACAAAAACAGAGCCCCGCTCTTTCTTTATCAGACAAAAACAGAGCATAAACTAGCCCCAGATAGCTTATAACAACCTCTGGATTCAGTTTGCCTTCTTCTCAGCGTCAACCACACCTGATAACCATCTCGGTTCTCCTACTGCCAGATAAAACTGAAATCTTCCTTTATTTGTTACGCTTGTGGCTATCCGGCAAGCTATTACATTCGCTGACGATGATGAGTATTCAAAAGAGCATTTATGAAAACCTCTTACTAACTTTCATAGTTGATCAATATACGTCATGTACCTTGGCCAGTCTTTTGGATTTATCTATCGTAGTTTTAAACAAGCGGGTTAATAAAGTATGAATTTTATTTTTATAAACCGCGGGAGTTCCAGACCTTTGGTCCATAATTTCCTTCCGTACCCACAGCCAGCTTGTAGTCCATTTCTATTTAAAGAAATGAAGTAAGAAATTTATCAGAATCATGTGTATTTTTTTTTTGTTCTCTCAATTTCAAAAATCTACGGGTTAATCCGCAAAACTCGTGGTTCTAATTCGGGCCGCATTAAAGTTATCAGTTACATTTTATTAAATGTAGTGGATTAACCCGCTTTAACACTCATATATATTTGGTTTTGATTTTGATTTAAAATTAAATCATAATCTTATATATTAAAAACTAATTCTAAAAATTAAAATAAACTCATATTAAAACAATTGACCCATGTTATACCGTAGATATAAATTTAGTGGAATGTTATAATACATTACATTACATCCTTTTAACTCTCTAACCAATCAATGTTTCAAAAGTACTTTCTAAACTTTTTATTTAAGTTTCAGTACAAACATCGCAATACCCAGCTGCCCCAATTCACATCACAATCATACCAATAAATATAGATTATTATATATTTTTCAATTGCATTATTAAATATCTAAACACAAAGATACTTTGTGTCATGCTTACATACATGCTATTGGGTCATGGTGACTAGGATCCCATTTTCATGTGTTAAACACGAAATGCGCTGGCCTACCCCCTAAATATTACTATATATCATCTCAAATTTCGGTATCCCGGGGATTCTCCCTAGCTTGTGACATATAATAATTTCTAAATGTTATGCCAATAGCTATTTTAATTTGTAATTAAACAAGTGTGCTTCTTTTAGGAATACACATCCACATTCATAAGAAACTTTATGATTTTTATTTAAATATCAGCATAGTGTAGATTCCTCCATTATATAATTGCTTGTATCATAGCCTTAAATTTTATATCTTTTGGGAGCTTGGTATTATTTAAACTTTAAAGTCGCACAAACGTATTACGTATAGTGATCATACAATCATTTAACAAGTTGGTCTCTTCCGGCCCGTGTATGTTTTATGGATGCACATTGCACACATAACTTATGGTATGTTCAAGTTTAATTAATACTTAAATTTAACCAATAAAAAAAATAAGTTTGATACTTTGATTGGCATACATAAGGATTTCCCGTGATTTGCAGTGTAATTCGCGAAAAGGAAAATGTAAGTCTATGTAAACTCTTCATCCATTTTAGAGCCGTTGTAAGTGTGTCGTATGTTCTCAAATAAAATTAACTTAAGAATTGAGAGGAGTTTACTCTGTTAACTTGTATGTGAATCACATATAATGCCCACCATTGAACAAAAGATTCAATGGTCCTACAGTCCCTAGATATAAATATTTAATTCTAACCAAATTGTGTTAGATTAGTAAATTTATTCTAACCAAATTGGGTTATCAACTAAATTTATTCTAACCAAATTGAGACTAACAAGACAATGGACCAAATTGAGACTAACAAGATCATGGACCAAATCGATCATCCTATATTTCATATGGTCTTAAATGGTTACTACAACAAGAAAAATATTATATGTTTTATATATTAACAAATTTGCATTATTTAGAAAACACACGTTCTTACTTAAATGTTGTAAAACAGAGGCATATTTTGAAGTTGTGTAAGCCATCAACCCTCTCATTCCAATGAGAACCAAAGGCTTGAAACCATCTCTAACATCTACGTTATTAAGTATTGTGACTATGATTATTCTTTCATTTTTCATCCTTTGGCCAATCATGAAGTTATATACACCAAGATGCTACCTAGCGTTTTGGTCCAATCTTTTATGAATTTATTGTCAATCTATTGTGATTATCCTCTTGTGTTATTGAGAAATGCCCCTTCTATCTATGTTTTAAACTTTGAAATCTTTGAATCTTCTCTATCTTTGTATGTTGTTTTTAATATGAATTAAAAAAAAACAACTAAAAACATAATAGTTTCCCACTTTGACCCCCCCCCCCCCCCCCCAAAAAAAACAGAATAGAATCCCACACTTTGGTTCAAAAGAAATCCAATAAGTCAATATGTGAGAACTTCAAAAGTAAAAGACACCAATAATAACTTGATTGGTATGCTTATATAGGATCTATAGAGAATATAAACATATTGTGTAAAGACTTCAGAATCAGCTTTGGAGGCGTATCAATTTCAAACGCAATCCAAAAAGGTTGTAATGTGGCCCTTTTGACTAAATTTAATCTCAATTTTGCAGCAAACTTGAAAGAAAAGTTTTTAGAGTTTTCATACTCACCTTTGAATTATATTGGCTAATATGGTGGATAAAAGATTTTTAAAAGATTATGATCTAATGGATCTGAATAGTGAAGTTATTATGTAATTCTATAATTTTGTTAGTTTCTCTACTAATTATACATTTTATGAAATCACTTGTTTTTTTTGTTTAATCATCTACCGTACTCAAAAATATAATATAATTTATATTCCACAAACTTTTAATTTTGTTGAACAAATATTCGTTTAATAATTTGAATATTTCTTTCCAGATCATGTTTTCTATGATCCCTATTCTTCCACTGTTATAAATATTTTTTCTATAATAATGATTTGATTTAACGCACAGTTTTAACTTCAGTTTGATCTGAGAACCTATGTGACTATGTGTATTATACAGTATATCTGACCACTTATGTCCCATTGTTTTTCTTACATATTTTTAGTCTGTGGGTATAGTTTATATTATTTTCTTGGAATCTCAACAGATACTCCCGAACAAAGGATGAAGCATTCTGACTTCTGAGACATACTTTTGTTTGGGTAGGAAACATTATTGGAGTCTAAAATCATTTCTCAGAAACAATTACAGGAATTTATTAGTCACTAAGGAGTGAAAAAAAAACTCACTAAAATTAAATTAATTAATTTAAAATGTAGAAAAATATACAATAGCTATTAGAAAATGTCAATGACCAGCTGGTGCAAGACTGAGATGCAAATCCAACCCCAAACCATCATCAAAAGTAGGTCCCACTTCTCTCGAAAACCCATTAACAGATGGTCTCGGCCCATGGGCCTGAACTTGTCTCATCTGAGGCCCAACAATCCCAAATCCAGAATCACGAGCCCCGCACTCGTACGAGAACCCAACCGCACCCGAACCATCCTGAATCACGCATCCATGCGACACGTGGAGCTGAGAAGGAGAGACACGTGGAAGATACATCCAAGGACCTCCTCCTCCCATAGACGGAGGAGGAGACATGGCGGATGATAAAAGATGATGAGGAGGAGCAAACGCAGAAACTATAGGGTTCCGTAAAAACGGTGAAGCTGATCCAGCGTTTGAGTAATTCGCGGCTGCGTTTCTTGTAGCTTGAAGCTGAGCACGTTTGAGTTGTTGACGCTCTTTCTTGTGAGCGTTTTGGTGACCACCTAAAGCTTGAGAGTTACCAAACTCTCTACAACAATACTGACACTCATACTTACGTTCTCCTCCTCCTCCTCCTCCACCTCCTCCGCCTCGGCTTCGTACACCACTTCTTCCGGAAGATCCTGCCGGAAACTCGCTAGGTTCCGGTGATATGGATGATTGGTTAGTTTTGATTGATTGATCGGAGAAATCTTCTTCTCCATCGACGCTGAATCCAAAGAGTTTTAACCTAGAAGTAGAAGTCTTTGAACGACAATCCATTTCCTCCATTATTATATAAGTATGTGAGTTTTAAGAGAGAAAGAAAGAGAAATGTTGAATAAGGTTAAATTTAATAAGAGGAGGTGAATGAGTGAGTGCATATTTATATAAAACTGAGGATGTGGACTTTGTACAGTAACATGGGAGACACTGTGCAAGTGTGTGTGAAAGATATGAGATTTTTTTTTTTTTTTTTACTTTTGTTTTTTTCGGTGTTGTTTTATTTTTCGGACATCCCAAGAAGAAAGAAAGAAAATGAAGTTAAAAAAGAACAGTGAAAGTGGGAGTTTAAAGAACACACGAACCAAGACGACATGGATAATAGGACCCACTTGGATTTCATTTGTCTTTTTTTTTTTTTTTTTTTTCAGTTTTTAGGAAGTCTCGAGTTCGGCTCCACTTTTATGTGTTTATTCTTACTTGTTCTCTTCGGGTAAAAATCTTATGTTTCCACTTACTTTTGTTTTTTTTTAATGTGATTTAATCAATGACAAAAGAAAAGAAAAAACACAGCTAATTACTCAAATAGTATACATGTTTCAAAAATTACAAGAATATTAACGATTAAAGAAAATTACTATTATGTAAAAGTTGAAGTTAACTACGACAAAATTTACCGTTATTTATTAGTAGAATTAGTTGATGTTTTACTCTAGTCTCTCTAGACTATTACGTTTATTTAGTTATTATTGACCTACTAATACAGTGGGACAAATTGTAACAGTAATCAAGAGAGCACCGTGATGCCTATAGGCTACATAGCTAAGTTGGGATAATATTCTATTTACAACTTAGTACTATAACTTTCTTATCAAAAAAAATTTAGTACTATAACTTCCAACTTTCAAGGCCATATTGAAGAGATGGCAATAAATTCAACCTACAAGTAGATGAAGAAAAACTATTACTTGTGAAACAAGAAACCTTTTTGATCACACTTGCTAAGATAGTAACAACGAGTCAAGTGTCAAAGAGTTCAGAATTAAATGGAAGCAATAATCCATAAATGTTCAGTTAAATTGAAAGTAAGATTAGACTTAAAACCACATGTAGCAGTTGAAACATCTTGTGCATTTCCTAAAATCAATACGTTGTTGTTGTATAGTTGATTGGTTGTGAGTGAGCACAAAAAACTTTAGCTTGAGAGGGTCCTAAGCTCTAGGAAATTTCTTGAGTTATTTATCTTTAAACTTAAATGATAAAATTTGGGGTAATTAATGTTGGGTTTATTGGATTTTCATATTGGGAACTACTATGGATGGAGATAGGAAAATACAGATGCATCGAATCACAGATTCACAAGAAACGGTGGCATACTAGTACTTACGGAAGCATAATTTTAACAGACATGAAATATGTATGATTACATAATCACATTATAGTATTGTATACGTTTGCTTGTTTAAAGGATTTGATTATACAAAATACTGAGATAATCAGAGTTCATTGAACAAGTTCTCAATATTCTTTGCCAGTTCAAAACTTCAAATACTTGTTGAACCTTAGTTGTTGGAAAAAGAATAATTATGTTTGTAATAGTGATCAAGTAAAAAGAGGCCGACAGAGGGAAAGGGATCAATAACGTCAACAAGATGTAGATGCAAACAAAATATTATCATAAACATAACATAGTTTTGTTTATTGAAAAAACCGGAAAGAAAGCATAATAACATAATGTGGGATGTGATCTTGAAGAGACCCTGAAGCCAAAAGTTTGAAATATGTGAGAAAGAAACATGAGAATCTAAGTGAAGATGTGAGAAAAATAAAGGAACAAAAGTCCCACATCTCACTTCTGCGTGGCCCATGTGTCCCCGACGCATTATTGTGCGTATCTATAATTCAGATACGATCTCACAATTTTTCAAAGTCAAATAACTTAAATTTATGGAATACCATTATAATTACTTTCTTGCATGTAGTAGTATTTTCTTTAATTATGAATTATGACTATAAGTTAAAAAAAATGTTTAAAAGTATTAAAGAAACAATGTCAAACAAACAAAATAGTATTTTATCAAAATATTTCTACTTTTAATTATCATAATTTAGCTTGCATCCCAAAATTTGAATTTTGAAACAGTAGTTCATTAAAGAAGTTCATATTTAAACCAGTTTCAAAAGAAAATTATTTAACTTGTATATATTTAATTTTAACATCACCGATCGTTTTAATAAATATTTAATTGAAAATATGTAATCGATATTTAATTATGATTTTAAAACTTTTACCGGCATACCACTTTTAAATAGTTGTAGTAAATTACTATACTTACAGAAAAATAAAATGGAAAATCAACTCCTAATACCAATAGTTTTCAGTCAAACATGTATCATAATTTTGAAATATTTGAAAGGATGTTCACTTTAGTCGATGAATAAGTAAAGAAGATATACCTTGGGAGAAAGTTTGCATTTGAAGACAAACCTAAGTAATGTGAATACTAACTATGTCAATTAAAAGTTGGGTTTGTTAAGGGAAAAAAAAATAAAGAGGAACGACCAAAAAAAGTCTCAGATGTTAACATGTTCCCCACAAATTACGTGCCAAATGAGAAATCCTTGTTTCACGAGTGTGTTTGCGTGATTGATGTCAAGATTCATACACACACGAAGTATATTACTTTTTCAAATTGATTATCATAGTTACACATAATTTAGATAGATATAGAGGAACTCAGAGATTTGCGAATCTTACTAACTCAATCAAAAGCTAATTGGGTGGTTTCAGATTTGATTAAGGCTTTTCTTTGTTCAAAAACTAAAGAAAAGTAATAATTGTGTAAACATTGATCATTTTAAAGTCTTTGTTTGGGGCTGGAGAAATGTCCCATCTTGTCTCCCTTTAAATTATAACTTCCACGAGAATCTGCATTATACGTTTCATTTGGTTGCTTCCAGGTATCTTCTTTTAATCTCTCCATTTAATCTGCATTATACCGCAAATGGTAACTAATACTGTATTGTAAACAAGTTACATAATTTTTTGTGCATTTTAATATTAAAATAGAATATTTTTTACGTGTGTGTGTGTATTTTTTTTATATAACTTTTAACTAAAATAGCATGTTGTTTTTCACTCGAGGACATTCTATTTTATATTACATCATACTATTTATACAATTTATGGGCGAAAAACAGATAGCTTATTTACAGTTTTACCACCCCATGTCAATGTGTTGTTGTAAATAAAAAATCCATCATGTTGTCATCTAGAAAATTCTAACTACAATAAATAAATTAAATCGATTTAGGATACATATGGTGCCATGTTATTACTCTAAAGTTCATTCAAAAGTGTATGTTGAAGATGATAATATTGTTTTAGTTGAGATAACTTGATCGAGATCTCTCTTTAAGGAGCACATGATCATAGAATTCGGTTTGCTAAAACATTTTATTCTAGTGTTGTCAAACTTCGGTTTTGCTTCAGTACATCGGAATGCCTAATACTTATATTCGAAATAATGACTATACTTTGAACTAAATCTTATTCTAGAATTGAGATCAGAACCATCCCACAATTGGATTAACAAACTAGATTCTAATACCGTATTAAGTTTTATTAATTTTTAATTCCAAACCAATCGATAATAAATAGATGAACTAATATCATTTATATATCCCATTATACTTTTGATGTTGAATTTTAAACAATATTTTTTTGTTTTTTATAAATTAGTAGGTGCTTTAAACATTTTTTAGCCGTCTCAAATTAGATCAACTAGTATTTGCGTAATCTAAAATTTGTAGAGTAGCCCAAATTTTATCTATTTTAAAACGAAAAAAAGAGAGAAAAACGTAGATAATTTATTGTACTGGATGAATATAAAAGTTGATTCCTAACCATACGCTCCTCGATATGCAATATACATGTCATGTGGACTTCGCACAGAGAAGACCTAAACTTATTTATGCAGGTAGATTATATATTTTGTCACTTGTTTGGGGGAGTTTTATGTTAATCATGTTATATTAATGTTTTCTAACAAAAAGATGTCCAACATGCAATTATCTTTCTACCTTTTTCTTTTTTTCTTTTAGGGGATCCAATGAAACTGTGTTTTTGACTTTTGTTAATAATGTTTAATTTGTGCTCGAGTAATATGTTCCTTTCTCATCTCCTGGTGGAACTCAATGACTCTAATAATAGGGGATGTATGGATAGTTACTTAAAAACACATGCAAGCATAAAGATTGGCCTATCCTGGACTTAAAAAAAACAAAGATTGGTCTATCCTATGACTAGGAAAACAAGGATTGGCCTATCCTAAAATTGATTTTAAAATGTAATCTAAGAGTTCAATTATAAGTCATAGGTTTTTTCTTGCGAGGGGACCATATCTTGTTTGTGACCACTTGACATAAGTCATTTTTTAACCTAAACTTGACATAGTCATTTAGTTCTTATTCTTGGTTTCATTATACCTTTTTTTTTTCTGTCTATCTCTCGTTTCTTATGGGACAAAAACTAGCAAATTGCTTGCTTAGGTTCTCTGGTATATTCATTGAATCATTGTCCCCATGTGTTGTAATAAAAGATGTGCCAGATTTGTTTTATTAGCGTTTAATGAATGAGTTAAGATTTATACGTTTTATTTAAAACTAATTAAAAACTAGTAGATTGATTCATACTCCGATAAAGATTTAAAAGTAGATGAGGGAAAGAAAAAAAATTAATTTTTGAAGTCTCGCCAATTAAAACATGGAACAAGGTTGGAAACTAATAAAGTGAAGAAAGGAAAGAGAGGCTATGAGAAAGGTGGTAAATGTGAGAAAGTGGGTGGACATAGGCACTTAGGTTTCCTCCACTAATGAAGGATTACACATGTAAAACCATGAATTCATATTGCCTATCTCTTACTACTTTTTTCATAACACCGATTTTTTTTTTTTTCTTAGGAATTAGGGACCATAACCCATGTTGGTCCCACTTTGTAGAACACCACTGCAAAATTTCCAAATTTTCTAAACAAACTTACATCTTCTTGGGATGGGAGACAGACTTGCTAAGTCTTGGACAGTTCAGAACTGGTTTCACCAGCAATTGTCCACACTCCATATAATAATTTGACCAAAGAATTATACTTAACTTTTACTTTCTATAGATCTTCAAAAACCAACATTAGCATATGAGTCATATGACATTAAAAATAAAACTACTTTAGGCTGCGATTAAAGCACTTATGAACAAAAGTTTAAAAAATAAAAATAAACAAGAAGTATTGGGCAATATGCTTTGAGTATAAAATTTATACAAAGCATTAATCTAAAATGAAAGTCGATTGACGTAAAAACATTAGTCCACGTGAACAAATATCATTATTATTTTTTATTTGTTTGTTTTATTGTTAGGTGGTGGTAAAAGCACACAGCAATGTAATTGTAATCGAAATGGAATATGGATTATATATAATTTTCGATAGCTATGTTTTTCAGTTAATTGATAAAAGTTATGGATGGTTCTAATAGATAAACCACGTAGAGCACCGGAATGGGAAAATGGTTTAATAATTTCACGAGTTTTAACCACCATTGTTTTACAGTAATTGGATTGATAAAGTTCGATCTGTAGCCAATTTTTATTTTGCGGGGAAATGCAATTTACTAGAGTTGAACTTCAGTAGGAATTGCCACAAAGATGGATTATTAACTACTTGACTAAACACACTGCCCAGTGCCCACCACAAATTTTTTTAAAAGTTTTGATTTATGATGTTGTTTTGTGTTCATCCATTATTTCGGGAAATTATACAAAAATTCATAAATTTTCTTTTTATACAAACCATGTAACTGCAATAGACAAACTTTGCTCAAAGATTCTATCATTTCGTTCCATGTCTCTTTTCACGATTATGTGTTTCGAAAATATTCCGTTTAAAATAATTTTGTTTTATAAAGAGCATAAATCAAAGTTAAAAATTTAGCTAAACAGATTTCCAGTAAAAAGAAGTGGCAACTGGCAACACCTCCAACCCGTAGAATACTCTATGACCAAAACTGATGACAATCAATAACCAAAAACGTTGACAATCTGAAAAAGTGATGTTTTAATGATTTAATCTTATTAAATTCATAATTAATCTCGACTTTCAGAATAATACAGTTAATCTCTTCTTCAAGTTTATATATACAAGCAACATTTTCCGGCAAAAGTGTTATTATTTGACAAATAGATCTACCAGCTGTCTATCTCTCAATGCTATTGTCTAGCACCATTTAGGTATCCATGTCAAGTCTATCAATTTTGATAGAAATGATGTTTACATTATCATTATAAGATCTCCAAGATCAAATTTGTGCCCCACCAAATTTTGATTAGCAGTGAAATTCAACCAATGGGGATTAAAATACACTAATGCATTGAAATAAAGTCGCTCCAACAAAAGGGATAATTATAAAACTACAATGTAGCTTTTCGTTCACAAATGCTATTAGTTTAGTCTTAACCCACACATCAGGAAGACTAGACTATTATTAAATTTCAAGAGTATGGAAGAAGACAACCAAAATTAGACATTTGATTTTTCAAGTCTAAATCTCCTTTAATGGGTATCTCCTAAGCATTTGTATGAAGCCAACCAAAGATGGTGGGGTGTGATGATTCATCACAAAGTCCCATTATGAGTTCCAAGTGACACCTAATCGAGCTAGTTAAATCTTTAATTACACTAAATTTATCTTTTCTTAAAGCAGATGGGCTTTAGGTTCCAAGTGGGACAGACCAAGACCAAGTGGTTACATTAACACTCACACACATACATAAATATAAACTCTTGATGCAAACTTAATAATATTCGCTAGGAAAGTTGAGAAAATTATAATATTTAGCTAGGAAGCATCTGCTTCGGACATGAAAAGCTGAACTGTTTTAAACTATATTAAAGTTTCTGTAAATTGTAAAGAAAATTTTAAAGTAAATTAATCTTACAAAAATATAAAGAAAATATTAGTTCATACATATATTTTAAGAATTTAGAATATAAAAAGTGTATTTGGAAATTCCATGCAAATATTCCATTTTTTTTTGTTTTTTTTATAATATTTATTTTGCATGTTTAAATATGGGTGGTACCATAGCAAAAACACTACTATAAATCATTTACTAGATGTTTGGGTTAAGCAAATACTTCGGTTATACATCTAAAAACAATGTTGATAAACATTTTAATGTTTTCTCTGGTTTAAAAAAATAGTGTTTTGATTAATTATATCCAAGTTTTACTTTAGTACTCATTTCTACAATGTTCTCTGACAAAGCATTGATACATCATCATACATGTGCTTTACCATTAACTTAAGTATAGATATAAACAATTAATATGATCATTATTATTGCATTGTATAAACTATAAACTGTACCTGTGATCCGTGATTTCCAGATACAAGCCGCCATATATATATTTTTTGTTTAAATAAGCATCCACATTTTATGCCTCACATCGAGGAAGCAACCATGGAAAGCTGATATTTCTTAAATTTTTTAATTAAGGAAATTCTTAGGTTTTGGTTAAGATGAAGAGGTAAACAAATTTGATTTGTTAATTATAATCCCAAACACATCTATTACCTTTTTTTTAGTTATTATGGGCTTTAGATTTGACTAATACCATGAATCCTACCAGTTGCCATCGTTGGCTGCCGTCACAGCTAAACAAATCATTCTTATATTATGATCATAGCATGTGATTTGGATCGATTGGTGCCGTGAATCGTGTCAGTGCAATGCTTAAGAACTTTGGTCGCTCTCTTGATTTAAAATTCTCCTTGAGTTTATCATGTCTTGAATTAATTTTTGTTTTATTTTTGTTTTGTTGATTTCTTGAATTAATTTTGATTAGGAATTTATTCTCTTTTGTTGAAATTATTTATGTTGATAAGAAATATAATAATTTGTGTGTATGTAACAACACTTAAAACATTTTATCAAAAAACAAACAACAACAATTAAGACATTTGTTATATATATAAGGAATAGATCGTGTTCGATCAGTTTCTAAATTTTTGGACGTAACACGAATCTTGGTAGTTTTTTAAATGCCATTAAATGATTACAGAAACAAAAAGATTGAAGCAAAATGTAAAAAACCAGGAGACTTGAAAAGGACATCCAAAAATTGGTAGTTTTCAAATGCTTGCTTTGTATGCTTCAAATTTTTATGTTTTTTTTATAAGCACTCAAATGTTATCGCCTACTATAAATTGGTAACAACTACAAAATCTTTAACCGCCACTGCATAATATTTTATCACATTGTTGTTAATCCTAAACAAGGCTTCAAAAGTCAAAACAAGTTTATCGTTTTTAATGGTCGGCTTTTTGATATTAATGATATTGACATAACCCAATAATCGTTTTACTTTCTGCGTTGATTTAATATAATTTGACATCCTTACTACATATTGACGATATTAGTTGAAATCTAGTCATTTGACATTACCACAAATTCAAAAATACTCTTTTTTTTGTTGTCAACTAACAAATTAAAAAAATACTTTCAATAAGAAAAAAGGTAAGTAACTTCATGCATACGCATAAAGACTAAAGTTTGAAAATCATATATATTAAACATATTTATCCCCAACTTTCTTCTCTATTTTAGACTAATCTCTCCATAATTTTTTTATCGAATGATTTGAACGTTTCATGATCAATCCATTTGTATCACTAATACCAAAAAAAGAACCGAATAATAAACCCATTTAGAAATTGCTGGAATCTCTTTAAATTGTTTTTTTTTTCTTCCAGGCTAACTTGTGCACTGTTCTAGTTTAAGTGACATATTATGTAAGAAACAAAATCTCAAACTCTTTGAAAAAACTTACAATGAATCAATGTTGGCATGTTGCATATCATAAGAATTGAAACTGAGCTGTGAAACACCTGACCACAACAATCCTTGTTGCTACAAAAGAGCTCATGGATCTTTTCTCTCTTTCTCATATCATCCCAATGAACATATTTGTCTATATAACCGCACATACAGATTTCATTCAACTGACCACAGATCAGTTCTGTGAAATGAATTGAGCAATACCAATGATCCGAACGAGATTTGAGGTATCGGTATAGGAACAAAATCCACCTTTTGGTCAACCAGGCTTCTTACTATCAGATCCTTTGAGGTTTAAGTTGAACCATTTCCTTTTGGATCTGTCTTTACTCTCTGTTCCGCCTTCTTCTCCTGCACTATCCGTATCGCCTTTTGATTCCTCTCCCAGAGTTTTGCTGCTACTTCCATTGGTCAAGTTGTTGCCGCTTGGTGTCTTCACAACAGAGAAAGACGAATGTATTGAATCCCGTTGCTTTAGCAGTTCATCCACCTGCACCATCATCCATAAATACGAATCAAACACTTTTAAAATGATGAAAAAGTACGTCAGAAAAGAGCTCTTGGATTTGTATCTGTCGTCCATGTGCTTAGTATTAGTAGCACAATGTTCACAACAGAAAATGCAATGAAGAATAAAACTGTTATAAGAAGATAAGAGATTCATAAGCGTACAGTTTGCTTCTCTTGGGTATATCTGTTGGTAACTTCTTGAAAGCGCGCCAAAGCCTGCAAACGAATACATCAAATCATCAGGTTACGTATCTTCCTAAATACTAACTGAGCTCAATAGTAGAAAATTACTTTTCGGTACTCTGTCTCGAACTGCCGCAACTCGTTTCTCTTTCTTAAAATCTGAGCTTCAATCTCCTTCAACTTCTCTGTTGTACCCTCATAGGTTTTGGCACAGAGCGCCTCAATCGTGTATGATGCAGTCTTAAAGAAGTTATCACCTGAAAAGTAACTAGAGACCAGTTAAACTACGATCTCAGAACAGTTCCACATATTGCTAAAAAGAGAATAATAATTCATACCATAAACCGCAAATATATGTGTGCCAGCTTTCAATTCCGAAACCTCACAAGGTTGAAGACCTTCCAATCGCTTAAAGAAAGCAGATTCAGGGTCCTTGGCTACAGCTAACTGCACAATAACCAAAATGTGGATTGCTTTGACACCTTTGCATAATTCTAAGATGTCAGCTAAATAAATATAAAAGGAAAAACATTCAGCAGTTGCTTACCGCATTGACTGTTGAATCCATTCGGTATACTTGAAAATGCAAGAAATACATGCCAGCTGACGTTACCTTGCCTGTTTTCTCACTCTCTTCCTGCAAGAAATATTGAATCACCATGAGAAACATGAAACCATTTTTTTAAACTAGCTGAAAGTTTTCCCTCTTCTTTTCATCTAAAGACAGTCCAGTAACAGAGTAATATACAAACAATACTCTTTAAAATACTAAGAGCAATATTCTTTTGTACCTGTAAGGCCAATCCATAGCCACCACTTGAATCTTGCTCAAAATAAAGCAACTGGAAATAGACAGATTTCAAAGTAAGTCATAGGCGAAAACAACTTTCAAGTTAGTAACAAAAGGGAATTCCGAACATACCTTAAATTTACTTTGTGTTGTTGAAGTTACTCTAACAACAACCCCTGATTCAGCTTGTTGTTCACTTATTGTAACTCCAAAAAAATGAGCACATTGCTTATCTACCTGATATGAGATATTAGATAACTTCAGTTTCAGTACACAAGGAAATGAGGTGAGAAGAAATTCATGTAATCTGATTATCACACCTTTCCACTAACTGATGTACCAATAGGAAGGGGCCTAACAGTAACAGTTCCATTCATAGCCTCTTCAAGAACATTGGCAGATACAGTAGTTTTGATAGGCACACCTAGTTTGCTGAATAACGACATTTTTAAGGTGAACAAATGTTTAATATATTGGATTCAAACTAGCTATTGAGAACCAGGAGAAAAGGTAAATAACTGCACCTGAATAACGCCGCAAACATGGTATTTACAGTTCCTAGGTTTGACAAGTCAATTTCCATGTCCATTCCATCAGCATCAATGGCCTAATATCATGAAAACAAATCTTATTATAGCTACAAGAATATATGTTGAGACAATATAAACACTAAGCATAGAGAAACTTGTTATTCTCTTCTTATGGACATACACTCTAATTTGAATGTGAGACAAACAAGAAACAAGTATCATCACCTCAAATCCAGCATTGTCATATTGCCTTCTCTTTTCTGGGTCAGACAAAATGCTATAGGAAAATGCAACTTCCTTGAATAGCTCAGAAGCTTCAGGATTGTTGGCATTCTTGTCCGGATGATACCTATCCATAGTTTGAATCCAACAAATGAAATGTAGTGTAAAGCACCATCCAAGAAGAAATGCATTAGGAGACAACAGATGAATAGAAGAGAGAAGAAGGATCAAATTAAGTACAATAAAGTCAAAAGTATCAAAGAGTTGATACATTACACTGATACCATTTCGAACCCCTAAACTCGTTTCTTTACTCAACTCACCATAGAAGAAACTTGATTAACGAGAAAAGTCTCAAACTTTCAACCAATTCCCAAACTAAGATCATAAACCTATCCAGAATCTACATTGCTTCTCCATTAGACTAACACAAAACCTTACCAATATACACACAAGTCATTACTGTATCCAAAAACATGGAGTTCATAAAAATTCAAATTGAAAATTGCGAATATAACAAACCAGAAACCCTAAGAAGCTTATATCTTTCTAGGAGACGAGAAATCAGATAAACAAAAAATACACATTTGCTACGATTACAATGTGAAATTTGGGAGAAGAAGCTTACTTGAGAGCTAATTTTCTGTAAGCGGATTTGATATCTTGGTCATTAGCGTCTCTTGATACAGAGAGTACTTCGTACGGGTCCCGTCGAATCGCCGGAGACGATGACCCTTCTTCCTTTTTTGAACTCATCCTTTTCAATTTTCTTCTCAGCTCCGATCAAAAATCTTCCTTTAATTTTATTTCAATCACATTTGCCCCAGAAAAAAAAACTTTTGTTTCAATCAGATTTATTTACATAAATTAACATTTTGTCCTATTTTTTTTTTGATAAAACATTTTGTCCTATTATTGTATAAATAAATTTTAGTTAGTACGGGATAAGTTAATTAAGACTATGTTGTTGTTCAAACAAAACAAAACTAAAATTTTGACTATTAATAAGGCTAAGGTTGTTTGTATAACAAAATTTGTAAAGTATATCATTCTATTTAATCCATGTGGGATAAAATCTATTTTACAAAAACAATAATCTCAAGTTTTTGTTTGAATATCACGATTTCGTTTCCCTGAAATTAAAATATGTACTTGATAATCAACTATAAATACAATTATCAATAAAATAAAATAACATATCAAAAAATCTAATCAAGAACTAATACACAAGATTATCAATAAAATAAAATAACATATCAAGCCTAATCAAGAATCAATAAAAAAATATTATCAATAAAATAAAATAACATAATGTTTATGAAATCCTAATCAACAAGTAGTAATAATACATAAGAGAATTAAACTTTAGTTTTATTACAATTATGATTTATTTCTGATCTAAACCGGCGAAACCTCAACACAGTTACACTAGGTTCAAGTCTATGCTTCCTTCTTTTTTTGATGGGTTTATTTGCTTCTTCATTCCTTTTTAGTTCTTGGATCTCTTCTTCCATAAGTTCGTTGAACATTTGAAAAAGACATTCGTCTTCTTTAAACAGATTTAAAAGAGATTTTATAAGTTCGTCTCCTTTTATACGTCGAGCTCTAAAGAGTTTCATCAAGTCTATGTATTGTCTGAGTTTTGGTGGACTTAATCTTTCTCCGATGAACTTTGTTATGTTCAAAAAACATTGTTTACATTCTTCGTCCTTGTCTTTATTCTCTGTCCTCATCTTTATCGTATAGTATAACAATATTTTTTGTTTGATCTCTTTCTTTCGAGTATGGTTGTGTATTTATATAGAAATATTCATAGTGTTATTTATATGGAAATAGTTATTTGGAATCCTAAGTTGTTTAGGGATTCTTAATTTATAATTTGATTAGGATTATTAATTTTCTAGTCTATTAGGATTATTAATTTTCTAGAATTTTCCATTGGAAATTTCAAATCCAATCAGGATTATATAAAAAAAATCACATGAATATATAACTTGGAATAAATAATTCCTATAATACTTCGATTATGTTTGGCATAGCACGCACATCTTGGTTATTTTGGTTTTCTGTTAAGTAAATCTTAGTTTGATTTTTAATATAAAAAATCATGTGAATCTGTGATTTTAATTCCAGACGTTAGTAACCATCCCTGAATTGAAATTTTTTTGATACATATTAAATATATATTTTTGATATATACCACACATTTTAGATTGTTTCGATACTTTCTATGTAATTTTTGTAATAAATGAATTAAGAAAAAAATGAAAATATCAAATAACCTTAAAAGCAAGATAACTACAAAAGAAAACATATATAATATAATATGTAAAGTGGTTGTAGTTCAATGGTTAGAATTCCACGATGTGGGCGTTGAGACCCGGGCTCGATTACCAGCAGCCACATATTTTTTTAATTCTTGGTTTTTTTCAATCAAATTTTGTTTTCATCTGTTATGGGCCTTGGCCCTTGGGTTATGGCTTATGGGTTAAGATGTTTAGTTGTAGCCGTCAGATTAGAAGACGCTCGACATTTCATGCTAGGTTTAATCACAGCCGTCAGAATCAGATCTCTCAATACGATTCTCAAAATTAATATCCTCTCCCGCTCCTATCCCAATTTCAAATTTTGAAATTTGATTCGGTCAAACACCCAACCGTTGTAATCTCTCTTCAACATTCCATTTGTTCTCACTCAAATTCATTTCTTCAAAACCCAAACGATACTCTCCTTTTCTCTCTGAACTTTCCAGAAACCCTAATTTCTAGATTCAATTCTCTGTAATCGAGTTTCTCTCCTTCTGATTTCTCCGTCAAGTTCTTCAGATCTACTCAGATCTAGACTAGTTTCCTTCTCAGAAACTCGCTTCGTCACCTACAACAATGGATACGAAACCGTTGCAAACCAGCAACAACGCCAATGTCCCCAAAGCTCCATCATCGCGAGCAGGGAAGACGATCGAAGAGATGTACCAGAAGAAATCGCAGCTGGAACATATCTTACTCCGTCCCGATACATACATCGGATCAATCGAGAAGCATACCCAAACTCTATGGGTTTACGAAGACGAAGAGATGGTTAATCGTCCTGTAACCTACGTTCCTGGACTTTACAAGATCTTCGATGAGATTCTCGTGAACGCTGCTGATAACAAACAACGAGATCCGTCGATGGATTCTGTGAAAGTTGTGATCGATGTTGAGCAGAATCTGATTAGCGTTTGTAACAGTGGCGATGGAGTTCCTGTGGAGATTCATCAAGAGGAAGGTGTTTATGTTCCTGAGATGATTTTTGGTCATTTGTTGACTAGTAGTAACTACGATGATGATGTGAAGAAGACTACTGGTGGAAGGAATGGTTACGGTGCTAAGCTGACTAATATCTTCTCTACTGAGTTCACCATCGAGACCGCAGATGGCAAGAGGATGAAGAAGTACAAGCAGGTATGAATGAATGATTCCTTCGTTACACAGTTTATGATTTGATTTTCGATTGATAGGAACTGAGATTTTTTTCTGGTGATGTTTTTAGGTGTTTGAGAACAATATGGGGAAGAAGTCTGAACCGGTTATAACCAAGTGCAACAAGAGTGAGAACTGGACGAAGGTTACTTTTAAACCTGATTTGAAGAAGTTTAACATGACTGAGTTGGAGAATGATGTGGTTGCTTTGATGAGTAAGCGTGTGTTTGATATTGCTGGATGTTTGGGAAAGAGTGTGAAGGTTGAGCTGAATGGTAAACGGATTCCAGTAAAGTCATTTACTGATTATGTTGATCTTTACCTAAGTGCTGCCAATAAATCAAGGACTGATCCTCTCCCAAGGTTTGTATTATGATTGCCATTACTAAGCTATTACAATTGCGGATTTGGTGAATGGATTTTTGAGTTTTGTGTGATTTAGGTTGGTTGAGAAAGTTAATAACAGATGGGAGGTTTGTGTGAGTTTAAGTGATGGACAGTTTCAGCAGGTATGTATTTGACATGAATTACTTTCTTCTCGTGAAGATGGAGTAAATTTTTTAACAATTTTTGCTTTTTTTTCTACTACCAGGTCAGCTTTGTTAACTCTATAGCCACAATCAAGGGTGGTACACATGTTGATTATGTGACCAGTCAGATCACAAACTACATTGTGGGTATCGTGAACAAAAAGAATAAAACCGCTAATGTGAAGCCTCACAATGTGAAGAACCATCTGTGGGTATTTGTCAACGCACTGATTGACAATCCTGCTTTTGATTCTCAAACAAAAGAAACACTGACTCTTCGAAGTAGCAGTTTTGGGTCGAAATGTGAACTTTCAGATGAACTTCTGAAGAAAGGTATGGTGTGCTTTTCACCTGTTTTATTTGGGATAAGGGATGTAACATTTGTTTAATCTGTTTTCTTTATAACATTTGTTTGTTTGTAGTGGCGAAATCTGATATAGTGGAGAATTTGCTTTCGTGGGCCTCTTTCAAGCAGAGCAAAGACCTAAAGAAAACTGATGGAGCCAAAACAGGAAAGGTTGTAGTTGAGAAGTTAGAAGATGCAATTGAAGCGGGGGGGAAGAACTCTAATATGTGTACGTTGATTTTGACTGAAGGAGATTCAGCTAAAAGTCTAGCTGTAAGTAGTTTTTCTCTATAGTCGGTCTGCTTTCACCACGCATAGATTCAGCTACCTCTCTTTGTTTAGCTCATCACTCTTAATACTCAATCATTGTCAGATGGCGGGACGGGCTGTCGTGGGTACTGACCATTACGGTGTGTTTCCCCTACGAGGAAAGTTGTTGAATGTTAGGGAAGCCAGCACTACTCAGATTACAAACAATAAAGAAATCGAGAACCTCAAGAAGATTCTTGGACTGAAGCAAAACATGAAGTACGAGAATGTTAATTCACTGAGATATGGACATATGATGATCATGACTGACCAAGTAAGTTTACAGTCTAGTTCCTATCTTTACCCTCAGTGCATAATTGCAAGAGGATTTATGTCTCTAACAAAATCTTTCTTTCCACCTTGTTCAGGACCACGATGGTTCTCATATAAAGGGGCTCTTGATTAATTTTATCCACTCTTTCTGGCCGTCGTTACTTAAGGTTCCATCATTCCTAGTTGAGTTTATAACACCCATTGTGAAGGTAAGTAGAACCACTTCGTCCTTGCATAATATTACTTCATCCTACAGTAGATAAATAATGTTAACAACTGCCCGAACAGGCTAAACACAAAACTAAAGGAGTTCTGTCATTTTACTCAATGCCTGACTACGAAGCCTGGAAAGAAAGTCTGAGGGGTAATGCAACCGGATGGAGTATCAAATACTACAAGGTTTGCTTTCTGTTGTACTATCAAGAGAGCACTTTCCAAAAGTGCTCATATTCTCTAAATACTAATTGTCCTTATGTCTTCAAGAGAGCACTTTCCAAAAGTGCTCATATTCTCTAAATACTAATTGTCCTTATGTCTTCCAGGGGTTGGGTACTAGTACGTCTGAGGAGGCCAGAGAATACTTTGAAAGACTTGATCTTCACAAAAAGGATTTTGTTTGGGAAGATGAACAAGATGGGGATGCCATTGAACTTGCATTTAGTAAAAAGAAGACTGATGCTCGAAAAACCTGGCTTTCAAACTTTGAGGTATGGAGAATAATTTAGTTATCTTGGAGTCAAGTTCTTTGCTTATAGTATCTGCTTGTTCTGATGTCATTTTTCTTTTGCATTCAGCCTGGCACACAGCTCGACCAGAAGGATCCAAAAGTTACGTACAGTGACTTCGTGAACAAAGAACTTATCTTGTTCTCCATGGCGGATCTTCAAAGATCAATTCCCTCAATGGTTGATGGGCTCAAGCCGGGTCAGAGAAAGATATTGTTCAGTGCATTCAAGAAAAACTTGCTCAAGGACTTCAAGGTTGCCCAATTCTCTGGTTATGTATCAGAAAAATCAGCTTACCATCACGGTGAGCAGAGTCTTGCTAGTACCATCGTCGGCATGGCTCAAGATTACGTTGGCAGCAACAATATCAACCTGCTTGTGCCATCAGGTCAATTTGGTACACGATGTTCGGTAAGTATAGCTTGTTATAGAGTAATTGTTCTCTTTTATCTATGCCTCGTACTCATCATTGTCTACATGATGTTGGCCCATAGGGTGGGAAAGATGCAGCCAGTGCAAGATACATTTTCACTAGACTCTCACCAATAACAAGGATCTTGTTTTCCAAGGATGACGATGTCCTCCTTAATTACTTGAATGAAGATGGGCAAATAATAGAGCCAACTTGGTAATTATTTTCCTGTCTCATGTATGGTATAACATTTGTTTTATTTACTTGCTAAGACTAGCTAACTTAATAATATGTTAATGCTTTTCAGGTACATGCCCATAATTCCAACGGTTCTTGTCAATGGCAGTGAAGGAATAGGAACTGGGTGGAGTACTTTCGTACCAAACTATAACCCAAGAGAGATTGTTGCCAATATAAGACGTCTACTCAAAGGTGAAAGTATGGTGCCTATGGATCCTTGGTACAGAGGTTTTAAAGGAACAATTGAGAAAACTGCGTCCAAAGAAGGTGGGTGTACCTATACAGTCACTGGTGTATATGAGGAGGTTGATGATACATGTATTCGTATCACGGAGCTACCAGTCAGAAAGTGGACTGATGATTATAAGGAATTCGTGACTTCATTAGCCTTACTCCAGGTAAAAAGCCTGCTTTAATCAAGAAGGTACTGTGATATTTTTATATGTTCATTTCTGACTCATTATTATTATTTCTGCAGGACTACAAGAATCGCAGTGACAATGTATCTGTAGAATTTGATCTTATATTGACAGAAGAAAACATGGAGGTGGCTAGAAAAGAGGGCTTTCTGAAAACATTTAAACTCGCCACAACAGTCTCTACAAGCAATATGCATCTCTTTGATAAGAAAGGTGTGATCAAGAAATATGCAACTCCAGAAGAGAGTAAGAAGAGATCCAAAATGTACAGTCTGTGCTTTTCTTCTCTTTTAAGATATATTAATGAATTCTTTTACAACTCATGTTGCAGTTCTTGAAGATTTCTTCGAACTCAGGCTTGAATACTACGAGCTGAGGAAGGTTAGAAAATCATTAAATATGATTCAATCTTTCAATTTTAGTTATTATTAAGCAATGTTCTAACTCTCTGATTTATACAGAAAATTATGCTGGAAAATCTGGAACTTGAGCTGCTGAAACTTGAGAACAAAGCGAGGTTTATTCTTGCAGTTCTCAATGGAGAAATCATAGTGAACAGGAGGAAGAAAGCTGAACTTGTCCAGGAGCTGAGTGAGAAAGGGTTCACGCCATTCCCAAAGAAGGCCATGCCTGTGGAAGCTGCAGTTGCTGGAGCAATCGATGATGATGATGCAGCTGAAGAAAGTTCAGCTGTTCCTGCACCTAGCTCTACTGCGTTTATCCCCGGCTCAGAATATGACTACTTATTGGCAATGTCCATAGGTACATTGACTTACGAGAAAGTCCAGGAGTTGCTTGCAGAGAGAGATAAAATGATTGAGGCAGTTGCAGAGTTGGAAAAAACCGCACCGAGAACACTTTGGCATAGAGACCTTGAGGCTCTTGACAAGGAACTTGATGTAAGGATTCCTCTCACAACGCTTCACATAGATAGAAAAGTTGGTAAATTTGTCAACATTGATACATCTTTTCCCTTCCCTGCAGAAACTTGATTTGAAAGATGCTAAAGATGAAGAAGAAAGAATGGCAAGAAAGGGAAAGGCTGGAGCAAGAAAAGGTCGAAAACAGCCGGCAAAGAGAGCGGTAACAAAGAAGCCGCCCACAAAGAAAGCCATTGTACCAGAATCTTCCATTTCAGCAATGGACACAGGTTAGTTTTTAGTCTAGTCTCACACTCAAGCTCTCTGTATCATTGCATTTTAATCTAACAAAACCTTTTTCTTGATTCTATAAAGATAACATCGTAGCGGAAGTGGTGAAGCCTAAAGGTAGACAACCAGCCAAAAAGAAAGCTCCAGCTGCAAAGGTGATTTGATCTTTCTTTCAGATTAAAAGAAACCAAATAAATCTCTTAAGTGAAACTGAAGTGTGGTTTTTTGTTATTGCAGAAGGTTGAGGAGGAAGATGACATGCTTGATCTAGCTCAACGACTTGCTCAATACAATTTCGGCTCTGATTCAAGCAGTAAGTGCGCCTAATTTTAAAATCACACTTTTGATAAAAGAAATTTAAAAGTCGTTGTATGACTAAAATCTTTGTCTTTGCTGTGGTATTTATCAACAGAGCCAGGTGAAGCATCGAAAGCAATAGCTTTGGATGATGATGATGACGACGTAGTAGTCGAGGTTAAACCAGCAAAGGGAGGAAGAAAACCAGCGGCTAGCAAAGCTGCAAAATCACCAGCAGCAGCTCCGAGAAAACGAGCGCCAGCGGCGAGCAAGAAGCAGCCGGAGGTTGTAGCTATCGGTGTGTCTCCGGAGAAGAAAGTGAGGAAGATGAGATCATCTCCGTTTAACAAGAAGAGTGGTTCAATGATGGGAAGGTTGGCTACTACTTCTAATAAGGAAGAAGAGAACAGTGAGAGTGTGGTTGGAAACTCGTCGTCTGAGAAATCAGGAGACGTTGCGGCGAAGTCGAGGCCACAGAGAGCTAATAGGAGGAAGATGACGTATGTGTTGAGTGATTCTGAGAGCGATTCCGGGAAGGATTCTGAGTTTGATGACATTGAAGACGATGAAGATGATGAGTAGAGTGTGAGTTCAGAACCAGCTCGGTTCTTTGACATAATAATTCGATTTCGAACTTTAGTTTCTCTCTTGTTCTTTTAGATTTGGTGTTGTTATTCTGAATTCTGATGAAAGACTTATTGTCACTAAGGTCCTCGTGGGATTTGTGTATGGCACAAACAAAACTCGTCGTCGTTTAAGCATTTGGTCTTCATAACTCTGAATCATCTCTTGCTCTTTGGTTGATCGGTTAAATATTATAAGTTGACTGATTGAGTCCTCGACCCTGTCGTGATTTTGATGAATATGTCATCGAGTCAACGATTACAAAGGTTTCAAAGTTACAACTTGTAGAGACTACTTGTGTATTTTAAAGACTACTTGAAACAGAATCATAACAAAGACACCAACTTAGAAACAATGATAATTCTGTTAATATATAAATGTAACAAACAATGAATCAATATATATCAAAAACACTCAATTTTGAGAAAATTCTCCTTCCTATGCATACAAATCCATCCATCCATCCATCCATCCATCCATCCATCCATCCACCATTTAAGAGCTTTTGCATCTCTTCTCAAACCATTCCCATGTATATTGCTTGCCTACATAAAAACATTCCAGTGGCCAACAAGTTCACTGAGATTCTGTCTAACCAACCTTCTTATCAGATCCTTTTAGGTTCAAGTTGAACCATTTCCTCTTGGATTTGTCTTTACTCTCTGTTCCGCCTTCTTCTCCCGCACTATCCGTATCGCCTTCTCCTTGAGCTTTGCTGCTACTTCCATTGCTCAAGCTGTTGCCGCTTGGTGTCTTCACGACCGAGAAAGACGAATGGATTGTATCCCGTTGCTTTAGCAGTTCATCCACCTACACCATTATCCAAAATAGAGAAATCAAACACTTTACAAATGATATATAGTTGAAAGGAATCAATTGTAATATAGAGAAAGCAACATACAGTTTGCTTCTCTTGGGTATATCTGTTGGTGACTTCTTGAAAGCGCGCCAAAGCCTTTGACAAAAGAAAATCATAATAAGTCATCAGCTTACAGGGCTACTACCTAAAAACACTGACTGCTCTCAAATATTAGAAACTTACTTTTCGGTACTCTGTTTCAAACTGTCGCAACTCGTTTCTCTTTCTTAAGATGTTAGCTTCAATCTCCTTTAACTTCTCTGTTGTATCTTCGTATGTCTTGGCACAGAGTGCCTCAATCGTGTAGGATGCAGTCTTAAAGAAATTATCACCTGAAAAGCAACTAGATACCAGTTAAACCTAGGTTTTCCAAAAAATACTCAAGCTATGATAAATAAAGCAATACACTTCATACCATAAACAGCAAATATATGTGTGCCAGCTTTCAGTTCCGAAACCTCGCAAGGTTGAAGACCTTCCAATCGCTTAAAGAATGCAGATTCAGGGTCCTTGGCTGCAGCTAACTGTACAATAACCAAAATGTTGATTACTTTAATAACTTTACTGGCTCTACATATTCTAAGATGTCAGCTAATAATGAAAGGAATAGACTATAGAGCTTAGAACTTGCATACCGCGTTGACAGTTGAATCCATTCTGTACACTTGAAAATGCAAGAAATACATGCCAGCTGATGTCACCTTGCCTGTTTTCTCACTCTCTTCCTGCAAGAACAAAGAGTAGCTCAAGACAATAGTAATAGCAGAAAGTTTTCCCCTTTTCTCGTTTTAAGAAAATTTAGTAATAGTGTAATACTAAGAACAATAGTCTATACCTGTAAGGCTAATCCGTAGCCGCCACTTGAATCTTGCTCAAAATAAAGTAACTGCAGAAGGAAAGCTTTAGAAGTTAGTCATAGCATTCTATTTCAGAGCATGCACTGAATACACTTAACACTATGAAGACGCTCAGTAATGGCATTCCAAGCATACCTTAAATTTACTTTGTGCTGTTGAAGTTACTCTAACAACAACCCCTGATTCAGCTTGTTGTTCACTTATTGTAACTCCAAAAAAATGAGCACATTGCTTGTCTACCTGATATGAGATATTAGATAACTTCAGTTCCACTAAACAAGGAAATGAGGTGAGAAGAAAGTTTTGTAATCTGATTTCACACCTTCCCACTAACTGATGTTCCAATAGGAAGGGGCCTAACAGTAACAGTTCCATTCATAGCCTCTTCAAGAACATTGGCAGATACAGTAGTTTTGATAGGCACACCTAGTTTGCTGAATGTTGCCATTTTTAAAATGAAGAAAAGTTTAATATAGTTGATCAAATCAAATTGAATTCTTAAGTGAAACATATTTTGAAACATATCTTATTATAGCTACAAGCAAAAAGGTAAAATAACTTCACCTGAATAACGCTGCAAACATAGTATTTACAGTTCCTAGGTTTGACAAGTCAATTTCCATGTCCATTCCATCAGCATCAATGGCCTAATATCATGAAACCATATCTTATTATAGCTACAAGAATATATGTTGTGACAATATAAACACTAAGCATTGAGAAACTTGGTATTCTCCTCTTAAGAACATACACACTAATTTGAAACAAGTATCATCACCTCAAATCCTGCATTGTCATATTGCCTTCTCTTTTCAGGATCAGACAAAATGCTATAGGAATAAGCAACCTCTTTGAATAGCTCAGAAGCATCTGGATTATTAGCATTCTTATCCGGATGATACCTATCCATTGTTTTTTAGATCCAACAAAGGCAAATTAATCAAAGTTTGGACCAATCCCAGATTTTAATATACCAAACAACAAAACCCTAATAAATTGCATTCAAAAGCCATGAAATTGAAGCAAAATCAGATTAAAATTTGAAATTTGGGCGAAAAAAAGCTTACTTTAGAGCTAATTTTCTATAAGCGGATTTGATTTCTTGATCATTAGCATCTCTTGATACAGAGAGTACCTCATACGGGTCTCTTCGAATCGTAGGAGCTGACGAACCTTCCAGCTTCTTCGCACTCATCTTCTCCGATCAAATCTTCGCCTTTACTTGTTTCAATCAAATTAGAACAACACGATTTAAGGTATCTTGAGCAAAGCAATTGAACGAATTTAATGGAATTGGAACCTTGGAAGAAGCGATGAACAGAAAAAAACCCAGAAACGAGGATCTAAAGCTCACCAAATAAGAAGGATTGGGGAAGAAGATCGAAACAAGGGTTTCCTGGACAAGTCAATTATTTTTTCTTTCAATTTTTTATTTTAATTCGTGTGACGTAACGTAATATCTTATTATTTTATTTTATTTTCCATTTTCCAACATCTAAATTATTCGAAATTTCTAATTTCCAATTTCATATTTACTGATTTTAACCATGAGTGAAGGAAGCCATACAATTTGCATGGGAAGAGTTAAATCATAGAAGAGGTCTTACGGTGGTTGATAGATTAAGAAATTGCAAGAGAGCTCTCAGTAAATGGAAAAGAGAGAATGTGGCCAATTCCTTCTCCAAGATCACTCAACTCCAAGTGAGTCTTGAGACTAAACAGTCTGCGATCAAACCGGATACAAGGAAAATATGGAGACTGAAAAAAGATTTGGCTGGGGCTTACAGAAAAGAGGAAGAATTCTGGAAATAGAAATCTCGACGAAAATGGCTAAAAGCTGGAGACAAAAACACCAAATTTTTTTATTAATCTGTTAAAGCAGCAAAAGGAAAAAACAGGATTAACAAATTGATGGATGTGAATGAGAATATGCAAAAGTCAGAAGCTTCACAAGATTCTTCTTCTAGAGGTATTGGCACATCATTGGTCAACAACTGGTAAAGGAGGTACAAGAATTTTTTGTTCAGGGAACCTTACTTATCTATGCCTGCTTCTGAAGACCTTAAACCTAGTACTAATGTCGGATTTGAGACCATTTAGCATGTGCTCAGTATTGTATAAAACGGTTTCAAAAATTCTAGTAAAAAGACTACAACTACTGTTAGCCAAGACGATCTCGTTCAATCAATCAGCCTTTATAACATATTGATTGCTCACGAAGTGGTTCACTCATTGCATACGCACTCTACAATCTCGAATGAGTACATTGCAGTTAAATCAGATATGTCGAAGGCTTATGATAGACTGGAATAGAACTATCTAAAGGAGCTATTACAGGCACTAGGATTCCATCCGACATAGACTCAGTGGATAATGTGGTGTGTTACATCGGTGTCATTCTCGGTATTGATTAACAATCAGCCCTATGGTCTGATAAACCCAGGGAGAGGATTGCAATAAGGAGATCCACTATCGCCATTCTTATTCGGGCTATGTACTTAAGGGCTTATCCACCTCATGAATAGAGCACAACGTCTCGCATTGATAGAAGGAATTCGGTTCGCTGACAACGTTCCAACAGTCCACAATCTATTGTTTGTCGACGACAATCTGTTCATATGTAAGGCAGAAGCTCAACACTGTGAAACTCTGAAAATATATGGGGATGCAACTGGGCAGTCAATTAACCTCTTAAAGTCGTTGATAACCTTTGGTAAAGGAGTAGAGGAAACAAAAAAACTCATAATACAACAAATTCTGGGGATTGTTACAGAAGGAGGAGTGGGATCCTATCTGGGGCTTCCTGAATGCTTTACGGGATCTAAGGTGCAGCTGCTAGATTATATTAAGGATAGGCTAAAAACTAGACTTTCGGGTTGGTTTGCGCGAGCCTTATCCTTAGGTGGAAAAAAAATCCTTATTAAAGCGGTTATCTTAGCCATGGCCGTTTATGCAATGAGCTGTTTCAAGCTGACAAAAACCTCTATCTCGAATTTGACGAGTGCCATTTTGTGATTTTTGGTGGAACTCAGTAGAAGGAAAACAGAAAATTCATTGGGTCAGCTGGGATAAGATGTGTTTACCTAAGGAGAATGGAGGGTTGAGATTTAGGGATCTGGAGTGTTTTATCAAGCTCTTTAGCTAAGCAAGCATGGTGCTTGATGCAAAAACCGGAATCATTGTTTGCAAGAACCATGAAGAGCAGATATTATCCAGAGTCTGAGTTCTTACAGGCAACAGTAGGTGAAAGACCATCCTTTGGTTGGAGAAGCATTCTACATGGTAGGGAACTGTTAATGCAAGGCATGTCCAAACAAATCGGTAATGGAGAAACATTTTAGGTGTTGACAGACCCATGGATCTATGATCATGGTTGGAGAGCTCCATTCAGAAAACAGACCTCCTTTGACATGTATCTCAGCGTAAACGATCTTATTGATACTCAAAGAAGTGATTGAGACAGAGAAAAGCTACATGAATTATTTCCATTGGAGGATGTGGAGCGCATTAAGAAGATCACACCAGTGGTGGGCAAGGAAGATTTTTGGACATGGGACCACACAAAAAATGGAGATTACACGGTTAAATTGGGTAACTGGTTAGCCAATACGATCATGAAAGAAGAGATAATCCAGGCAGCAGAAATGAGACCTTCTTTAAATGGTCTGAGAGAGAAAGTCTGGAAGACTCATACAGTAACAAAAGTGAAAGCATTCTTATGGAGAGCATCCAGTTCAGCGCTACCGATGGTTAATTTATTGATGATAAGAGGGTTCAAAGGAGATAAGAGATGTCAGAGATGTGGCGAAGAGGATGAATCTATCAATCATGTACTTTTTACATGTACGGTAGCCAGACAAACATGGGCTCTCTCGCGGTTTTCATTTCCTCCAAAAGGGTTTGATAGCTTCTCGATTTACGTAAATTTAAATTCTCTTTGATATTGGTAAGAATGGAGCTGTACCACGAGATATTAAGAGATTAGACCCATGGATACTGTGGAGAATCTGGAAGAATATAAATGTTTTTCTGTATGACGCAAAAACCTTTAATCTGGTGCAAACACAACAAAAGATTGAGGAGGATGCAATGGAATGGTCAATGGAGCAAATAGTGGAAAATGAAAAAGCAGAAGAAGAGAAGAGACAGCAGAATGAACAAGCTGGCTGGACACCGCCACCGGAATCATGGCTCAAATGCAACATCGGAATTGCTTGGTCAAAGAAGAAAAGTATGGTTGGGAGTGCTTGGGTTTTAAGGAATCAGGAAGGGATGGTATGCTTACATAGTCGAAGAATCTTTGCTGGAGTGAAGAGTAAAGACGAAGCCAAGCTGGTCGCTATACTATGGGCTATAAATAGCATGTATTAGCATCAAATGAAGCAAGTTATCTTTGCGGTGGAAGCTAAGGAAATGGTAGGAGCTGTGGAAAGACCCAAGGCGTGGCCATTTTTTGCCTTTCACAGTACATAAATTTTGGAATCGGTGGAACAAGCGGAGAAATGGAAATTGGTCCATGGATCGTATCATGCAAACAGAGGAGCAACTCTAATAGCTCAAAGTGCATCTAATCACTCCTTTATACACTCATATGTGGAAAGTGGGGCGCTGTCATGGCTGGCAGAACATTTTAAGTATAAAAGATATGTGGCCTCTGCTTTTTAGAGTTAGTTTGTAATGGCTAACTCTATGATTGTTTTCTCGGTCAATTTTTGTGGTTGAGTATAGTAACTAAACCAACCAGTAGTGCCTTTAGTAAAGACATTCATTGTAACTAAATATTAGTAATTAGTCCAAAAAGTTAAAAAAAATTTACTAATTTTAGAGCCGTTTTTACATTATTAATCCAAGTCTAATATGATTGTCACAAAATTCTCATATATATTTTTTGTGCACTGTATTTTTAACTTTAAAATAGCCATATTGGTTTAATATATTTTTTTGTGCACTGTATTTTTAACTTTAAAATAGCCATATTGGTTTAAGGAGTAATCACACGCTTCAAACTTCAGAACCTGTTTCACCATAAACAAAAAAAAATGTGAGTCGTTGAGAAAAACATATTTTCAAAAGGAATATATATCTAGTTTGTATTGGTTTGATCTTTGAGAATATATTATATTTATATATTCAGTTGAGAGAAATCACAATCTTATGTTGAACAAATCCATTTCATATTGGTTTCAAAAGGGTTTATGCTATATATATAGTTTTTTTTTTTAACCTTGAACAACTTGAAGAACATATGCATCTAATACAACAGTTGGTAGGGTTTAAATCTATTTGGTTCCTATCGTTTTTTGAAGAATAAAACTAGGTGACTCACAAAGATTAATTAGGATTAGACTGAGGCATCTGAAATGGATCGGTGTTTGATGCATGAACACTTTATGGTAAACCAGAAATGATAGAAAGGTTTATTAATTACTACTTAAGTCAGCTAAAAACAAACTGCTCTGGTTATTAACATTAGTAGGAGAACTATTGTAAGATTGGGTTGTTGCTTATGGGTGAAGAAATATGATTAACTTACATGGATTACTTGTTGGATATATTACCAATAAATGGGTGATTTTCCTGATCCCGCTAGATAAAACTTTTGCGTCTCCGTATTCTTTTTCTCAACAGAGTTATTACTCGAAACTGTATAAAAAGAAACAAAATTGACACAAACATGATACAACGGTGAAATGAACAAATTTTATAAACATAAACTGGTGGAATATGAGAGTTTGGAGAAAATTTATAGTATTCTATTGAAAAAATTATCCCCATTGATTCTTTTTGGAGATTCTTGAGTTTGAAAAAAATATATTTGAACGTTTTATATACAAATCTTCTTTGTTCTTTTCTTCACAAAAATTAGTACAACAATTTATCTCATTTTACATATTCAAGTATGTGTGTGTGTGTGTGTGTGTGTGTGTGTGTGTGTATGTGATTAGAAATGCATGACGGTAGATGAAAACCGGAGCAACTTATCCAAAGCAGTCGGCAAAAACTTGCGAGCAAATAGAAAGCAAAGTCTCGTCTTATTTTCTCCATTTTGTTCACTATCACCACAACTCTTACTCCTTAGCCCTTCCAAGAACTCCACATTAACCTCCGACTCACCAAAAGATCTAGGGTGTCCCCGTTTATTGCTCCAGTCAGCATACGTCAGTGTCCGGTTCGAGTTACGCCACCCGAGGCTTGGCCTCACGGTGAGTAGCGTCTGGATGTAGTGCTCGTCGGGGACGTAACCGTAAGCGTTGAAGATAGGCCAGTAGAACGTATCGGAGACAACCTCAAGGGCCATGGCTCGGTCTAGCTCGAACCACTGAGAGCCTTTGCGAAACTGGTCCAAGTGGATGTGGGGATACATGCGGCTGTCGTAGCGGTGGCGGCCTACGGGGAGGTCATAGGACTCGACGTGAGTTTGAGTTGAGTTAATGAGGTAAGAGTAGATAATGGTGAAGTTGAAGAGAGGGATGCATGATTCGGAGACAAGAATGAAACGTTCGTTGGATATGTCTAATAAAGCGTTTGCTAGTAACCTTAGTTCTGCTTCAACCATGTTTGCGTTTCCCCAATACACTGTCTGCATGCATTTGTAAAGAAAATATAAGATTACATGAAAGATGATCATACATATATATATATATATAAAGTTTTTATTTGACTAAGAAAGTGCCATAATCATTATGTTATATATAATTATATATATGATCATTTTAATTTTTTTGGTTAACGGTCATAATATTATTTGTCTTTTCTCCAAACCTAGCTGTAATTTTAACACACTAAAAATATATATGGTGTGGGAAGCTCACCTTGCTTGGAATGCGACGGCCATGAAACACAGAGCCTTGGGGCGTGGATTTTTTATACAACGGATGGTTATGAACGTAGATATTGAAAAAACTTTCATGCCCACGAAAGAACCTTTCCCATAGAGGAGCCAAAGGTAAAGGTCCCCTTGCCAAGAACATGAAAGCAACCTTTGGGGTTCTAGGAAAAGGGTAACTCCTTATCTTGGGAACCATTGAAGCTCTCCACTTGAGCTCTTTGTCTTCCATATTGTGCGTGATGTTCTTTGATGGCCTCGGAAACATTTCAAGCCCATTGTCTTCAAATGAAAGAGAAGGAAAAGGAGGAGGATGAGGAGGGGAAGGGGAAGGGGAAGGAGGAGGAGGAGGAGGAGGAGGAGGAGTAAGAGGAGGAGGGGAGGTTACGAGGAAGAGTTGGGAGAAGTTTTGGATGGTTAGTGACGAAGGAGGAGATAGTGCTGGTAGAGAGGAATGAACAATGATTCCGACTATCACGCCAACACAAAGGATGAGGAAATACAATAGGAGACTGATAAAATGGTTCAGTAGTGCGTTGAGAAGCTTTATTACTACATATGATGATGAGTTGATGTCCTCTTGGATCGGCATCTTTGAGTAGAGAGACATATCTAAGAGAACTCTTGTTTTCAATTATTTAAGGGATTAAGAGAATTCTTGGATCTTAAGTATATTCTTAGTTGTAATGAGGTGATAAAATATAAAAGAGCAAGACAAATTAATTATAGATCTTTGTGGCATTAGTGGTAAAGACGTCAAAAAACTTACACACGCAATGGAATAGTGTAACGTTTTGAGACAGTTTTTAAACGATCCAAGCAAAATTGCATTGGTTATGTACGCAATAATTCTTATTAGTCTTTTCACTAGCATTAATTCTTCACAACTAAACTCAAAAATAGTTTAATTAGTCTCATAAATATTATAAATGTACTTTAAAGGGTTGATGGGATAAAAGTGGACTAATTAATCTTTGTTAACCATTCTCTAGACCTTATTTGGGCTCTTCGAATGAAACTATTTTATGTATTTCCATTCAATATTTATTTTGTTCAGTTCTGTTTCTCAACCATATTTCGTTAATTATAAGTGGATACTAATACCTAATGGGGATTTGAATGTTTAACTTGCAATTTCGATATATTTTTTTTCTTTTCGCACGTTAAAGTTTGTTTTTTTTAACCTTTTAGTTTATTGCTTTTTTACGCATTACATATCTAAATGGTTTCTTTCTTTTTTTGCCCATAAAGATATTGTGGCTGATGTACAATTCAACAATCTATTCCGAAGTAATTATTTTCTGGTAATCGTCCACGACTCATTCTTAAAACCCCCATGTTTATAATATTGCCTAACATTGGCAACAATTCATTGTATAAATTTAAATGAGATCGTAATGAAATCAATATAATGTGTATATATGAAACTTAGCAGTACAAGTTAAACCTGAGTTGGGGTTTCTTATAAATGTTGAAGTGAGTTTGTTACGAGAATGAAAATGACGCGGCTATAAAAGCAGGGTTATCCAGATTATAATTAAAAACCACTAAAGTTTAATGGTTATAGATAAAGATGTGAATTTCATTTACCCGACGTTTATAGTATTCAATAATAAGACTTGATACCAACTCTCATAAATAAATTTTGAACCAATTAGATCATAAAATCATGAAAATCAAACAGTAAACTGAAGAAAAGAAAAATACATAGTGGGCACAGTAATAACCACTAGAAGTCTAAAACCATAAAAAATGTATTTGCCAACATGGCAACATATCTACTCTCTTATGTTGCAACATGGCACCATATACATGGAACCATAAAAATAAACATATACTCTTTTTTATATACTGCTGGAAGATTGGTTGTTTTGTTGCTTAGATTACTTGTTGGATACATTACCAATAAATGGGTGATTTTCCAGATCGAATATATCGCCTAGATAAAACTTTAGCGTCTCCGTATTCTTTTTCTCAACATGTTTGTTACTAGAAAATGTATAAAAAGAAACAAAATTGACACGAACATGGTACAAAAATAATAGAATTGTGAAAAATATAAAGTATAATATATACTTACATTGGGAGGTGGATGATGATGAAGAGTTACTTGCAAATGACGTTTTTTGTAGGTTGAATGCTTTAAAAGGATATGAATAATTTGAATGGTATGTAAATGATTTATTTGTCAATCTCCATTCATTCATTGATAATTAACTTATTCGTTCAACTTTCGCTTTGTAAATTCTAGAACAATCATAAATCCGAACGTTTATATACGAATCTTCTTTGTTTTTCTCTTCAAAAAATAAGTACAACAATTTATTCTTATATTACATATTCGAGTATGTGTGTGTGAGATTAAAAATGCATGACGGTAGATGTAAACCTGAGCAAATTATCCAAAGCAGTCGGCAAAAACTTGCGAGCAAAGAGAAAGCAAAGTCTCCTCTTATTCTCACCACAACTCGTACTCTTTAGCTCTTCCAAGAACTCCACATTAACCTCCGACTCACCTAAAGATCTAGGGTGGTCCCCTTTCTTGCTCCAGTCAGCATAGGTCAGCGTCCGGTTCGAGTTACGCCACCCGAGGCTCGGCCTCACTGTGAGTAGCGTCTGAATGTAGTGCTCGTCCGGGACATAACAGTAAGCGTTAAATAAAGGCCAATAGAACGTGTCGGAGACAACCTCAAGGGCCATGGCTCGGTCTAGCTCGAACCACTGAGATCCTTTGCGAAACTGGTCCAAGTAAATGTGGGGATACATGCTGCTGTTGTAGAGGTCGTGGCTGCCGGAGAGGTCATAGGACTCGACGTGAGTTTGAGTTGAGTTAATGAGGTAAGAGTAGATAATGGTGAAGTTGAAGAGAGGGATGCATGATTCCGAGAGAAGAACGAAACGTTCGTTGGATATGTCTAATAAAGCGTTTGCTAGTAACCTTTGTTCTGCTTCCACCATATTTGCGTTTCCCCAATACACTGTCTGCATGCATTTATAAATTATGAAGTTGGATTTTAATCTCTTTTTTTTCATAAAAATATTTTAATCTATTTTTAAAACCAATTTAACTAAAAAGATGGACAAAATCGTTATGTTATCCGGCTAATTCTAACATGCATGATAAATGTGTTAATCTATAAACAATAAGGGAAAGTAAATATTACAAAAAGCACAAGCCAACAACTAAAAAGGATCGAACCAAGTTACGATCATCGGTCATCATGTTACATGTCATTAAAAAAAAAAACTCAATTGGGTAAAGACATGTAGAAAACAATACAGAGCTGTTTTAAATAAAGAAAATATAGGATTATAAACTATTTTTTTATATTTTATAAGATTATATTTATATATATATATATAACAAGTTTTTATGTGATTAAGAAAGTATCATAATCATTATGTTATATATAAGATATGATCCCTTTTTTTTGGTTAACGGTCATTATAACGTTATTTGTCTTTTCTTCAAACTTATCTGTAATTTTAACACATTAGAAATATACAGAAGGGATAAATGAAAATATATGGTGTGGAAAGCTGACCTTGCTTGGAATGTGACGGCCATGAAACACAGAGCCTTGGGGGCATGGACTCCTTGTACGACGGATGGATATGAACATAGATATTGAAAAAATCTTCGTGTCCTCGAAAGAACGTTTCCCAAAGAGGAGCCAAAGGTAAAGGTCCCCTTGACAAGAACATGAAAGCAACCTTTGGGGTTCTAGGAAAAGGGTAACTCCTTATCTTGGGAACCATTGAAGCTCTCCACATGAGCTCTTTGTCTTCCATATTGTGTGTGATGTTCTTTGATGGCCTCGGAAACATTTCGATCCCATTGTCTTCAGATGAAAGAGAATGACAAGGAGGATGAGGAGAAGGAGGAGGAGGAGGAGGAGGAGGAGGAGGAGAAGGAGAAGGAGAAAGAGGAGAAGGAGGGGAGGTTACGAGGAAGAGTTGGGAGACATTTTGGATGGTTAGCGACGAAGGAGGAGACAATGCTTGTAGAGAGGAATGAACAATGATTCCGACTATCACGCCAACGCAAAGGATGAGGAAATACAATAGGAGACTGATAAAATGGTTCAGTAGTGCGTTGAGAAGCTTTATTACTACATATGATGATGAGTTTTGGTTCTCTTGGATCGACATCTCCGAGTAGAGATACAAGTGTAAGAACTCTAGGAATGAGGTGATAAAATGGAAAAGAGCAAGAAACATTATAGATCTTTGTTGTTAAACATTCAAATCACCATCTTTCGTTGTTATAAGTGGATATTAATACTTAATGGTGATTTGAATGTTTAACTTGTAGTTTCGATATTTAATTAGTCCCTTTTTTGTTCGCAAGTTATATATATATTTATATATATATATTTCTTTTGTTAAAAATGTTTAAGTTTATTTTTATGTTGATAAAAAATGTTTAAGTTTATTGCTTTTACGCATTTCATATTTACATATATATATATATAGATATATATATATATAAATACTTAATGGTGATTTGAATGTTTAACTTGTAGTTTCGATATTTAATTAGTCCCTTTTTTGTTCGCAAGTTATATATATATTTATATATATATATATTTCTTTTGTTAAAAATGTTTAAGTTTATTTTTATGTTGATAAAAAATGTTTAAGTTTATTGCTTTTACGCATTTCATATTTACATATATATATATATATATATATATATATATATATATATATCTACATGGTTTCTTTCTTTTTTGCCCATAAAGATATTGTGGCTGATGTACCTATTCAACAATCTATTCCGAAGTTATTGTTTTCTGGTAATCATCCACAACACATTCTAATTAAAACGCCCATGTTTATAACTTATAAGATTGCTTAACATTTGCAACAATTCATTGTATAAATTTAAATGAGATCGTAACGAAAGCAATATAATGTATAACCACTAAAAACCACTAAGTTTTAATGTTTATAGATAAAGATGTGAATTTCATTTACCCGACGTTTATAGTATGCAATATTTAGACTTGATACCAACTCTTATACATAATTTTACCCAATTAGATAAAATCATAAATATCAATAGGTAAACTGAAGAAAATAAAATACATAGTGGGCACAATAATAAATTAATAACCACTAGAACCATAACAAATGTATTTGCCAACATATACTAACTTTTTTTATGTACTCGTTTTCTATGCATGGATGATGGAACCATAAAACAAAAACATATGTACTCTAATACCGAAAGTCTCTTTTGTTTTTGTTTTTTTCCGCTGAAGGTGACAAACACTTTTTTCTGTGTGCAAAGATGGGCTTTTCATTAATTAAAATGGGTCCATTACAAAAGCCTCTAAGGTAACTGTACTGAGAAAGTCAGTCCCATGCAACTCAATTCTAAATTTTTATATAGCAAGGTTCCAAATTGTGAAAATATTTTAAACCGTACGAATCAAGCAGATCAAACGAATTAAGTGGAATAAGTATAAATCAAGCATATAATGTATAATAAGTGTGAATTAAATGGATCGGTACAAATTGAATGGTGAAAAACATAACAAGTGGTTCAATAAAATTATTTAAATCATCTCTTATATTCCCTCGTTCCAAACTATAAACATTTTAAAAAAATTTTGATTGTTCCATTTTATAAACATCTTTGCAAATATCAATGTATTTTTACAAAAAATAATTAATTTAATATAAATTAAAAAAGAAATCTGGTAAAAGTATTAGTGAAAATAGAAAGAGAAAAATAATTAATGATTACTTTAGTTTAAAAGAAATTTTTCTTAATAAGTGAATTTTTAACAAAAAATCCTTATATATTGGAATAAAAAAATTATATAAAAAGAAATTTTGAAGCTTCTGGGGTTGTCCACCTCAATTTTTTTTATGCTCTTCCTAATTCTGCGATGTGGCATCAAAAAAAAAAACCCATCAAAACTAAATTAAATACTATAAAAATCATAAAATCCACATAAAAAAAACATAACACTACACATCCACTAATCTCTATTAATGTTATGGCCCAAAGAATACACGACCCAATAATCTTACCTCTCAAAATACAAAAGATATCTTTAGCCTTCCTCTTGAAACGTTTCCACTTCGTTCCATTTTCTCCATTTACGAGTTTAATAGCCAGCATCTCCCTTTACGATTTTTAATACGATAGACTATAGATATTATGTTGAAATATGAGAAACGTACTTTCTACAATCAAATCTTCAGCCTGTTTTTTCCTTCCATACATCGTCATTCCGCTTCTACTCTGTGAGTTTCCCGCATTTATCACGCCGTCATTCTGGTTCTTAGCCCTAAGAAATTTGGTTAGTTCCTTGCTCCTCTATTCCGTTGGTGTTGGTTTTATGTTGTGTTGGAGACTTGGAGTGTATGCAATATCGTGGAACTGGATTAGATTTTTTAATATAATTGTCATGGAAGTTTTTGTTAGGACACAATCATTGTTGGAGTTAATTTTATTAGTGGAGATATGGTTACATGATATCAAAATCCCAGAGAAGACTGATGTATTTTGATATTTGTAGCTTATCACTCTTTACATATTGAACCAGGGAGCTAGAAAGTCTGCAGTTCTAAACAATCTAATTGGGCATCCACTCCTGGTAAGTTGACTAGGATTCGAGTCATACCTTTTCTTAAATGATATATCCACCTCTGTTGCATGTGTCTGCTACACTTACTATGGACAGCCGACCGGACACATTGAGCAGCAAGGGAATAATCTTGCTAATCGACAGTAAATTTCAACAACTTTCTGCAAGTAAGTTTCCCTCTATGAACATATGAAATTAAGCAATAGTATGAGAGGCTTCTTTTTACTTTCACAATCACAAGTGCCATGCATATATATTTACTCTTCAGATAACACATTTTTTAAAGTGCCATTGTTGGGTGGATGAATACTTCATGAAGCGGCAGGTGATCCTTCTTTTCTTATGATCTTTATATGCGCCAATTATATACTGAATTTAAACAATTGTATACCCTTTCAGATTTTACGTCTGGAAAGGAAAGGTCAACGAACTCAGAAACTGACCCAACAAGAAAAATAAACTAATGAACAGATGCTAAGAAGAAGCCAATGAGAAGTCAATGAGCTTTGACAACTCAGTCATAGGGAAATACAGTATATGGAGGAGACTCAAGAGAGACTATGAGAGGCCTAATGCTGATGCTATCTTAAAGAATGAAGATTGTGGTGGCCAGATCATAATGGCCATGAACCATGCTCTCTCTCTAGAAAAAACCAAGGTATATGACTGCCATGAACTTGCATATTGGGATATGCTTCAATCAACTGAATGCAGTACTATAGATGGACTACAGAAAAAGGGAACTTTCTTAAGTCAGCTAGCTCCTAAAACAAGTCATGCATCATCCATATCTGCCGATGCCGTGAAGTTTTGCAACCCAAAGTATCTGTTAGTGCAGAATCATCTGAGATTCTACCTTCCAGAGTTTGACTAAAATCTCATAAGTGGATCAGCTTACCAGTTATTTTTAAAAGTGTTTTATCTGACGTTTAAGACTCCCCTTTAGCTTTAGTGTTGTTTGCTAAATAAAGTGTTGAGAATTATGAGCAACCCTTTGTGATTTGTCATCCTTTGTTAATTTAGTAGTTGTAGATTGGCCATTTAGTTGAGTCTAATTTACAATCATTAAGAGTTTGCTCTATTCTTAATATTGTTAAAATTGGGTCCTTCGTTGGTTAATTGCATAGTTTTGACAGAGAATAATGGTTTTCAGGGTTTAACGTGTTAGTTTAAAAATCCATGGTTTCAACTTTCAACTAAAAGATATGAGAAATCTATTAAAAACTATTTTCTTAAAATGATTGTCAAGTTTTAAGCCTTTATCCAAATTAGTGAGAATTTGATAACTCAATTTGCTTAACATAATTTTCTGATCCTGTAACGTTATCCACAAATTCTTGTCCTGTTTCTTAAAACCAAAATTCATTTGAGTTATATTTTAAACAATTTATGTAAATTAATAACAACCAAACTTTTTTTATAAAGATTTTAGTTAACTTTTATTATATCATTAAACTGAATACAGAATATATATCTCAAAGACATGAAAATTTCATATACTGTAGTTTATAAAAAAAAAATCCTACTATACAAAATTAATAATAAACTGCGTGTAGCTCGAACCATTCTCTAGTCATCTATTTTATTATATAAACTTGGGTTGTACTCACCAGAAGCCGACACGTGTCAAAATTCGGACTCACGAGATCTTGACACGTGTCATTAATCATTCAAATCTTACCATGTGTCAAATTACAAAAGAAAATTATATTTAAAAAAATTAACAAAAAAATAAATTCAGTAATTGTTAATATATCAATTCATCAGCTAAAATTCATAAATCTCAAAAAGAAAAAAACAGAAAAAGTGAAATTGTTTAAAAAGGAAAAATTGGAATCACAAAAATGTTAAATTATCTAACCAATAACTAAATTTTAAAAATACATTTAAACAAATATAAAAAATGAAAAAGTGAAGTTTTTTAAAAAAGGAAAAAAGAAAATCACAAATTTTTTAATTTAACTAATCAATAATTAAAACTAAGAATTATATTTAAAACCAAAACTAAAATGAAAATTTTAACCAAAATTTAGTTTATTTACAATGTTAGTTTTCCAAGTTTCATGGTTTTCTACTAAATTATTAATAATGATGTTATTTATTTTTTTAATTATTGTATAATATTAATTATATATGGATATTTGTATGATATACTTCATGTTAGTTTTATATAAAAGTTTTGTCCTTCTATTAATTTATATAGAGTATACATGAGGTTAGAGTACGATTTTAATATGATTAAAAATTGAGTGAAATTGTATAGCAAAATCAAGTATGTATAAAAAGCTGATTTAACAAAGAGTTAATAACCTAGACCTTTCAGATATTTTTGTTAATTTTATGTATTTTATTTATTTGATATAAAAATAATTGATATTTTGGGTTTATAATTGTTGGGTAATTGAGTTATATCAAGTCTAAATATTATTAATATTTTTGGCTATATAACTATATTTTGAGTATTTTGGATATCCATTCGGTACTCGATTCGGTTCAATTCATGTTTGATTTTTCGGATATAGGAGTTTAAGATCCATTTGGTTTTTTTTTGTTACCTCTATTTGGATTGAATTTGGTTTAGTTTTCCAGATTTCTGATACTTTGTCCATCCTATCTAACATGGTAGTCAAAAACATAAACAATAAGTGGGAACCAAAAGTTTTAAGACATTATATAGATTTTTTAAAAAATTATAAGAAAATTTTAATATAGAAAATTAATTAATTTATTCATAAAGAAAAGTAAAATTTTTTGAAAATAATTATTTTCTCTAGAAAAACATAATTTCTATTTCTTTTCCTAAAACAATTTAAGATATATTATTAATAACAAATATTTAATTGTATAAAAATTATTTAATTTTTTTATTTAAAAATTTTAAACTCGCCCATCGGGCGTGTCCTAATCTAATCTTATTATATAAACTTGGGTTACACTCACCAGAAGCTGCACGTATCAAAATTTTAACTCACAAAATTTTGAAAGGTGTTACTAATCATTCAGATCTTGCCATGTGCTAAATTCAAAATAATAATTATTTTTTAAAAATTAAAATAACAGAAACAAAACTAAATCTTTTAGAAAAGAAAAGGAAACCAAGAAAATGTTAAATTATCTAATCAATAACTAAAATAAAATAAAAAAACAAAAATAATATCATATCTTAAGGAAAAAAAGAAACCAATAATTTGTTAATTAATCTAGTCAATAATAATTAATAATCAAATACAGAAATAAAAGCTTTACCAAAAATATAAACTAAGAATTTGTTAATTAATCTAATCAATAACTAAAAGTAAGAAATAATTTTAACTAAAAAATAGAAAACAAAAATAAAATCACATCTCAAGGAAAAAAGGAAACCAATAATTTATTAATTTTTCTAATCAGTAATAGTTATTTAAAAATCAAAAACAGAAAAGACCAAATCTTAAAGAAAGAAAAAGAAATTAAGATTAAAGAGAAAACAAAAACTAAGAATTTATTTAGTTAATCTAATCAATAGTAACTATTAAGAAAATCAATACAGAAATAAAACCAAATCTTTAAGAAAAAAAGCAAAAATTTGTTAATTTATCTTTCTCTTCTCATAAAATTGGGAAATCAATTATCTAAAGAAATCTGATTGAAATTAGCAACTTTATTGTGCAAAGTTGCTATAAAAACTATAAAGTTTCAGATCACAAATTTTTCATTAGAGCATAGCTGCCGTTCACTTGATCCAATTTTCATTTTTTTCTAATATACGGTATATATATATTCAATCTAATTATTTTTATTAAATATTTTTCAAATTTAGATATTTAGATTCCAATATTATTTCAAATCTAATAAAAGTTTATATTTTTACCTAAATTTAGTTTATTTTCAATGTTAGTTTTCCAAGTTTTATATTTTTCTACTAAATTACTAATAGTGTTTTATTTATTTTAATTATTTTATAATATTAATTATTATGTGAATATTTTTTTGATATAATGGATATTATTTTGATACAAAGTTTTTGACTTCTATTAGTTTATGTTGAGTATACATAAGGTTAGAGTAAGATTTTAATATGATTGAATATTAAGTTAAGTTATATAGTAAAATAAAGTGTGTATGAAGAAAAACTGATTTAACAAAGAATTCATAACCAATAACTTTCAGATACATTGGTTAATTTTGGGTATTTTAGTTATTAGATATAAAATTAATTGATATTTTTGGTTCATAATTGTAAAGTAATTGAGTTATATCAAGTCTAAATATTGTTAATACTTTTCGGTATATTTTTGTATTTTGAATATTTTGAGTATCCATTCGGTTCTCAATTCGGTTCTCTTAAGATTTGGTCTTTCGAATATAGGTGTCTATGACCCATTTAGATTTTTTTTGGGTTTTGGATTTGATTTTATTTTGTTGGTTTCAGATATTTTGTCTACGCTAATACGGTGGTCGAAAACAGAAACAATCAGTGGGAACCAAAAGCTTTTGGATATTATATAGATTTTTAATATAGAAAGTTAATTAATTTTTCATGTAAAAAACTAAAATTTTGGAACTATTTTCTCTTACAAAACATGATTTTTATTTCTTTTCCTAAAATAATTTAAAATATGTTATTAATAATACATATTTAATTAAATGAATATGTTATTAATAATACATATTTAATTAAATAAATATGTCCATCGGGCGGGAAGAGCAGTTGTATGTGTACATGATGATTCTTGATATTCTTGAGTTCTTTCTTCTAAACTGTTTAATATGCTCCCGTTAATAGGTTTTCACCTTAATAGGTTTCTCAAACTAATCTTAATTCTCGTTTCAGAAATCAGATAAATCTCATCGAAAAAACAAATGAGTTATGAGAATCAATTACACTAGCAAAAATAATGTAACATTTTGTAACAATGGCGACAATGTAGAGACTTTCAATAAGACAATCATACTTGTGGAATTCTTGTAAATTCTATGCTCTGAAAAAAAACATAAAATTCGAGGAATCAGAATGAAGTTTTACAGCATGGTTGCAAAGTGCTGGAGATGGAAATGAACCACTAAGTAAAACAAAATATGTCAATGAATATGATTGTCAGTCGGTGGTTGTTGATCCTAAATTTATAATATAATTAAGTGGAAATCATCTGCAAAATATATTTCAAGCCATAAAGGCAGATAACATTTTATCAAAAAGTACAAAAATAACAATCCCAACTTTATATTAAAAAGATGTTTTAAAAAAAAAAATCTTCAAATGTTCATTCTATATTAAATTTAGTTTCCAAAAGTATAAATAAAAACATATAAACAAAAATAAAATATTATACAATACTCTACCTACATATAAAATTGAAATAAATACAAAACATATTAAGTAAATCAATTAAAATAGACACGCGCGTAGCACGGATAAAAGACCTAGTCTATACTATATAAAAGTTGAAGCTATAGTGCTCTTAAGCCATCCACATAAGATTTAAAAAACCCAATACTATTGGTCCATGTCATCATTTAACATAAATTATGATGACAATTTTTCAAAAACAAAGAAAAATAAAATTTGGTTTCTGCCAGAAACAAAAATGGAAAAATTGAATTCTGCCAAAAAAAACTTAAAAGAAAAAATAAGCAACAAAATTATAAAAATTACTCAAAATCACAAGGTTCGTATATAAGGCATTTATGAATTAATTTCTCATTAATGAATAATAAAAATATATATGTTCAAAGCTTCATAACTTCACGTTTTTCTAATAATCAATTAAGACATTATTTAATATTTTTAAAAACAAACTGTGGTCTTTAAAATAAAAAAAACTTGGTCGCATAATATTTCTAATTTCTGATTTATGTATTATAGATTTTTACTAAAAATATTCACTTAGGCCGTCCTATTAAAAATTTCTAATCAATTTCTGATTAATTATTGCAAGTGTAATTATCTCTCATGACTCTTTTGTTTTAGCTATAACGCTCTTAGGCCTGTCCAAAAAGGATTTAAAAAATCCAATACTATTGGTCCACCTCATCATTTAACATAAATTATGATGATAATTTTATAAAAAAAAGAAAAAGAAAATTTGGTTTCTGCCAAAAATATAAAATGGAAAAGTTGAATTCTGCCAAAAAACTTATAAGAAAAGATAAACAACAAAATTATAGAAACTACTCAAAATCACAAGGTTCGTATATAAGGAATTTATGAATTAATTGTTCATTAATGAATAATAAAAATATATATGTTCAAAGCTTCATAACTTCACATTTTCCTAATAATCAATTAAGACATTATTTAATATTTTAAAAAAAATTGTGGTCTTTAAAAAAATAAAAATTGGTCGCATAATATTTCTTATCTGATTTATATATTATAGATTTTTACTAAAAATATTCACTTAATTATTGCAAGTTTAATTATTTCTCATGACTCTTTCATTTTCTCAATGAGATTTAGCATTAAATCTATATCTTTTTTTAAAAACGTAAATGGAAAATCATAACCCAAATAAACAAGAAAATGTTATAATACTCCAATAATGATTTTAGTATATAAGGAAATTATGAATTAACTGTTTATTTATGAATTATATATATATATAAAAGACGACTTCACGAAACTGAAATTTGATTTGGATTTAATGGAGGTGATAGGATATTTAATGGAGAAAGAAATTGAGCTGCATAATCTAAGAGTGAAACAGAGAAAATAGTAGAAACTACAACGTGCATTGACATAATAGAAACCAAGATTGGAAGAGTGGAGGTTCAGTGTGAGCAATGGAAGAAAGCATAATCAGTTTGCCTTTCATCTATTCAAGGTGTTGTAGATAAAAATTTCAAATTAGTTTTAATTTCTTTCAGAAAATAGATAAATCTCATCGAGAAAGCTAAGGTGTCGCGAGAATCAATTACACTTGCAAAATAATATAGATTTTTGTAACAATGGCGATGATGTGGAGATTTCAATAATACAATCATACATGTCGTATTCTCGCAATTTTTTTGTTCTGAAACAAAACAAAAGACTCAAATATTCAAAATTAAATTTTACAACATGGTTGCTAAGTGTTGGAGATAAAAATGCAGCCATAAGTGAAACAAAATATCAATAAAGATGATGGTCAAATTGTGGTCGTTGATCACAATTTCTAATGCAATCAAGTGAAAATCAACTGAAAAACATATTTTAAGTCATAAAGACAAATAACATTTTATCAAAAAAGTAACTTTGCAAGCATTACAAAGACAACAATCATAATTCTATATTAAAAATAATATATTTAATATGCATAATTAAAAAAAAAGTCTTCAAATCTTCATTCTATATTAAATTTATTTTTGTACAAGTATAAATAAAAACATATATGATTAAAATAAACTAAAATAAAATATTACACAATACTCTAACTACATAAGAAACTATTATACATAGCATATACCAGAAGAAGCTCTTATATACTAACAAACAGAAGAGTTTAAACCAAGATATTCAAAGAGAGTGTCCAACTTAGCAGAAGAACTGAAAATTACCAAATCTGAAATCAAAGGTTTGTGCAAACTGTTAATTGATAGGAATAAAGAAGATGATTTCACGAAGCTTGATTTAGATTTAATGGATGTGAGAGAGAATTTAATGGAGAAAAAAATTGAGCTGCATAGTCTCAAAATGAAATGGAGAAAATAGTGGAAAGTACAACGTGCATGGACATGATGGAAGCCAAAATTAGAAGAGTGGAGATTCAATGTGAGCAATGGAAGAAAGCAGAATAAGTTTCCCATTCATCAGTTCAGGTTATTGGAGATAAAATTCTCAGATTAATCTTAATTTTTATTTCAGAAAATAGATAAATCTCATCGAGAAAGCTAATGAGTCATGAGAATCAATTAAACTTGCAAAAAGAATGTAGAGTTTTGTAACAGTGGCGACGATAATGGAGATTTTAATAATACAATCATACTTGTGGTATTCTTGCAAAGTTTTTGCTCTGAAACAAAACATAAGACTCAAAGATTCAAAAATTAGTTTACATAATGGTTGCTAAGTGTTGAAGATGAAAATGCAGCCATAAGTGAAACAAAATATACCAATAAAGATGATGGTCAAATTATGGTTGTTGATCTTAAGTTTTAATCCAACCAACTGAAAATCAACTGTAAAACATATTTAAGTTATAAAGACATATAACATTTTATCAAAAAGTAACTATGCAAGCATTACAAAGACAACAATCATAACTCTATACTAAAAGTGATATATCATATTTTAATATGCATAACCTAAAACAAAAAAAATCTTCAAATCTTCATTCTATATAAATTTATTATTCTACAAGTATAAAGAAAAACATATATGAGTAAAATTAACTAAAATAAAATAAAACACAATACTCTAACTAAATATAAAATTAAATAACTACAAAATATATTAAACAAACTAATAAAAATAGACACACGCGTAGCGTAGGTAAAAAACCTAGTACTATATAAAAGTTAAAGCTATAGCGCTCTGAGGCCGTCCACACAGGATTTAAAAAAGCCGATATGATTAGTCCACGTCATCAAATATATTACACGTCAGCATATATATATTAACAATATGTAATTTTGTTAAACTTATGTACTATTAAATTGTAATATTACCTTAACTAATATAAAAACGTAAACTATATTTTTAATAGCATATATATAATAACAATATCTAATTTTGTTAAACTTATGTATTACTAAATTGTAGTATTACCTTAAATAATTTGAAAAATGTAAATATATTTTTAATAATAAATAAATAAATTACCTTATTAAAAATAAAACTTCAATATCTAATTTTGTTAAACTTATGTATTATTAAATTAGAATATTACCTTAAATAGTGTAAAAACGTAAATTATATTTTTAATAGCATATATATTAACAATATCTAATTTTGTTAAAATTATGTATTATTAAATTGTAATATTACCTTAAATATGTTTTAATAAAAACCTAGTATATAACAAACATAAAGGCGGTGGTGATATATTACGATTTTAGGTTTAATATTATTTAAAGAATATAAGGAATATGAAAATAGAAATATGCAAATAATTTTTATATTCTTCCCAATTCTGATAAACACAATAGAAATTTAACATAATTTAAGATAAATCTAAGAAGATAAGACTACAAGGAATATGAAAATAGCAATATTCCAATAATTTCTATATTCTTTCCGATTATGATAAACACAATAGAAAATTAACATAATTTAAGATAAATCTAAGAAGATATTAACTAAATTTAGGTTAGAGACAAATTTAGATCCCTATTATTATAACTGTTGGGATAGGTTTAGAATGACACACTATGGGCTTATAAGTTACTTCGAGTTTTGCGGATTTTAGTTAAAATTTATTATGGGCTTATAAGTTTAAATTATTTTTTTAATATGGGCTTATAACGGGTTTTCTAAAAAACAAAGGGAAAAGGCATATTAACAGGTAGGGGCAAACATATAATTAACCATCCCAACTTTTAATATGGAGTAAAACTCCTTGTAAAATATTATTAATACAGATACGTTAATAGGAGTACAATATTTAATCAATCTAATATATTAGTTTCAATACATAACGCGAGAGGTGCTTTAGCAACTCGACTGAAAAGGAGAGGGCGAAGTCATGACTCGAGCACTTGTCTAGAGAGGTCCATAGGAACAAAGGAGCTCGACTGTAAGGAGAGGAATGAGAGTGAAACGAGAGGAGAGGTGAGGTTTCAGTTTTCAATATGATTCTTTTTTCGTATTTGTTCGATGAGAAATGCGAGTCAGTTTTGTCCTTTTTTTTTATCCCCCTCTATCAAACAAAATGATCGAAAGGGAAGTTTACTGGCTTCTTATTCTCGTCTTTGATCTCTTCCATCTCTGCCTCGCTCGTTGTCACCTATATTGAAGAAAGAAACCCTGTAGAGAATGAAGAGGGGCCTAGGATCTTCTTCTCAACGGTACTTCTCGAGGCTCCCCCCCCCCCCTGAATAAGTAAGGCCCCGTTAGCCTGGGCGAAGATGGGGATAAGGAATAAGGATTGAATCCCCCTTAGCTCTGCCAGGCACTGGACATTGTAGAATCTAATAATTTTAAATATAAAATTATGTTATATATTTATATAGTCCTTATTTCAAATTAAAAGCACAAGAGTATTGTCCTATTTTTATCTATCCTTCTTATTTTATTATTATTAGTTTGCATGTTTTACTTCTTTTTTCTTTTCTTTTATATTTAAATTAAACATGTTATATCTTTTTATTTTTATTTTTATTTTTATACTTCTCTAACAGATTAATTCAAAATCACTAACTAAATTCATATTATATAATCTATGTATACGTTAATAGGAGTACAATATTTAATCAATCTAGTATATTAGTTTCAATACATAAATTTTGTAGAATCTAATACTTTTAAATATAAAATTATGTTATATATCTATATAGTCCTTATTTTAAATGTCATAGATATACATATATAAATATATATATATATAGACAAAACCTTTAAAATAAATGGAAAATTTTAACGTTTTTAATCCTGAATATTAAAATATATTATAGAATTATTATTTTAAGTAAAATTTATAGTACTACATTTTTAATTCATTTATTCAAATATTTTAGAATTATATGGGCCTCATACAAAAAAATTTATGGATCCGTATCTATGAGAATTAAAATGGCTAAATTCTCTAGAATTTTCACGAAGTCAAGATATTTTCAAGACCAAAATAAACACAACCGTACAAACTAGAAATGAGCTGATGATATATGTGTTTCACTTATTGTCTCAGTTCACTAAAAAATATGGTTAATTTAAGACTAGAGTTCATTACCCACAAAGTAAATCAGATAAGTTGATACTAAGGTTCAAGTCCAATAGACACATGCTTTATCTGTATATTGATTCTAATTTCTCATAAACACTTGAACTTATGTTCTATTCAAATGTGGGGTATTCTTGAGTTTGAATATAAAATACGGGGTATTGTTGGAGTTTTATTTAATTTACATGATTAAATTAAATTAAACTTATAGAAGAAAAATGTGGCAGTTGAAAAATATACTATATTTGTGAAAAAAACACTTCTATGATAAGTTGTGAGGGAAAACATACTTTGGGTCCTTATATAAAGACAGAGGATCGTCTAGTCAAGATCAATACCCATATATTTTTTTCAAACCACACATTAATAAAAAGAATTCTTTTGATTAGTTGCCAAATAAAATAAAAATTTTACATAAATAATATATAATCTGGTCAAAGAGGTTTTTCCAACCATAAATTAAGAAAATTTTGATTATAGGATTAAAAACATAAAACAATTCCATTTATATTAAAGGTTTTTTCCTATATGTATGCAAGGGCGGATCTAGAAATGTTTTTTGTATTAGGCACATAAATTTTAAAATATTTGAATGAATCAACTAAAAATGTAATACTATAAACTTTACTTGAAATAATAATTGTATAATATATTTTAATATTCAGGATTTAAAAACACTAAAATTTTCATTTTATTTTAAAGGTTTTTTCCTATATATATATATATATATATATGACATTTATAATAAGGACTATATAGATATATAACATAATTTTATATTTAAAAGTACTAGATCTTTTACCCGCGCTACACGCAAATCTATTTTTAATAATTTATGTATTATTAAATTGTAATATTACCTTAAATAATGTAAAAAACATAATTTATATTTTTTGAGTAATAAATAAATTACCTTATTAAAACTAAAACGTCAATATCTAATTTTGTTAAACTTATGTATTATTACATTGTAATATTACTTTAAATAATGTAAAAAACGTAAATTATAATTTTTAATAGCATATATATATTAACAATATCTAATTTTGTTAAACTTATGTATATTAAATTATAATATTACCTTAAATAATGTCAAAACGTAAATTATATTTTTAATAATAAATAAATAAATTAACTTATTAAAACTAAAATGTAAATTATATTTTTTTATTAAATGAGTAAATATTATTACTCTAAGAAAAGTGTGATTTCTTGCAAAGTTAACAATTGCAGACAGAGAAAATAAGTTAATGTTGTAAGTCTTAACAAAAGTTTTGAGTTTTTGCCAAATTTACAATTGTGACAAAAGAACAAAAAGTTAATGTTATTTACGATTTCAGAAAAATGAAAATTAGTAAATGTTAATGGTCTAAGAAAAGTTAGAGTTATTGAGAAATTAACAATTACAAACAAATACAATAAGTTTATGTTGTTGTTAAACTTATTACTCCAAGAAAAAAATGAGATTCTGCTAAAATTTGAGTTTACACAAAGAGAAAAAAAGTAACTAAGAAAGAGAAAAGTCATGTTAAAGAAAACAAAAAAGTTTATAGATTTCTAAATAGTGGTTTTGCCTATAAATAAAACTACTCACAACCTACAACCTGTTGGAAAATCATCACCCAAATAAACAATTAAATAGTATAAATTACTAAAAATAATGATTTTTAGTATATAAAGAAATTATGAATTAATAATCTATTAATGAATAATAATAAAATGTTTCATTTCCTATTTATATTGCTTATAATAATACTTATAATTTTATTTAATACCCTAAATCGTTTATATTACTGAAAAATTTGAACCTAAAACTGTTACTTTCATAATTCTTTATCTCATTTATTATGTTTGATTTCTGATTAGTGTGTTCTATAAATTGTTTGAAATAATTAATTTATTAGTATGTATCTTACTATGTGTTATATTTCTTTATGGATATCGTTTTATGCGCATTATCTCAATGTTGGAGCAAACGAAGTAGCTCTGTGACTTAGATACATCATCTCATTCCGCTGTTGTCCTTGCTAATAACAATTGGTATTTATTTACTTATTTTGTTGCTCTTAACAATTTTATTATAGATGTATTAGATGATGTTTATGGAAAGACCAACTATTAGAGTTTATGTTGATATATCACCCAACTCTCTTTTTCATACCAGTTCATCCAAATGTGTGTTCAATCATGTTGTCGATAGATTGATGAGTGGAGTTGTGTTTTCATCTACTTCCACAAGAGATTAATGCAACTTTTAGTTATTTTTCCATTATGCCATTGGTAAGAAACTTGCTGGAAAGGCATAGTCAATGTAGATATAAATCTTTCTGTAAATAATTAAATTCTAATGCATCTTTTGGTTAGTTCTCAATTGTGTCATTGGTAAGTAATCTGCTGGAGATATTGAGAGAGCAAAATGATTCTCACCGGTCAAACAAAAATGCAGTAAAACCAAAATTTGGTGTGATTATAATGAACCAAATTAGTAGAATCAAAGTTGTTACTTAGTTTTATGTTATCGTTTAAAGTTAGATATTCAATGATTATGTTATTTGGTCTATTATTCATCCTCTATACTGAATAATAATCACTATTTTACTGAACAAAATAATCAATGTGTTTCTTTGATTTGTAGATGTTATTTAAACTTTTTGGAAGAAATAAGAAACAAAATAACTAATATATAGAGCACATTGAATAGGTAGTTCTTACTAACAAACATAAGAGGCTAAATCAAGATATTCACAGAGCGTGTCCAAGTTAGCAGAATAATTGAAGACAACCAAATCTGAAATCGAAGGTTTGTGCAAACAGTTAATTGATAAGAATAAAGAAGATGATTCTGTGAAGCTTGATTCAGATTTAATAGAGGTGAGAGGGAATTTAGTGGAGAATGAAACAGAAAAAATATACATGTGTATTCTTATCATACTGAAATGATTTCCTTTAGTAGTACTAAACCAATAGTGGAAACCACTAGATGCATGGACCTCATGGAAGCTCAGATTAGAAGAAGGAAGGTTCAGTGTGAGCAATGGAAGAAGGCAGAATCAGTTTGCCTCTGAGCTTTTAAAATATGATGATTTTTTTTTTATCTCCAGTTGTTCCTGATCTAAATTTGTTTGGAATAAATGTTGAAAATTGTTGTTGCCTCCGTAGTATTGATCCTTAGATTAGGGATTATTTATTTCTTCATTACGAATACTGAGAACAGATCATGCAACAGCTTAGGCAATCTAGCCAAACTTCTTTAGAATAGTTCATATTGATAAGTTGGCTCTCATCTTAATCTGGTCATGCTTCCCATGCTCAAGTGACTGGGCTTGCAATCAACAATCTTACATAACAGCATATATATCTCTCTGAAAGCTTTGTTTCATCAGATATATAAGAATATTTTTGCTACAATGTTTCCTCATTGATACTATAAAGGCTGTTGTCGGTTTCTGTCTAGATGAGTCACCTACTCATATTAATTCTATGATGCTCCTCTAATTTTCATCCGGCGATTTTAATTTCTTTTGGCCATAAAAACTCTCATTGTATCCAAACTCTTATTCTTTCAGTATCAGACGGCAAAATTTTTTGAAGAGAACAATTTAATTGAGTATATCTAAATGTTGAAAGAGTTTGGTGTGTTACTGATTTTTTCAATAATAATGTACAAAATTGTATTGGTGTAGTACATAAATTTGTATAACTATATTCTTCTTTTAAAACATTGCAACATTTGCTGTTGAAAAATATAACGATACTTAAAAAATACCTTAATTGTTAGAAAGAACTAGACATGTGAATGTTTTTGATCAAAAAGAAGTACCAATTTATTGATACTTAAATTACATTAACATATAAAAATTCTTCCATGACATTTCATTACCTTATTGGGTTTTCTACCAACTTGGGAAAAATGGTTCAATATTTCAAAAATCTTAAAAATATTTGTTTTACCTTTTACACACTTTAACATATGAATACATGGATTCAACGACTATCCAACATCATTCAGAAGAGAGTTTACTGACATCATATGTTGTAACCATTTATTTATTAATTATTTATATCTCTAGGCTAAAACAAAAGCAGTTGTATCCTAACATGATGATTATTAATATTCTTGCTATTCTTGAGTTTTTTATTTTAAACTATCTAATATGCTCACTTGAGTAGGCTTTCATATATTCAAGTAGTTGGAGGTGAAATTCTCAGACTTGTCTTCATTTCTATTAAGAAAAACATATAAATCTCATCAAGAAAGCAAATGAGTTGTGAGAATCAGTTACACTTACAAAAATAATGTAGAGTTTTGTAACAATGGTGACGATCTGGATATTTGAATAATACAATCATACTTGTGGGATACTTACAAATATTTTGCTTTAAAACAAAATATAAGACCGAAAGATTCAGAAGGAAGTTTTGCACCATGGTTGCTAAGTGTTGGACAATAAAATGCACTTACAAATGGAACAAAATTTATCTATAAAAATGATTGTCAAATTGTGGTTGTTGATCCTAAATTTCTAATGCAATCAAGTGAAAATCAACTACAAGACATATTTCAAGCCATAAAGGTAGAAAACATTTTATGAAAAATTACATATACAAGCATTACAAAGACAACAATTCTAACTCTATATTAAAATGATACATCATATTTTAATATGCTTTAAACAAAATTATTCTTCAAATCCTCATTTTATATTAAATTTAATTTTCTACAATTATAAAAAACATATTTAACTAAAATAAACCAAAATGAAATACTCACAAAACTTTAGATATATATAAAATTAATAAATACACAAATATATTAGACAAATTCATAAAAATAGACTCACGTTTTGTGGGTAAAGACCTAGTATATATAATGGCAGATTTTTCTCTCCTCTAAAGGTATCCACATCATCACCAAATAATTAACTATCAGATTAAATTTATCTAATACTTATTTTTAGTTAATATATCATTTAAACTTTGAATATATATATATATATATATATATTTGAAATAATAGAAATAATGTGAGCTATTATATAACTAAAATGAATAGAAAAGGTATTGATGTGTAATTAATCTTAAATATAATTATATGTTGTTGTTTGAAACATACTAAAATGAAAGAAAATGAAAAATCTAAAACAAACATACAACATATAAAAATAATAACTACATTGAAAATTTAAAAATAATGATTAAAAGTTTACCAAAAACATTACTAATAAAGTTTATAGAATAAAAATAGGAAACAATTTACTATGAAATATACCCTTTTAGAAAAAATGTATTACTATGATGAGAAAATTTAAAATTAAAGATGAATAAAAATAAAGAAATATTATGTGTAAAATTAGTCATGTTTCAATGAAATAGTATATTGCATATTTTAAAAAAAATTCTCTGAGTGCTGAAATATCACATGATATTTTGAGACATTAGTGATTATTTTTATAAATTTTCTAATTATTTTCTAAAATAACTTAAAAATTATTTAGATTATTAAATCATGAAAATATTAATAAACTAAAATAATATGAAGAATGAAGGAAGAGAATCAATGTGTACTAAAAAAATAGGAAAGAATGATGAAGAGAATAAATGTGTTACAATCAAATATAGATTTATAATATAGTTTAATTTATAAAATAATTTAAAATAAATAACATATTTTTTACTTTTAGTGTTTATAAATTATAGATATGTATTTGTAGTTATTTTATAAATAATAAAATTAATAATTTAATTTCATAAAATGAACATGACTGTATATAAATTTACATATTTTTACGGTGTTATAAAACTGAAATCCCGCACAACACGCGGGTATATTTTCTAGTAGTAAAAAGTTGAAAGAATGGTGAAACACATATTTTAGAATATACACATTACTATAAATTATATTCAACTTAAAATTATCTTATGTTCATTTTAATTTTATTTTTGAAAATCATATCATTTTATTTTGTTTTAAAATTTATTTAATATTGTTATAAATGTATCAACCTTATTTAGTGTTTTATGTAGAAAATACTAACAAAAATGTAATGATGCAAAAACTATAGAGAAATGCTCTGAAAAGCATTATTTTAAGTCTTTATCTAAATGTACAAATATTAAAAAAATCAATAATACCACAGACTATTGTATAGAAATAAGTATTACCCTAGATAAATTACAAATAAATCAAAAATTATGTTTGGACTCTTCTTTTCCAATTTAAGATTTAAATTTAAAATTATTATATGATTTTTTTTTAATAGATTGGAGAAAAATGATTTAAGTAATTACGAGTACGACACTATTTAAAATACTGAAAATGATAAAAGCAATAAATATTGAAAAATGGATAGTTCAACAAATATGTCACGAATTTCTGAGATATTAGTCTAAGGTTACATACGATTATGGTTGAAAACAGAACTGTTACGATCCAAAATATAATTACTATTAAATTTTAGTCATGCCTAATTTGAATTTGTAGAATGAAGAGATAACACTTATGTAACAAGTGGAATCAATCCCAGACATTCATGACGTATTTGTTGGAAATTCCATCACAGAGATATTAGTCTAGTTTTCATATAAGATGAAACTAATAAAAAAAATTTGTGTCATCTGATTCATATTAATAAGGATGGATAACCCAAATTCTTAAAGAAAAACAAAGAAACTACATGGTTGGTTACAAAGAAACCCCCAAACCACGTCCAAAAAATGGCTACACAAAAGCCATAGCTCACAAAGTGGAGCTGATAAACTAAAATATGAACAACATCAAATGTGAAAACCTAGAGCCGGCGGAAACATAGAAATCTCCGGAGACCAGAGTCTAAAACATAGGAAGCAAAGCCCAAAAGAATGGGAAACAAAAGAGACTTAAAACATACAATCAGCTCCAAAGGAGTAATAAGAACCTAAGCACTAAAACTGAGCACACGAAACAGAGAGAGTCCTGCTAAGCATTCCAAAAAACCTGTGGACGTCGGCTGGCACCAATAAGACCGGAAACGCACCCAAACCGTAACCACACCAGCCAGCAACACAGTAGTAAAACCAGCAGACCTAACCGACAGGAATAAAAGCAGAAGCAGACTAGAACGCAGAACAGAAACCACTACCCCACATCAAGCTTCCTCGGTGCCGAGACAAAGACGAGATAGGGACAAGGATGAAACCTTGAAACCCAAAAGAGACAAGCCAACAAGGACCAACCAATCTTGCACACGGGCCCTCGCCAACCCAACTTCAGCCATCTACAGTCAAAAAGCTGGTGACGTCCACGCAAGAGAAGAGAAGAAGGTCAAACCCACTGTGATGCCTAGAACCAAACTTCAAGATCCAAAAACCTCAGAGAAAGGCTAGTCGATGACTTCACCACGAGTTAGCATCCAATTGGCGAACAACAAGAAGGAACCAATCTCAAAACGCCCCGAAAACACAAGTAACAAGACCCCCAAGGAGAGGAAGAGCCAAAATCCAAATCACAGATAGAGCTTAGAGAACTAGCGCACAAAAACACTAATCACTGAAACTCTGAGCTAATCCTACGAACCAAGCCTCATAAACCAACTACTAGCAGACCAAACAGAGGAAGTAAACCAAACGGAGACTATAGAACTGAAAGAAAAGGAGCTAACACAAACCAAGGTAACGACGACCAGATCCACATAAGAAAACCACCGGAGCAAACAGGAACATTGACCACTCCCTACCGACTCTATGGACGGCGAGAACCAGGGCATCTCACTTAGATTGAAAAACCCCAAACTTCAGTCTGAAAATCTAGCCTCCATGGCTTGAAACTAAAACTCCGTTGGCTGCCTACTAAGCCGCAAAGTAAATGAAAGCTATAAAGAAAAAAAGGAATCTGGCGGTGGCATCAAGGGCACACCAACCGCCGGATTCAAGCTGAGAAATTAGTCTAATGTGACATAAGAAAATCAGTTGAGAACCGTCAGATTAGACGGAAGACTAAGTGATGGCTGAAAAAGTTTGTGGCACAGCTTCTTCGCAGAACAAAGGTTAAGACTGAAATTGTAGAACCAATGAGAGATGAGTAACAACAACAACAACAAGATATAAAGCTACTTCATTTTTTCACTATACATATGTATATTTAATTACCATCGATATTCCTATTCTCATGACTAATAATATCAGTTTACACATAAATTTGGATAGAATTTTTAGATTTATCGTTGTTACATTGCAAATTTTTGGGTGACTTAACGGTTATAAAAAATTAGGAAAATTGCTACCGAAGAAATAGTTTGACATTTTCTCTAATGTATAATGATGCCACTTTAATATGTTCAAGACATCAATGATTTATTATTATGACGTGATAATGAACATATATTTTTATAACTTTTGAAACATATGTTAAAAAGTTTATTTATATCAGCATCTTACACCCAAAAATAACTCAATTTTGACTCCAGGAAAAAAAATTGTCAGTTTTATTCCTTTTCTATAACGGTGTCAGTAGCACATATTTAAATTTAAAATGTTTGAAAAGTTACTGAAACTAATGGGAAAAAACCGTCACCTTATTTAAGTTTCCGACGTTATTTTCCTTAAAACTCATCAAAACTGGCGGATTAGCATTTATTTTCATAATTTTGACATTGTACGAAAAACTTCATGCATATTGGCTTTTAAGTAAAAAAACAAAAAAAATATATTGGCTTTTTTCCTTCTTTGTTTTTGTAACATTTACATGTTTTCTCTTAAAGAAACGTCACATGATAATTTATAATGTCTTCTTACTACAATGATTTTATTTAATTATTTTGACAGCTTTCTTTTTACTTTATTTAGAATAGTATATTTGTCATTATGGTAAATATGTAACTTTTAACGTTCAAAATTCACAATATATTTCGCTATTAAATAACAACCCATTCAATAAATTTCAGTTATTTACCAAATCGTATCATGAGTTATTCTGCTAGTAAACAAAATCCAAAAATTCCAAAAGAAACCACCACTAATTACCAATGAAAACAATCCGCCAAAAATCAAGTTGATAGATTTCTCTGTTAATATTTACATCCTATAAAGTTTTTTCTCTTTTTGACGACAGACACAAGAAAATTCCATGGTTTCCATCCAAAAACAAATACTCATACTTTGACCCAAAAAAAAAAAAAGGTTAACAAAAAAATATAAATAGAATTTCTCCACTTGTAAAAAAGCGGTCTCGTATCTCTTGCCCTTAAAGCAAAGAACTTGTCTCTCCTTCTCCATTCCAAAACCTTGTAAGATCCTTTCAATCATCTTTTCAAACAACAACAACAACAAAAACACAAAACTCTCTCTCACGATGAAGAACCACAAGAACCAAAACTCATCATCACCATCTCTAGCTGCAAAGCTTCTCAATGCTCAATACCATCATTTCCTAAGTTTCCTTTCATATTCTCTTATTCTTTGTATTGGCATTATCATTGGAATCCTTCTCCATTCCTCTCTACAAGACTTATCTTCAGCTTCTTCACGTAGCATCCAACGCATATCTCAGCTCTTACTCGTTTCCTCTCCTCCTCCACCACCACCACCTTCTCCTTCTCCACCACCACCTTCTCCTCCTCCCCCTCCTCCACTTCCTCCACCACCTCCTCCTCCTCCTCAGCCCGACCACGATGTGCTCAAACGGTTTCTAAAGCCACCAAAGAACCTCATGCACGACATGGAAGACGAAGAGCTTCTTTGGAGAGCTTCAATGGCTCCCAAGATCAAGAATTACCCTTTTCCAAGAAAACCAAAGGTTGCTTTCATGTTCATGACAAAAGGTCATCTACCTCTAGCTCGTTTATGGGAAAGATTCTTTCGAGGGCATGAAGGTCTTTTCAGTATCTACGTTCACTCGTATCCTTCTTATAATCAGTCCGATCCTGAAGATTCCGTTTTCCATGGCCGGCACATTCCTAGCAAGGTCAGCTTCCTAATCAATTCTTAGATATTATATTTTCCTTTTTGGGTGAAATTACATTGGAGAACAAAAAGGCATTTAAAATTTAAAATTGATTTTGTGACTACTAGTCCTATAACAAATATCAAATTTGATATTTAGTCCTAACGTATCAAAACGTCAAATTTGACATTTAGTCCTAACATATCAAAAATTCTTAAAGAAATGCCACTAATCTTAATCTCTATTAATAATATCTCTCGAAAATGGTGTGCTCTTGTTGTAAAACATGCTCTGACTGAGATTGAGTAAGCATCAAATAAAAATCTCATACTAAAAAGAATAAAACTCATAAGAAAATTGTGAAGGGAATGTAGATTATCTTGCACAATACGGTTACTTTTTGTTAAATAAATTATTATACCTTTAATCAAGCAATTGTTTCTGGTCCGTCGGTGCAGTGTTATCATATTATAAAAGGGAATTATATTATTGCATGCTTTCGTTTTTTTTCTTTTTTTGGTTAAATTATTGCATAGTTTTCTTCATTAGTTAACATATCGCTTTTGCCAACTAGTTTTGGTGGCACAAACGCATGTACCCATAAAAACGTAAACAGGGCTATTAGTGTTTAATTTGCACAAACGTATGTATCTTAAATAACAAATCATAACCCAATTAATTATTTCCCTAATTTTCTCAATGTGAGATACATCAATCTTTTATTCCGCTGTGACTTTTGTTGAGAAGTCATCAATCAGAAAAACTCGTTATTACAAGAAAAAAATATCTGAAAAACTCGTTAACAATTTAGATTTTTTCTTATAAGTCAATCGAAAGCAACTCCTTTTTAAAATTCCTGGTCCATTGTTACACGCGGTCATTAACTAGAATATGATTTTATTTTAGGGATGCTACATTAATGGTCCAATATTGAGAAATTTATCGTTCTGTTTTATTTTGATTGCTAAGTGAGTTGGAAAATCATTTCACTAGTCGATTTGATTCAGAAGTTTGCAAGTATCCAATCAGATTATTTTAAATAAATTTACAAAATCTGTTATTTATTTATTTATATTTCAAAATATGGAAAATAAAACTAATCTTTTTTTTTCTTATAATGCAGAGAGTAGATTGGGGATATGTAAATATGGTGGAAGCAGAACAAAGATTACTAGCAAATGCTTTATTAGACATATCCAATGAACGTTTCATACTTCTTTCTGAATCATGCATTCCTCTCTTCAACTTCACCACTGTTTACTCTTACCTCATTAACTCAACTCAAACGCACGTCGAGTCTTATGACCAACTTGGTGGCGTTGGACGTGGAAGATACAGCCCTCTAATGCAGCCACATGTCCAGCTGCGCCACTGGCGCAAAGGCTCCCAGTGGTTCGAGCTGGACCGTGCCATGGCACTTGATATCATCTCTGATAGAATCTATTGGCCTCTCTTTTATAGTTATTGCCACCACGGCTGCTATGCGGATGAGCATTACATCCCTACGCTTCTCAACATCAAACGAAACCTAGGTCGCCGCAACTCGAACCGGACTCTCACGTGGGTCGACTGGTCCCTAGGTGGGCCACATCCGAACCGGTTTATAAGACGCGAGGTGACTGCTGAGTTCTTGAAGAGGCTTAGGCGTAGTGGTGAGTGTTTCCACAATGGAGAGAAGACGAATATTTGTTATTTATTTGCTCGCAAGTTCTTGTCTACTGCTCTCGATAGGTTGCTCAGGCTAGCACCGACTGTTTTACATTTCTGATCATATATTCTTCTTCTTTCATATATTTTTTTATTTTTCAATTTGTCACCATCCATAATAATATTTTTTAATCTTTTGATTATACGTTAATGAGTATTGTTTTGGGTGATTCGTCTATGTACATTCCATTAGATTATTCCGTAATATCAGCCGACGAAAACAAGCTTCAACGACTAACATAGTAACACATATTGGATACTTAATGTTTATATAGTTGACTATCGTGTAACTCTATGTATGCTAAAAAGAAGAAGGCGACAATATGTTACGTAATCTACGATAACATCCGCACATGCTTCCCACAACTCTCTATAAAGTCCTTAATAGTTTCTATCGTCCGCGAAGTCAGAATAGTGGACCGGACTTCATGGCAGGGGCGGAGGCACTGTATTGAAAGGGGGGGGGGGGGGTCAGCTGACCCCAACTAAATTTTTTTTCCATGTTATATGTCTAATAAAAAAGTGATGACCCTATTTAAAAAATAATTTTGACCCTATTAATAAATTACTTTACCTGAAAAATAAGAGTTTTACCTTATTTTATTTAATTGGACTTATGTTTAGATAGTAAATTTGTGACCTAATAAAAATGTTCTGAATAATCTATAATTCATTAGATATAAAATTAATATCCTTAATAAAAAAATACAAAATTAATAATTTGAAAAACAACCTAATTACGTATTTTTTTAATTTTAGGAAAAAATAACAACTCTAAACTCTTGGTCTCTTTTATCGATTTTGAAAAACCTTAGCGCTGTGTCATCGATTCTGAGTTTTATGAGCAAATATAACCTCATTCATAAAGTATCGGTGAATTTCAGATTATGTTTCATTTGTTATATATATTTCACTTAATTTGGATTAAATTAAACTTTAAGTTTTTTTACATTTAGAATTTAAAATTATGTGACTTAAACTCTAAATTTTGTCTACTTTTAATTTTTTAGTGTTGTTATTTATATTTAAAAAATTTTCATATTGCCACTGCAACCGTCGAGAGATGCTTTTTTGGGATGAAGATTGTAAAAACTAAACTTAAAAATCTCATTGGTGATCAGTTTTTAAGTGACTGTCTAGTTTGTTTTATCGAAAAGAGATATTTGAAGATGTAACAAATAAAACAATGATAAACAAGTTAAGCTGAATGATTGTAGATTACGGTTGTAATATTTTTTTGGAGTTTATGGACTATTTTGTATTATATATTTTTCTGACCCTAGTAAAATAAATTTCTGGCTCCGCCACTACTTCATGGTATCATTTAGGCCACATCCTAACTTTCTAGAGTAAACACATCCTTAGTTGTTACCTAGATTACGCTGATGATTGGAAAGAGCTAACGATTCCATCAAGGAAAGGGAACTTCTCTCAGATTATCGATCAAACAGAGAGAAACTCGTAACTAATGAAGACTCGGGCTGAGCTTGATCTTGAGAGGAAGATAAAGTTGGAAGAAGAAATAAAGAGAGCCAGGGAACATCTTTCCATGATTTTTAATGAAATATCAGAATGTGAGAAGCTGTTTGAGAAATGGTTATGTGAGCTCATGAAGATTCAAGCGGAGGTTAAGCTTAAAGGAAAAGCATTAGAGCAGATGGATCTGGATCTTGAGAGACATCGTGCTGAGGTTAGTGCAGAGATGGAGCTAACGATTCCATCAAGAAGCTCGATGAGAAACGATTCCATCGTGTTGTGATTTCACGTTTTTCTGTTTCTATTTTTCATCGAGATTCTTGATGGAATCGTTAGCTCCATCTCTGCACTAACCTCAGCATGATGTCTCTCAAGATCCAGATCCATCTGCTCTAATGTTTTTCCTTTAAGCTCAATCTCCGCTTGAATCTTCATGAGTTCACATAACCGTTTCTCAAACAGCTTCTCACATTCTGATATTTCATTAAAAATCATGGAAAGATGTTCCCTGGCTCTCTTTACTTCTTCTTCCAACTTTATCTTCCTCTCAAGATCAAGCTCAGCATGAGTCTTCTTCATTAGTTGCGTGTTTCTCTTTATTTGATTGATAATCTTTTTTGTTTGTTTTGTAGGTAGGAGGAGTGCATCAAACTGTATAGAAAGTTTGGTTATAAATACAAAATCTGCTTAACTAATGACAGGTCATGTGGGACAACTTTGTAATGTCTAATCGGGAGATAAGTCTCACTCTTTAGAACAAAATCTCATAATAATATCTATAATTTATGTTTCTAAATTGTGTTCCTCTCCTATCATTTAACTACCTTAACGAGGAAATAAATTGGTCAAAATCAAATTAGTATAAAAAGGGGAAAAAATCTACAAAAGATAGAATTTGTTTTAATGCTAAATAACAACAGATCTTATTCGTTTTTATGCTATGATTTCAATAACCATTTTTAAAAAGAATAAAATATAAACTTTGTTGTTGTGAATGGTGAAAAATAGCATAAATCAAGCTTTCAAAAACCAGGGCTGGTCCTGAAGATTATGGGGGCCCAATCCAACAAAACAATTGTTAGATTTATAGATAAACTTGATTAGGATCCGCCCAATGGATCGATTTTAAATTTTAAAATAAACTAAAATTATGCATATTTATTAGTTTAAATATTTGATATTAATGATACATCATAAATTGTTGTAGGAAAGAAATACTCCATCTGGGCGGGAAATAAATAATGTTTTGTTAGAGAAAAAAATTATTTACAAAATTTTAGTGTTTTACATGAATAAATTAATTAATTTTTATATTAAAATTTTATTATAAACTTATTAAAAATCTATATAATCTCCAAAACTTTTAGTTCTTATTTTTTTTTTGTCGACTGTTAGATACCGTGAACAAAATATCTGAAAAACAAAAAATCAAACCAAATCCAACCCAAAAAAAGGTACTAACTTGAAAAAAAATTAAATGGGTCTTAAACTCCTATGTCTAAAAGACCAAATTTAAACTGAACCGAATCAAAAACTGAATAGATACCAAAAATACTCAAAATATAATTATATATAAAAATATATTTATAATATTTAAACTTGATATAATGTATTTGTTCTAGAACTATAAACCCAAAAAATCAAGTGTTTTATATCAAATAACTAAAATACCCAAAATTTCCAAAATATATGAAAGTTTTTGTTTATTAACACTTTGTTACATATGATTTTTTTCCTACATATTTGATTTTTTTATACAACAATTATATTAAAATCTTACTCTAACCTCATGTATACTTCATATAAATTAATTGAAGTAAAAAATGTATATCAAAATAATATTCATTATATCAAACATCTAAATTTATTTGAGGTTAATTTTCAAACATCTAAAAAGATTAAAATGTTAAAATTGGAAATTAAAATATTATCTTTTTGATTATTTAGTTATTTTCCTCTATTTTTTGTGTTTGTTTTAATTAAAATAATAATATGCAAAATGTGGAAAATAAAGATTATATATGTGAGTATTTCTTTATTTTCCTCCTTTTTTAGTTTTCCTTTTTGAAAATAAAATATTATATTTACACATGTTAGATTCTGATTGATCAAACCAACATGTGTCATAATATGAATTAAAATTTTGACACGTGTCAATTTCTGATGAGTGCAACCCAACTTTATATAATAAAATTTTACAATTTGAAATTAAATCTTACAATTTCAAAAAATTGGAGCATATTTTTGCAATAACAATATTTGCAAGAATTTAAATTTCCAATATGTACAAATATTTTCGGAGGACTAATTCTGTAATAACAATAGTTTTAGGAGCCAAATTTTGCAATAAAAAATTTTAGGCTCCATACCTATGTTTTTTTTAAGTATGTGTCAGGCCGGCCTGTCAAAACCAAATCATTATTGAATTAGAAGTAAAAAAAAATATACTACCAATCATCACCAACTATTATTGAAACACAATTTGTATTTGTATTACATGTTAAAAAAAATCAAATTTTTTTTTCATGTTCGTTCCAATAAATTTTTAAAATTGGGATGGGAATAAGGGAAAAAAAAAGTGTACAGTAGAATGGAATATTCTAGGTAATTTGCTGTTGAAGGTCCGGTTGGGGCATTGGGCACTGCATTCTCGGGTTATTATCATTGCTTTGGCTTGGTTTAAGTTGCCGAGTTCCCTTAGTTGTTGGTGTTTTGAGTTGTATGATTGTCTGTGGACCCTCTAGTGATCCTCTTCTGGCTGCGCTTTCTTTGGATTATGAAAAACCGACCGAACTGGCGTTCTTTGTGTCTTTTTGGGTGTTACATCCTCATGTTTCTTAGTCTTTACAGATTTGAATGTATTAGTTTTTACTATATATTTTAGTCCGATTTCTTAATTTTAAACTTGGTTGTTTGTAACCCTATCTTTTTATGTTCAATAAAAAAAAATTGACCAAAAAAAAAAGATGAAATATTCTTGTTCATCCTATTTTCAATGAAACTATAATACTACTACTTTATAGTAACTATAATAAACTATTTTTGGAGGTAAATTTGCAAATTGGTATTTTGGTTTGGTTTATCCCGATTGAATTCTTTTCAATAGGCTATAGTCTCAACTGGATTTAGTGAAAAGAGATGCAAATTTTGTTTACTCCTAATCCAAAACACTCGAGACTCACATAATTTCTCGGATTACATTTAAAAAGAAACAACAAAACTATGTTACGATTCAAGATTTAAAAAGAAGAATGACAAAAGTTAAAAATTCAGTCACACGTCATTTACATTCACTAAATAAAAAACAAATCATACTTACTGACTCATAGTCCCACCACACGTGTCCTCAGACAAGCACGGCGAGTCAACAGCAGAATTGATCCCATCATTACACGGCGAAAACTCAGAACCACCGCTACGTATCTCCTCAATCATCTTCACCACATGACTCATCTTCGGACGATGATCCACCACCGCCGCGGTACAAGCCATAGCAATCTGTAACAACCCAACCATCTCCTCCTCAATATTCTTATACCTCATCAGCTCCAAATCAAACACTTCAGCCGTCCACTCCTCTCTCACCACAGATTGAACCCATCTCGGTAAATCAACAGCATTACCCGAATGACCCGTCTCCACCAAGTTAGGACATTTTCCGGTGAGTATCTCCAAAAGAAGTACACCAAATGAGTAAACATCGGATCTTTGAGTGTGTTTTCGGGTATCGATAAGCTCTGGCGCACGGTAGCCGTTCGATTTCGCGACGGTTTGAGCCGGTGCGAAGATGGAGAGACCGAAGTCGGAGACACGAGCGTTGCCTGATCTGTCGAGGAGTACATTGGTGGATTTAATATCGCCGTGTGTGAGTTTTAAGGTTTTACATGAGTTGTGTATGAAAGCTACGCCACGCGCCGCTCCTGCTGCTATCTTGAGGCGCGTGGTCCAGTCTAATGGAGTCCGACCCGGTCCACGGTTTCCTGTCCAAAACCACCCAATCAAACACATCAATATTACATAACTTACCTTGAAAAATGTAATTAGTCGCTGTATTGTAGTTTACTAAAAACAATGAATAAATAAATGGTTACGGTCGTAAAGACAAAACACTAACAAAAAGGTTAAAAATCACAATTTAAATGAGACAGATCATAACTTTATTTTTCCAACTTGTTGCCAATGGTATTGTCTATCCATAGTGTTAAATTCTCATTATCTAATTTAGTAATAATAATAAAAGCAGCATTGAAAGTGATTTTTCCAACAATTTTTTTTTAAAAAAAATATGAATTTTGGCGTTACACTAACGTCATTTCCTACAATGTACCAAAGAAGTAGGAATCAGAATCACCTGCTTCAACCCTACCAATTTCTACATAAAACCTTAAGCTAAGTATATTAGTAACACACTAAATATATAATCTAATTAGTGAATAATTTCTTAAAAATTAGTAAAAACGACGGCATACCATGGAGAAGCCAGAAGAGACTACCATTAGGCATGTATTCATAAACAAGAAGCTTCTCTTCTCTAGCAAAGTAATAAGCTTTCAAGCTCACAAGATTACTATGACGAAGCCTTCCCAAAACCTCCATCTGTTGCTCGAACTCTTTTTTTCCGGCCACCGTCACAGCATCTTTCAAACGTTTCACAGCAACTTCATTACCATCTTCAAGCACGGCTTTGTACGCAGTCCCAAATCCTCCTTTCCCAAGCATCTCAGCCGAAGCTCGAAGAAGATCTTCTAACTCAAACCTTCTAGTCCCTTCAAAAAAGACCATTTTACCCTTTTCTTGATTCTGGTTGTTGTTTTGGGCCGTTGTTGTTGGGTAAGGATTTGATGAGTAGACTATTTTCTCTCCTTCAAGAACTTTTGAGGACTTTTTTGCTTTGTCAACGTATTGTCTCCAGAAACAACAGTAGAGAAGAAGAGAGACGAAGGTTAAGATTATGACATCTCCGAGGATAATGGCTACGAGTGCGACGGTGCTGATTCTTGTGGTGGAATTGGTGGTTGTGGTTTTGTTGTTGTTGTTGCCGTGAATTGTGGTTTGAGATGAAGGAACGGTTTCGGGATTTGAAGGTTTTGCTTCATTGGTTTGACCCGGTTTAGTTGGGTCGCTTGAGAGTTTTGTGCATTTTAGTAATGGAGCTCCACAGAGAGATGGGTTTTGATTAAAGACGGATTCGGGAAATTCCGATAATGAATTTGGTATCTGACCGTTGAGATTGTTGCCGGAGACGTTGAAATCTTGGAGATCGGAGAGATTGATGTTTGGTAATAAACCGGAAAACCGGTTTGACTCTAACCGGAGAGTGAGGAGATGAGTTAAATGAGATAAAGACGGCGGAATCTCGCCGGAGAAGTTGTTGAAGGAGAGATCGAGACGGTAGAGACGAGAGAGTGAAGTGACTGTCGCCGGAAACTCGCCGGAGAATTGGTTGTGTGATAAAAAGAGAAGCTTTAAAGCTGTGAGGTTAGAGAGGTTTGGGATTGAACCGGAGAGACGGTTATGTTTGAGGCTGAGAACTCTAAGCTCAGTGAGTGAACCGAGTTGTTCGATTGACCCAGTGAGTTCGATGTTTTCGAGAACGAGTCGTGTGACTCGGTTTTTGATACAGGAGACTCCGGTCCATTTACTACAATGGTCGGTTTTTGAGTTCCATGAGTTGAGTTTTTCGGTGGAATCAACGGTGGATTTGAAGTTTAAGAGAGTTTCTGAATCTGAACAGAGACAACAGTGAAGAACTGAGAGAAGATGAAGAAGCAGAGAGACGTTGAAGAAAGAACTTTTCGGCATTGTTGTTTCAGACAAGAGAGAAAGAAAGAAAAGTGATGAGAGAATAGAAACAAGCGTTGAGGACTTCAAGACAGAGAGAGCCCAAACGAAAGTGGTATGGTCGTAATTAAGACAAAAACAGTAACGCATAAAAAAAAAAGTTATTAAAATGACTAGTTTACCCTTCTTTGTTTATTGACCGTACGATTCGTTTGAAATTTTGACCGGGTTAAAAAGGAGTTGATATAAAGTCAAAGTGTATTCGGATCGTATTTTGGTTTTCCCCGTAACGGTAAAGTAATAAATGATGAAATTGGGATTTTGTGTGTTGTGCTCACACGCGTGCCGGTGTGATTCTCACGTGTTAGGAAAACTCGAGTATTTATTTTCTCCATGTGAAGAAGATTAATGCTCGCATAAGTACTCTGTCAATCAAATCTAACAAATTCCAAAATAAGTACTTTAGATTATTTCCAAGAAGGGACAGTTTTGTAAATAAAGCGAAAAATGTGGGGCTTTACCTTTTTTTGCTTCTTTGATTTGTTGCTGCAGAAACTGAGCTTTTTGCTTTTTTTCTCAGAAAAAAGAAGACGAAGCTAAAGCTTTTGCTTCAATAATGTATTGGCTTGTTTCATGCAAAATTGTTCCCCATTAAACATTATAAGCAACCTAACAAATTCCATTACTGTTTTCTTTTGTTTAAACTAATATTACGAAAAATTCTGATAAATTTAATGTAGTAAATGTGACTCAAGTCCCATAATTCCTTTTTATCAAAAAAACAAAAAAAAAAGTCCCATAATTCCATGAAAAAAGCTTATAATTATTTCATAATTTTATGAAAAAGATTATACTTATTTCAAAATATGTTTTGGCAAAAAGAAAAAAAAAGGCCTAATGTAGAATAATCTTTGGCTTTTTCTTCGAAAACATATGTTGATTGAGTAATAAAGAAATATGCCAAAGGAGAACAAAATGGAGCGTAAGCTTTAAGGGTAGGTCCTACAAAAAGTTTACAACTAAGTATTGAAATCAAATATCATACCAATCTCGTGTCTTCCTCCTAGGCTCCACATTACAACTAAAATCCTTACGCAATTTTAGAGACAAGAATCGGTCTGGTTCGAACAAATCAAGAACATTTTAGGCGGTTTGGAATATTTTGGACTGGACATCATTTATTTGAAAGGAATGAGAAAGAGAAAGACATAAGAACTTTGTTTATCCAAACACAAGCTTTTGTATACCCCATCAATCCAAACTTTAATATATCCCAAATAAGGTTAACTCAAATTTTTATCGAATGGATGTAATAACAAAATAACCAAAGAAGAAAGAATTGTTGTGAATCACTCAAATTTGTAGAAACGTTTTTTTCTTAAATCTTCTTGTTGTTCATGTTTCTTACACACATACTTATGGTAGCTTACTTCTACTTACTACACTCTTTAGACCCTGCTTCTAGATTCTAGGCTTTCTTACACAAGCCACACTACTAGCCCTTGTTGGGTAGATTTTTATGTAAGCCAACTGGACTTAATAATAATTAGTGTTATGAATGATAAATGGACCTTGTGGTCTCATTAAATTCAAGATTGGAACTGGTGGATGAACGTAAAAACATAGAGAAGTCGATCTCGTGAGACTCATTCTCTTTGGTTGAATGGTCTCTTTGTTCCCACTTCTCCTGGATTTGCGTGAGAAATGCTTCAATGGGTTGTTGATAGATTTCAAAATTGAAACTCCTCTATTTAAGGAAGAAACTTTCTTTTATAGAAACACATGATTAATCACACTAAAAGCATAAGCAAATGCCTCACTTTAAAAGTAAGTATTTATTAAGAATATCGTAGAATTGAAAGTTCGTTTAGAACCAAGTTTTAAGTGCTTGCGAAATTGGTTATGTGGTTATATCCTAAAACTTTTAAATCTTAGAAACTCATGATATTACGAATGATTTAAAGGGTTAAAGAAAGAGATTTCTCTCTCACTTCCATTCAAGTTTTTTCCTTAACGTTTATGAATTTTTTGGTTTCAATCACATAGATGTTGCTAATATCTGAGCTCCTACAGTCCTTACTCCTTACAGTACAACAAGTCAACAACTAGTAACAACTACTCTTAGCAAGACATTAACTAACACCACACACAACTTTATTTGGGCCATATTAATTCGCAGCCCATTAGCCTTCTTATTTCCATAACATTTCAAACCCAACTTCTTTTCCCTTTGACCTGTCTCTTTCTTTACGTTGATGGTAACCCACATAGCTTCTTATCCGCATCAATCCTCATCTGATTTTTATCTCTTTTTTTCTTTTCTTCTTGCAGGCAACAATGGAAGGATCAACTCTCAACAATAATATTATAAACGAATAATGAGAGTGAGGGTGTGTGAGAAAAAGCAGAGATACCATCTTCAAGAAGATGTGAATTTAGTAGATGTCTATGCACATATTATATAACACATTGATTCCGTTATTTCAATCAAACTTTAAGAAGACAAGCTTTTACATATATCTATTTTGCTTCAGTATAAACACAAGCTTGTACACAATGTATACCTCAAATCAATCCAAACTTTACTATATCCCAAAATGAACCTAATTCTCAGATCCATAAAGAATCAGGTTTAAACTCAAATCTTTATTCGAAATGTACGTAACATAACAAAATAACAAAAGAAGAAAGAATTATAATAAACGAATATAGAAGCCATCTTCAATTCTATATAACTTTAACTCCACTTGGTCTTTTACCTTCCATAGCATCCTTCTTATCACGACAATCCATACACAAGAACGGTCCTTGCCACGGTTTCAAACTCGTCGAAAATATCGAACCCGCATGAACCGATATCCCTTCGCTCGGAGCCAAATCTACTTGACATATCGCACAAGTAAACATCCCTTTCCCCGTTGTTGAAAAGTCCTTAGAACAACAATCACCTGACCCCAACCTTTCAGCTAGCATAGCTGAGCCTTCTTCGAAAAGCTCTTCAACAATACCAACAGTGGATAGTTTATTAGATTTCTTTCTAAAAAGCAAAGATCTAAAGAAGAAGTTGTTTTGCTTCTTCTTATTAGGAAGTGTTGATGGTTCTTGAGAGGAGTTATCAGGTGGGAGGATTATATCAACTACAATACATGTTGTGTCATCTTTAAGTCCTCTTCTTCTCAATGCTTCCTACAAAACACATACAAAACGTTCTCAAGACTCCTTTAAAAATCAAGAATTTACACAAGATTTGGATATTAACCTTAACTACTTGTCTAGCAGCAAGTTCAGCTGATAAGCCACGACAAGTCTTCGCAGCAACTTCTGAAGAGAGAGCGTCCCATATTCCATCTGAAGCGATGATAAGCCTACCACCAAGGTTTGATAGCTTCACTTGTTTTACAAAAGGGACTGGAACTATGAACTCTCCAACATCCATATCACCTATAGATCTTGATAGGCATAGACCTCCAGGCCAACACCTTAAAGGACCAATCTACAGTTCAAGACTCAAGACATGAGCCACACCCCTCAACACAGAGTTTTTAATAAAATTAGAGAATATAACACAACAAACCTCAACACCACCAACAATGCTTAGCCTACCAACTTCTCCACCACTAGCAGTAACTCTTTCCCTCCTGAAATTGTTATGGTTAAAAAAGAAGGTGAGGTTTTGGTGCTTTAAAGATCATCAAGACAAAAGCTTTAGAGAGGTTACATACTCTTCTGTGTTATCTTCAAGTCTGTGATCTACAGTGAGGTTAGAAACTGAACCACCTGAAGTATCTAAGATGCAACGAGAGTCACCAACACATGCTACAGTCACAGTCCATCCATCTACTATCACAAATGTAGCTGTTGTTCCTGAAGTTTCTCCTAGTCACATCATTCATCGATTCAATCAGTCACAAATAGAGAAACAAATCAAATGATGATTTTCAAGAAACACAATTTACCTCTACTCTGAAACTCCTTATCAGTCTTCACAAATCCTGAAACTAATGCACGAGGTAAAGCTTGAAGCCACTCTTCACGGCTAAGTCCTTTGGGAAGAGCACTAATAACATGGTTCAACAAATTCTCCCTTGTAAAAACCGCTGCAGCTTTTCCATTATGCCCATCAAATATCTGAACACAGTTCATAACATAGAAACAAATCAAACAGTGATGATCCAAGACTTAAATACAATAGTCCTGAGACTTCAAGATTACCGCAAAGACAGAGAAAGCAGTTGAGGAATTGGAAGGAACTCGTAAAGTATCAGTCTTGATCAAGAAATAATCTTCTCCTTTTCTAGATTGAGCAGCTTGACCAAATCTAACAATTGGTTTCTCCATCTTAGCAGCTTTAGTCTCTCTACTTAACAGAGCAGCAAGAGGTACAAGCTTCTCATGATTACGTCTCTTTCCATCTCTAGACGCCATCTTTATAACCCTTTTTACTTAAAACACACAATCTTTCTAAAGCTAATTCATGAAATTTGTAACCAAGAAACTTGGAATCGAACTTCAAAGTTACAAACTTTACCTGAAAATAAGATTGAAGAAGAGCAAATCTGAATCATTGAGTAATAAAGGAAGTAACTCTATGAGTCTAAGAGAAAAGGGTAAGTAAGGAAATAAAACTAACTTAAGGATTGGATTGTTTCTTCTTCTTTGTTCAGCAAGTAAGCAAGCCAGAGAATGTTTGTTTCGACAACAACAAAGTGTAGATCTGATTGAAGCAGTAGAGAAAGGAGAAATATTCCAAAAGAAAAACGCGTAAAGGTGAGTAGAAATGAACTGTAAATCAAACACCAATAATCCAAGAAAGAGAGAAAAGAAGGAAAAAAAGAAAACTTTTTAAGGAATTTTGAATTAAGTAAAATACCCAGAAATATAGGTTAGGTTGCAAAACAAGAATACAGGAAAAAGATTGCAACTTTATTTTTAAAGTCTTTTTCAATGAGAAGAAGAAGAAGAACTTAAGTCGGTTTCTTCTCAACACCTTCCTCTTTACCAAACACGGAAGAAGAAGTTTGGGTTTTGCAAGGACAAAAATGGATTTTAGTAGATTAAGAGAAAATAAGAAGAAAAAAGGGAAAAATGTCCCCAAAAAAAAATGTGAATTTTCAAAAAGTATACCAAAACAATATGAAATGTCAAAATATTATTTAAATCATAAATCATTTTATAAAAAAGGAAAAAATAAACATTTGTACACACTAGGATTTATACACCAGATCTCTAAACCACATAACAATTTCTTAACCATTGAACCACAAAAACATTGGCATTATCTCAATAGCGCATATATATATATATATAGTTGTGGATTCAATTATTCACTTTTTTTTTATTTAAAACATAAATTTTTAAAGTATTCACATTTTTTGGATTTAAAACATAAATTTTCGAAATATTCACATTTTTTCATTTAAAACATGAACTGTCAAAATATTCAAATTTTTGGATTTAAATGGCATTTCAAAAAAATTTCGAAAGTTTTTCATGTTTTTTTTAATTAATTGTGAATATTATTTATATAGTTACATTTTTTTTAATTAATCAACATTTTTTTGTTTTGTTATTTTAACAAAACCTCCACCAAAATACATTTTAATAACAAAACCAAAAAAACTGTTATTATAACTCAATGGTTATTATTAGTTTTTTTATTTTTAATTCATTTTATATATACATGTTTTGGATTAGTTAATCCAGTTTTTTATTTTTCTTATTTTAATTAGTTGCACACACACACACACATATATATATATATATATATATATATATATATATAAGATCTCTATCAACAAAATTTTAAAATAACAAAACCAAAAAATGGTATCCTATAAATATGAATATTTTAATCCAAAATAAATATTTTTTATTCAAAAAATATGAATATTTCAAAGTTCATGGTTTAAATAAAAACGGTGAAAATTTGAACCACAATTGTATATATATATATATATGCGCTGTTGAGATAATACCAATATGTTTTTGTGACTCAATAGTTTAGAGGTTGTTATGTTGGTTAGAGGTCTGCTGTTCGAATCATGTTGTGTACAATTTTTTTTTTTTTCATTTTTTTACAAAACAACGTCATTTTGATTTAACAATTAACAGATAATACTAACGAAATGTTAACCTGCGATCGTCACTTGTTAACGGAAATTTAATGGCATGTCCGAAATGGCAAAGTCAACGAAACTTAGCTATTTTATCAAAAATGATAAAAGTTAAACTAAAATTTATGATTTAAATGACATTTTGAAAATTCATGCTTTTTTCATCTATTTTTTTAAAATTCATGCTTTTTTTAATATATTTTTTCCCAAAAAAAAATGGTATGTTTGTTTAAATGGCTATGCTTGACCAACTGTGAGAAAGCAAGCTGTCTTAAAACCCCACACTATGATTGGTGCTGACATAGATTTTTTAATTTTTTGTTTCATTTAAAACTAATCTATATTTATTGTTATTTAAACGTAATTTAAGTTTGATTAGTGATATTTTTATTGTAGCATGTGAAAATATTAGGGTGTTTTCCAAGTATTCTTTACACGCAAGTGAAAAATAGAAAACAATGTAATTATTCCAAAAAATTGAAGAGAAATAAGAGTGTCATCTTACTAAATTCTTTTTTTTTGCTGAAACGAGGGTAATAGCGTTGTTGTTTTTTTCAAATGGTTTTATCATTTATGAGTCTAAAATTTTAGATTATAAAAAGTTAGCTCCGTAAATGATTGAATCTGAAATTTCATAAAAATTCATAGGAAATAAAAATAGTAAACTAAAACTATATGCAATTGGTCTTCTATCAAAATGTACTTTATTTTGATTGAAAGTGTTAAATACAGTTTGATCAATTCGATGTTTTAAATTAAAATATAGGGGGATTTGCATAGAATGCCACACATTTTAGTGAAAATTACTATTTTGACTTCATTTTTAAGAAGAGGAAATTTTTTAATAAAATACTCATTTCTCTAACCTTTGTAATATAATAACGAAAATACCATTATATATATAATTTTTCTAAATTACGAAATTTAATAAAATTTTGTAAATAATATTTTTTCTAAAAACTATAAAATTCAAAATATTTTCCAAAATCCAAAAAAAAAGATAATAAATATTTTTATTAAAATAAAAAACTATCATTATAATTTACAAAACAATATGAAAATAATGTAAAAAGGACTAAAAACCAAAAAAAACCAAAAAAAAAAGATTGAAACTTTTTTAAAATAATATTTTTTTAGAAATGAAAACTTTAAAGAGTTAAACATAATAATAACTAGAATAAAAAATATATATAAAATAAAAAAGATACTTTTTAAAATCTATCATAATTCAAAAATATCTTGTCTAAAAAAATATATTAAAACAAATAAAAATAAATCTTATATAATTTATAAAAATAAATCTTATTCAAATAACTAAAATATTAACATAATTTAAAATAATTCAAAACTATCTTACATATAATTTTTAAAGATATATATATATATATATACATATATCGTATTTAAAATATATACATATTAATAGAACTTCAAAATATCGAACATAATTAAAAAAAAAATTGAATAAAAAAAAATTCAAAAATATATTATTCAAATAACTCCGCAATATTGTATTTCAATAAGTCTGCCACCACATGAACAAATATAAGTTTGCAGTGACTGAGTTAGCCAAATAACTCAATCGTGTGGTCCAAGTTTAACAATTAACATAACTATGCGACAATGCTCTAAATAACTTTGCGACAACGTCATAAATAACTTGGCGATGACTAATCCACTATGTATGCGGTATTGTATTACATAACTCTGCAACAACGTTATTAATAACTTTGTGACAACGTTACCAATAAATCTGCGATTACATAGTAACTTTGCGATAACTAAGTTTATCGAATAACTTTGCGGTCATAGCAAATAACTCTATAATTCGAAATAAGTCTACGGTAATATTGACAAATCTGCGGTCATTCAGTTTGTCAAATAATTCAGCAGTCAAACAAAATAACTCTACAACTCGAAATAAGTCTGTGGTAACATTGAAAACTCTTCGGTAACTGAATTTGTCAAATAACTCGGCAGTCAAGGAAAATAACTCTGCATAACTAACAATAAGTCTGCGGTAACATTGATAAATTTGCAGTCATTAAGTTTGTCAAATAACTTTGCGGTCAAACAAAATAACTCTATGATTCGAAATAAGTCTGTGGTAACTTTGATAACTATGTGGTAACTAAGTTTGTCAAATAACTCTGCAGTGAAGAAAAATAATTCTGTAACTTGAAATAAATTTGCCATCACATAAAATAATTCTGCGGTAACTGAGTTTGTCAAATAACTCTGCGGTGAAGGAAAATAACTCTATAACTTGATATAAGTCTACCATCACGTTAACAAGTTTGCGGTAACTAAGATTTGCAAATAACTATGTGATCAAAAGAAATAAGTTTGCGACAAAATAACTCTACGATCACATAGACGGAATGTCATTTTTGTAAATATATGTAGCGCTGAAATTATCTCATTAATGACATTTTAGTATAAAAAAGAATTCCTTACAAACCTTTATAGAGTTATTTTGGCAATTAAAAATTCAAAATGATAAACTAATAATAAAAATAAGATTTGTGTCATTCTAGTATTTAAATGAAAAATATGTGTCATTCTAGTAATTCACCGTAAAAATAATTATTATTTTACAATCTATATTTATATATTTCTCTTCTTCTTTTCTTTTGTCTAGTTCAATTTAGTTTGGTAAAGGACATTGCTCTTACCAAACATTTGCCGAAGTTTAAACAGAGGATTAAATTTTAGTTCAATCTTGTATGTTTGTTAATAGATGGAATTTTATTGCTAAGTGCTGGAGCCTCCAATGGTGTTTTTGCAATTTGCAACTAATCCATTTTCTCCTATACGCTTAGTTTTGTTGCAATTATCTAAATTTTATATGGGCTAAACTTGGTACAATATTTCATAACCCAAGAAGCCCAAAGCCAAATCAAAACTAAAATTACATGACCCAAAACTCAATTTGCCCACCCCTAAAAAATGGGTCATCTTCAGCTAAGAAAATCACCCTAACTGTTTTAGAAAACTTTTCTTGAAAAGATAATACGCTAATCTTGATGTAGTAATAAATCAATTAAGAATGTTTCTAGACTGTTTTCGAAAATTTTAGGAAGTCATTTTCTTCTTGTCCTTTCCAATTCACAACTCCATCTTCTCAATCCTGATTTCTGCTTAGGTCCAAGCTCCACAGAAGCTCGTTATTTGTGAGCCGGCCCTTAGCATAGTTTTACAAAATATTTGAATAGGGTCTACTTTTAGGGGCCCACAAATAGAAAAAAAAAAAATATTTATATATAACTATTTTTCTTTTCTTCTTTTTGGTTTTAGAATTTTTGTTTTCTTCCACTAAAAAAAAGAATAAAGAACGTTTTTCTCAAAAAAAACTTGAATCTTTTATTTATTATAAAGTAAACAACTATTTGCATTTTATTCTGGTGTTGCCTCATCTAAAAGAAGCTTTCTTAAGTTGAAGTTAATTTACTTACAGTCAATTATGTTACAAGAAAAATTAAACGGATTAACTATGTTATTAATAAAAAAGTCATAGTTAAAAACTTTGATTATACAAGTTTAATGAATGATTTCTCAGAGAAAAATATAAGAAGGTTTTTTTAGAAGCTTTATTGTTGCTATTTTAAAAAAAGATTACTGTAATTTTTATTATTTATTTTAGTTTTGTCGAGACTTAATTTTTTTTCTTTCTCTATTAAATAATTGAAGAATAATTTTTTATACCATAAAAGTTGAATGTTAGTTTTTTCTTGTTTGGGGTTTTAAATTTTTCAGGACCGGCTTTGGAGTCATGGTTTATATTTCCAAATATATTTTTTTAAACACAATGAACCAATTCCAAGTGCTAAACTATTATCCTACCACACCCTTAGAAAAAGGGGGAAAATTTAGAGAAATTCTCTCAAATAGCACTAGTTAAAGTTTTTTTCCACAAATCACTCATTTTTTGGACAAAAATAATATTTTTATAAAATATAAAATTTTAAATTTTTTGTTTGGGTTAAATAATGTACAATTTAAGATATAGTTTGTTTGGGGTGGAAGATATAATTTAGAGTTTAGAGCTTAAAAACCCTAAACTCTAAATCCTAAACTCTAAAAAGATGAGCTTAGGAGATTTTGTGCTATATAAGGAAAATAATGTTTAATAAAAATGTTATTTTTATTCCAAAAAAAAAAAAATTATTTGTAGAACAAAAACTTCATTTATTGCTATTTATGAAAATTGCCCAAAAAATTATCATTCTTTTACAAGTAATGTGTTTGTGACACTTGATGATGATAGGAAAATGTAAAGTTTTGTTCGTAATCATTAGGAATTCAAACATAAAGATAAGAAGATAATATATTAAGAAACATATCTATTCATTCATATGAGGAAACTAATGGTTTCCACTGTCACATAAGAAAATTGATTAGATTACTCTGGAATGGTACCGAGCTTAGGTCGCCAAGCTCGCTGAAGAAGCCGCTTACTAAATCCAAACCAAACCGGTGCTGCATCGGACTCACATTGGGAACTACTAGCTGCATTTAATCTAGCAGCCATGGCTGCAAGAACTTCTTCTTTTGATTTCCCTTTCTTTCTCTCCTTCTCTAACTCTGCTTCATCATCTTCCTCCTCTACACAAGACGAAGAGATGAATAAGTCTCTTAGTTTGCGTCCAGCTACATCCTTTTCACGATGAATCAACGGCTGCTGCTGCTCTCGACGGCTAGGTGATCTAAGACTTAGAAGCATCATTAACGTTGTCTTCTTTCGCCGAAGTTGAACTAACGGACTTGTACTCGGGCTTGGACTTCTTGTGGGACTCTGTGGCACTCCACACTGTGTTGCCAAGAACTTAAATCTCTGCAGTGTCGCCATGGGATGATTGGAAATTTAGAAACTTGCTTTCAAGTGAGATCTTATATAAAAGGTTTATTTAGGATCGAAACTTGGCAACACAAAAAACTTTGTTCTTTTTATTCTTTTGAAGCAATACTCTTTTGGTCACAAAAGTGCGTGCTTTGAATATGAATTTTGTGGACCGCAAGAGCGTAGTTTCCAATGTAAATTCCAAATGTGTCATTATTGATGAGATTTTTTGAAAAAGTAAAAGTGTTTATTTATTCGATTCCCTTTTTCTTTTTTTTCTCATGTTACGGCTCTTTTGCTTTCCGAAATGTGCATAGAAGGAAGAATCGTTTGCTCTAGTTTTTACTTCTTTTTTTGAAAGAAATGACAAAAGAAATAATGTGAGAACTAAGATGAGACACGTGCTTTTTGGTCATAGATTCTAATAATCATAGCATTAGAATTCTTGTCTTGTTACTGTGTTTAGAATGAAACAATAATGTCATCAATCTGTTAGTTGTTGTTTCATTCTACTAAATGTTAAACACAATAAGTTCGAGGAAGTTAGAGGTAAATGGGATTTTTTTAGATTTGGTAGTAGAAGTTTTAATTGAAATAGAAATTTTGGAATATTATTAACTAAGAACAATAAGCGTTTCCCACAAGTAAATAAAAACAAGTTTACAGAAAACAAGATAAATAATTAAGTCTGAACCACTATTTGAGAGACACATTGATCTGATGGTTTTCTTCTAGTGTTTCTGCAAGCCCAATGTTAGTTTTATTCCAACTATCTAAAACCATTTCCAATAAGACTGCAAAACACTATTTACTATAGTTTTTACGCAAAAATCTTCTTCAATGGGACACCAAAAGTTACATTTATTTTAATGTGATGTTATTTGGTGTAACAATATTCACAATACTAAACATTATTTAGTTATTTTATTAATAAAATAATTAACTAAATAAAGAAAGAAATTTTTTAAAAATAAACCTAAAATAAGGGGAAAAATATATTTTTTGTATGATATGTTTCTAATGTTATGTTTCTAATGTAACATAATTATATAATATTTTCTTTTTACAAAAACTATTAAATATCAAAATAAATATTTATTTTAATAAAAAATAATGTATAATTTTTTTTTAGTATAATTTTTAGTGTTGTGATTAGAGAAAACAACTATTTTAGTGGCTAAATTACACTAAAATAGTGTAATTTTGATATCTACTAATTTTAGGTCTTTTAAAGCATCATTTTAGTCATAGTTTCATACATTGTTTGCATCATTAGAGTTGTAAATATGTATTTTAGTCATTCTTTGTCATGTTTTGTATTTTAGGATCATATAACTTCATTGTCATGCATTTGCATAGTATTTTGAGTAATTTTAGGTATATGGAAGCTTGGAGCTTGGATGAGGAATCAAATAAAGTGAGAAAGGATCAAGAAGAGAAGTTGATGATCAAGAACCATTCCAAGGTATCTCAAATATCGGCTAAAATTAAGACTTTAATTTGCGTTTCAGCTCCAGAACCCTTGATGAAACTTATAGGCATTTGAGTTAGCTTCCCAATGGAGGTAGTTTCGAGTCATTTGGATGGTCCATGAAAGAGTTATAATTGAATTAGTGAACATCAGTCATAACCATCAGCCAAGACACACCGATGGAACTTCGAAAACTTCACCTGGAAGATTACGTGGACAACTCCATCGACCAAGCATGACCGATGAAAGTATCTGTGCGTATCGATCATTCTCATCGACCACGACAGACTGATAAGAATTTCCTGGGAGATTACATGAACAACTCCATCGACCAAGCATGACCGATGACGGATCCGATTTTTTCTTTCTCCTATAAATACTTGTCTTAAATTTCTAAAAACCTCTAAGTTTTCTTTTGCTTAGAGTTGGGTTAATATCCAAACTCTCTTATGGTTGATTTGGATTGATCTTCATAATATATGTCACTCTAATAAAGATTTCTTCATTTCTATCTTTGTAAATCCATGCTTATCTCTTTCCCTTTTTCTTATTTCTTCTCTTAGGTTGTTAGTCTTTTAATTGGATCATGGATTTGCTAGATTAGGATGAACTGATGGTTAGATGTTGATTGTTTAGGTTGATTGTTGTTAGATCTTTCATATTAGGATGTTCTTAATGCTAGATTAGCCTTGATCATGTTGATTTAGAGCTTAAGCATTTCCATGCTCATAAAGTGTTTGATGAAATGCTTGAATGAATCTTTTTATGAGGTTTACACTCTCAGCCTACGATAGTAGTTGATTAGGGTGTTTAGTGATCTAATTGGAGTTTTTTCTATAATGCTCATTGATATGTTAATTGCTAACAAAAGTTATTGATAATTGCATGATTAGTGAAGTGATTAATGTCATGAGAGTGGATTAGTCATAATTGTGAGTTCCATGATCTAAGATGGTGCTTAATACAATTTATTTCATCATTGTTTGATTGTTAATCCATTCATTTGATAGTAGAACCCATGATCCAATGTCTTTCTTCTTGTTTATTTTTCTCTTTGCTTTTAACTTATTTTCATTATTTACTTACAAAACCAATTTGTTTATTTGCTCTAGATTAGTTTAGAATCTCGCATCTCTAGTGTGTAATCCTTAGTCTCCGTGGATTGGATACCCTTTGTATTACAATGTGCAAAAGGGTTTCACTACAAGAAAACATAGCAAATTCTGACAGGGGTTATTGTTGGAATTTTTTCGGAAATCACTGATTTCTGACCAAATTCCGACAATAACTGGTTAGTCGGAATAATGCTGACAAAAAAAAAATAGCCGGAAAATTGTCAGAAATATTATTTGTCGGAATTTTGAGGAAAAAGTTTTGGTGGAATTTTGTCGGAAAAAGTGAGAAAACATTCCAACTAAATTCTGGTAACATACGATAAAGTTTAGTCAGAAATATTTGAAGAAAATTAGAAGCAATTTTGAAGGCTATATCGAAGAATTTTAAAAAACAATTAGTCGGAATTTTGACGGAAAAAAAAACAATAGTTGGAATTTTGGCCCAAAAAAAACAATTAGTCAGAATTTTGATGGAAAAAAAAATAATTAGTCGGAATTTTGATGAAAAAAAAACAATTAGTCGGAATTTTGATGGAAAAAAAAATAATTAGTCGGAATAAAAAAATATTTAGTCGGAATTTTGACGAAAAAAAAATAATTTGTCGGAATTTTGATGGAAAAGAAAATCAATTAGTCCAAATTTTCACGGAATAAAATACCAAAATAGTCGGAATTTTATCCGAATTTTTGAATTTTTTTTAAAAGAAACGAGAAAATAAATTAATTATCATAAATTAAACTAAAATGATTTTAAAATAAAACTTCTTACAAACTTTAATTATACAATAAAATATAAAAAGTTTAAGGCATTGTGAAATTAAGATCGGTATTCAATGATCCATCGGGATTACGAGGTCTTTGGGACGGTGGAACAACATTGGGATGTGCATTTTGCATCATCTGTTGCCAAAATTGTATATCAACTTGAGATGATTGCAAGTTTTGTTGAGATGCTTGAAGCCATTCAATTGTTTCTTTTTATGCTCTCATCTCTGCTTGCATCTCAGCCCATCCCGATGATTGAGTCAATTTCATCCCATTGTCATTAGAAATATAAGGAACTGAACCATACCCATATTTTTATGATTCCTTATAAGTTTACACATGCTGCTAAATAAATTCAAAATTTAATTTAATAATAAAAAAGAAATTTAATTTTAAATATATAATGAAAGAAATAATTAAAAAACCATAATATTACCTCATGATAAATATTATTTTTAGCGACATCTATCAGGAAGACCTCTCCCGAATTCTCAGATTTTTCTGTCATTTGAGTCTCCATCTCTTGTTCCCGAGCTTTACAATGTGTGTAAATTGCTTCAGCCTTTTTGTCGATCTAAGTACCATCCTTTCGAGTGTGAGTATGATGCATCAAGGTGACCATATCTGGCATTTTCCCGGTTACAAGATCAATCTTATTGTAAAAAATTAATATATTAATAAGAAAATTTGAATATTCAAACTAATTGTATAAAATAATTAATTCAAATAAAATTACCAACTCTCGCCGTTTTTTTTATGAAAGGTGTAGCTCCTGCAGTGTGTTTGGATTACCGAATCCTCCTCGCTCGATATTGTTATTTCCAGAGTATATATCATGACGTTTACCACTCACAGCTGTCTTCCAATACTCACAAAAGACCGCCCAAATATCATTTGTAACCCACTATTTGGGTCTTTTTCCAGTCTAACCATATGCTTCTCATCTAACAAATACCATCATTAATTGCCCCTACAGCATCAAAATGTTCCTTCACTAATTGGGTTATTTCATAATCTCAATTAAATTTGTGCTATAATTTCAATAAAATAGTTTTAATGATTTTTTGATTAAAAATTTAAATATAAATATATATTTAAAATATTTATAAATATTTCAAAGAAAAAGAAATATTTAAAATATTTAATTACCGCAAAAGTTTTGAACCATCTTCGTTTTCTTTCAATGCTTACTGAGCCCCAGTTAATACTTCCATCAAAATCATTTTTAATGATTTTCCATATTGTATTGGTAATCTCTTTTTTATATACAAACCTTGCAAAAAACAAATATTTGAATTATTAAATTAATACACATATAAAATATAATTATTTATAATATATAAATATGTAAATATTACCATGTCTCTTTCTTCTCTGGATCAAAATCAGGTTCTGGAACTAGTTTTAGTAAAAATTCACAACATGGACCATGTAGTACTTGCTCTAGTGTGACTCGTGGAAACTGGGGTAGTGGTAGTGGTGGTGGTGGTAGAATTCCTGATTCTGTTTCAGGAATATTAGGAAAAGGTGAGAAGTCAAAGTGTAAATCTTCTATATTGTCGGGAGGTTGGGTTTGGGATCCAGAAGCCCCACCAGATTGAGAATGCCAATTTCGAATTTCAGGTCATATTCCATTATTATTTGCCATAATGTACCTGAAATTTAAAACAACTTATTAGTAAATTTGCAAATATAATAAAAAATTGAAATTATAAAGAAATAATTAAATTCTTAACTAATTTATCGGAATAAGATGTGTATTGTCGGAAATGAGAAGTAAGAATGTGAGAATGTGAGAATGTGGGAATGATGAAACGGAGATGTGAAATATATAGATGGAAAAAATTCCGACTAAATTCTGACTAACCAATGGGTTTGTCGGAATTTTGTCAGAAAACGAGAAAGAATGCATGGCCCTGCATGTACTTGAAACGGGGGAACGTGGCTGCAAGCCTCTGTAACTGTCCGAATTTTGACGGAAAACGAGAATTAATTCTGGTAAAATTCCGACTAAATTTGTCAAAAATTTGCTGGAATTATTTCTCGATTTTTGTCAAAATTCTAACAACTGCAGAAAAGATAGTCAGAATTTTGTTCGAATTTTTTATATACTTTTAAGAGATAATTCCGACAAAACTAATCGGAAATTTGTCGAAAATAACATCATTCCTACAAAATTCCGACAATCGTTAAATACTTCAACAAAATAATAAACTTAACATCATCAAAATTATAATTATAATTTTTTTATTAAGTGTATAAACAAAACTCATATGTTTTATAAAAGAATTTTGTTCCTTACAGATTTTCTCATAATTAAAAAAATTATCATCTTTAGATAATTTAAATAATGCTGAGAAAATCTACAGGAAACACAATCATCTTATACCAAATATTAATTTTGCTCATACACTTAACATAAAATCATAATTCCAAAATTAATATTGTGAAGTTTATTAATTTTGTTGATTAGAATATTAAAAGAAAAAATAACTATAAATTTTATTCAGAATCACTAGAATATTCAGAATCTCCAGATTTAGAGATTTCTGCAAACTCATCACTCCCTTCTTCATCAGCTGCAACTTCTAAATCTTCGAGTTCGATATTCTCAGCATTTATTAATGGCACTTGTGAAGATGATGCTTGTGTTTGATTAGGCATAGAAGTTGAAGGTTATTGTAGTGGTTCTTCATAAGATGTACCTTCAACACGACTTCGAGGATTGATTTGTGTTACTGAAATCCAGGGATCGTTGACATTGGCTATACGGGGAAACGGGAGATAACACACTTGGTCAGCTTGTGATGCAATGACGAATGGATCATATTTTACCTAGTCGCCTGGTTGAGTTGATGATTGTAACTCCAAACCTCGTCACTTTCATACCTTGACCATATGTAGGATCATACCAATCGCATCTGAGAATTCTACACTTAAGATTGATTAAACCTGGATACTGACCTTCAAATATGTCAGTAATTTCACCATAGTAGTCCACTCCAGGCGTCTTCACCACGACACCATAGTTTACTGGTTTCCTGATTCTAGATGTTGCTTTCCTACATAAGACATATGCTCGTGTACAATACATTGGTGCTGAAAAAACTTGCAGAAGTGGACCAACTACTAGCTCCTCAAACCAAGACGGAAAATTTTGGCTTCGGGTTGCACCAGATTGTACATGCGGTAATCACATATAGTTATGATTAAAAACTATTAATATACCATTCCGGGAAAATAATAATAGCATGTATAAAATAATACTTACATAATACTTTAACCACTTATCAAAAAGTTCTTGTTTCATCTCTTCTGTAGTTTTATCACTAATATTTAGATGTGATTCCCGAGCTTGATTGGTGAACATATTGTACATGAAATTATGTAAACAAAAGGTTAAACATTTTGAAATTAGTGATCTTTACCAAAAGAGATAAGCAGTTAGGAAAATTTTATAATAGTAAATACCTTTCATATGGCAAAATATATTCGTAATTACGGAGAATATATGTATGAATATGATTAACTTCTTATTCGGTTAACCAAATTCCTTTACGCTTCCCACTAAAACGCCCAATCTCTGAAATATTCCAGGAACATATAAGTGATAAAATGGCCTTTGACCACCGTCATCATATCTACTCGGTCTTCTTGCTTTGGTTTGGATATTCGGAGCAAACTAATATTGGGCGAAATTATTAGTTTCTTCTAGCCCTAGGTTTACAGTTTGGATCTTTCGGATCGGGTCAGTATTACCTGAAATTATCGGGTTGGGATACCGAATTAAATAAATGGGTAAACCGAACGAAATCAATAAATTTGGTAATCGGTTATCGGGTCGGTTCGATTTGGTAATCGGAAACCGATCGGTTAAGGGAACATGATATAAAAACAAAAAATCTAGTTTTCTAAACCTATTTCATCTATTTTCTCTCATCTCACGATTAATCCTTTATCTTTTTTCTCTTCTTTTTCCTTCTTCTTAGATCTTCTTCTTCTTCATTATTTTCTTCTTTTCTATTTCTTTGTCATGACATCGCATCTACTGAATCAATTTATTAGATTCGCTCACCAGTATTCTCATCAACAAATTATCGGCTAAATAACTTGGTAAGTCTTCAGATCTGACCGAATTTCATTGTAAATCAAAGAAATAATTCTGGATTAACATGTATTATCAAATCAGATGAGAAGATGTACTAATGTATTATGTCTTGTTGTTGATTTATATTGGAGTTGGCGGGTGACAAATCTCTTCGGAAGGAGGGATCGAGTGTGGCCTCCGTCTTGTGGCCGCCGTCAATGCGGCCTCCGTCATCTGGCCGCCGTCATCTGGCCGCTGTCCCTGCTTAGACTGAAAACCTTAGTTTTATGGATTTGGGCTTAATTTGATAATGGATTTGTATTTTTAACTTTATTAATTTGTTTGTAAATTGTTTATCGGCCTTGTAATTTTTAATTTTGTTAATTGGTTTGTAATTTAGTATTGGTTAACTGATTTAACCAGGTTAAAAATTTTGGTCTAATTCACATTTGAATTTTTAACGTAGAAACAAACCGAATAATAAACCGAATAAAAAAATAAAAAAATCAGTTTAATTCGGAATTGATTTTAAATCATGTAACCGATCCAAATAAAATGATATCCGAACCGATTAAACCAAGATTTTATTTCGGTTCAATTTGGAATCAAAAGTTAATTCTGAATAAACCGAGCCGAATAACCCGACTAAACGAAAAACCCAGGACTAGTTTCTTCACTCAAGCTTTGTGCGACAATAGAGCCTTCAACTTTGCTGAGGTTCTTCACTTTATTTTTTGAGATGAAACATGTACCTTCCAAACGACAAAAAACTATATTAGTAAATACATTTTATATTAGGATAAATATATTAAAATTTTACCTTTCAAACGGATACATCCATCTGTATTGGACAGGACCACCGAGTCTAGCTTCTCGAGGCAAATGTATAGGTAGGTGCTCCATGACATCAAAAAAAGAGGGTGGAAAATTTTTCTTGAGATTTCAGAGGATTAGAGGAATATTCTCTTCAAGAGTTTGTAAACCACCTCTGTAAATGATCTGGAGCATAAATCTTTTAAAAAAGATCCAACATCTACATAATACATGTATGACTAGTTTTATTATATAATTGCCAATAATTAAATCACAAAATACTAAATATATATACCTGCTATTTCTTTGTGTATTTGTCTTGGAAGGAGCTCTGTAAATGTAAATGGAAATAATTTTTCCATAATAACGTGACAATCATGACTCTTTAATCCACAAAGTCGGCCAGATGTATCGTCAACACAATTTCCCAATTTAGAAACATATCCATCAGGGAACTTTACAGACGATTGGAGCCAGTAAAAAAAGACTGATTTTTGAGCCGGATGGAGTCTAAACTCAGGAACGGGACCTCTCCTTGACTCGTCGACATGTTGGTGTGGCCAGTGACAAATATCGACTAGATCCAACCTAGACTTGAGATTATCTTTTGTTTTTCCTTGCACATTCAACACCGTGTTGATGATGTTCTCAACAAAAATCTTGATATGCATCACATCAAGCTTATGTCTGAGAAGTTAATCTTTCCAATATGGTAGTTCCCAAAAGATACTCTTCTTATGCCAATTATGCTGCTCTCCATAACCATCTATTCGATCATGTCCATTACCTCCACATTGTGTGGTCTCGACAACATAGAAGTCTGAAAATAACTGCAGCAGATAATCACCGTCATACACTGGAGGTGGGCCATCACGCACAACTTTATTTTTTATAAATGCTCGTTTGTTTCGCCGGTATGCATGATTACTCCCCAAAAACCTTCTATGGCAGTCAAACCAACTTGATTTCCTCTCATGTGTTAACTAAAAAGCATCAGTATTATCTTGATAATAAGGACATGCTAACCTTCCATGTGTTGTCCATCCTGATAACATTCCATAAGCCGAAAAATCGCTGATAGTCCACATCAATACTGCTCCCATCGTGAAATTGTTCTTCAACGACACTTCATACACTCGAACGCCTCATGCCATAACATTTGTAACTCTGAAATTAATGGCTTTAGAAACACATCCAGAGCTCTTCAAAGATGATCTTGACCAGGAACAGTATTGCGAGAAACAAGAATTCTCTTTTCATGCAGAGAGCCGAAGGTAGATTATATGGAGTTACAATCACAGGCCATAGTGAATATTTACGCCCTCCCTTCCCAAATGGATTAAAACCATCTGTGCATATACCAAGATAGACATTCCGCATTTCCCTTGCAAACGCAGCGTACTTACACCATAAATGTTTCCAAGCTTCAGCATCGGACGGGTGTGAAATATCTCCAGTTAATTGATGCTCTCCATGCCATCTCATACCCGCAGCAGTTCGGTCAGACTGATACAATCGTTTAAGTCTATATGTGATTGGTAAGTACCACATACGCTGATAAGGAATTCGAGTTCGCCCGGTTGAAACTTGAAATCTCTCTTTCCCACAAAATCTGCAATATTTTAAATTTGCTTATTCTCTCCAAAATATCATACAATTATCTCGACAGACATCAATCATCTGATATGGTAACTCTAGTCCAGCAACCAACTTCTGAATTGCATAGTACGAACGTGGTGCAAGATTTTCTTCTGGTAGATAGTCGTAGTAAAGATCCGCAAATGCATCAACACAATCCTTGCTTAGATTAAAATCTGTTTTGATTCTCATCATTCTAGTAGCTGCTGATATAGGAGAATGTCCAACTTTGCACCCCTCATATATGGGATGGTTGGCAACATTTAACATCTCAACAAACCTTCTCGAATCAGGGTTTGGCTCTTCTACAACATTGACAGGTTCTACATTTTCTTGAAACGCTTCTCTAACCATTCCGTCTACATTATTCTCCTCAATAACCGGTCTTCGACTACTTTCTCCCACAAATCTATTTCCTCTAAAAATATTCTCCGACCTATCTATATAATCTTCTCCATGTGAAAGCCATAAATAATATGCAGGAGTAAAACCTCTATTATAAAGATGCCTACAAACTATTTCTATTTGTATTATTTTTTAATTTTTGCATTTTAGGCAAGGACAAGTTTCAATACCTTGTTCTCGCCCAAGTGGTTGATTCATTCTGACCTCCATGAATTAACGAAGTCCAGCTTTAAATTATTCTATAATCTCTCATGTATCTTCATCTACACGCTTATACATCCATTCCCTCGCAATATAAATTGGGTGAGATGCCATTTAGGTGTTTGAAAGATTTTTTGCTGTTTTTTGTGATTTTTCAAATGAATCGAGTATAGTATATATAGAAAAAATTTAGTCGGAATTTTTTGAATTAATTTTGTTACCATTACAAAATTTCCGATAATATTCCGTCAAATTCTAGTTATTTTCCTGAGATTTGACGAAATTTTAAAAAGAATTGGTAAAAATTCTGACTAAATTCTGTCGGAATTTAATCAAAAAATATTTCAGTTATTCCGATTATAGTTGCCGGAAATTTGACGAAATAGTTAAAATAATTCCGATTAAATTCTGACTAAATGCTTCCGGAATTTAATCAGAAAAATTTTCAGTATTTCTGATTATATTCCGTTAAATTCTACAGATTTGCCGAAATTTTGTCGGAAATGTAGAAAACTATTCCGACAATATTTTTTCAGAATTTTGACAGAATAATACTATAAAAATTCCAACAAAATATTGTCGGAATTCTGACGGAAAAGTTTGATAAATATTTCCGGCAAAATTCCTACAATATATAATCAGAATTTAGTCGGAAATTGTATCTGATTTTATTCGATATTTTGTTAAAATCTCCTTCATATTTTTCCGACTATATTCCAATTATATATTGTAGGAATTTTGCCAGAAATTTGTCTCATATTTCTATTTACATTTCCGATCATCTTCCGGTTAATTTCCGTCTGTTTTCCGACAATATTTTCCGTCAAATTTCTGACAATTATAAATTTCTGACAAAATTCTGTCAAACTCCATTTTTGCCGGAATATTACCGGAATGTCTCTGTATTATTTCTTGCTAAAATTTTTGCTGGAATTTTTACATTTGCATAGGGGATAATGATTAAATTCACCATGAAAAGTTCTTAGCTTAAGACATAATCACCTTGATAATTCTCTTGTAGTGCTTTATTAATCTTGAAAGGCTTGAATCTTTACTCTTTGATCTCTTCAACTTGAATGATAGTCTCTTGATTAAAGTTTGCTAGCTTGCTTTCAACTCTATCTAAGTGGAACACAATTTGGACTTAATTATCTCGTTTAAGGGCTCGAAATGCGCTTTCATGGTCACTTTAAAATACTTGAGTTATCTTATTCACTTTATCACCCTTTGTTAACTCAAGTAGTATCCTCATCACTAGGATAGTACCACACCAAAAACCCAAAGCTTTTGTTCCAACCATTGTTACTCTCTTTTTGTGTGTGAGGCCTTTTCTTGATAATGTTTACATGGGCAAAATCTTGAGAGTATCAGAGAGGACAAGGCTTAACCTCTATTATTAGGAGCTAGAATATTAATAGTGATATGTTATGTTTTCTTAGGTTTTATAGCATGATTTTGATTTGATTTCCTTTGCATTTGCAAGGCATATTAGACTTTAGGTGCATAATATAGCATAGATTGCATTTGCATATCTCTTTTGTAGGTTTTAGCAAAGAATGGAGCCTAGAAGCCAATAGCAAGAGCAAAAGAATCAAAGATGAAGTTTGGCATTTTTCCCGTGCTCATTGACCAGTTTCATCGGTCAAGACAGATCGATGGAATCTTATGTGCTCATCGACCAGTCTCATCGGCGAAGTAAGACCAATGGCGATCCCAAGTTCAACACCCGGAGGATTACATGGACAGTTTCATCGACCAAGTCAGACCGATGACATCCCATTGACCAACCCCATCGGCCAAGACAGATCGATGGTGAACCCAAAAACTCAATCTATTTTCCTTAACCAGATTTAAACCAGAATTTAGGGTGATTAAACCAGTCCGAGTTTGTGGACTATAAAAAGGGAAAAACCCTAATTAGATGATCATCTTGTATTTTATTTTGAGAAAAAGATCTTAGTATGAACTTTGAGATTTTCTTGAGATCATAGTATGAACATTTCTCTTTTAAATTTAAATCTTTTGATATCTATTTAAATCTTTATATTATTCACATTCTATCATGATTAACCAAGCTTTGCTTTGTGGTTTCATCTCTATTTGTGAGTAGTCCATTAGAGCTTATGGGTTGAGTAGATTAGGATGAATGATGAATGATTTATGGAGTTTAGGTATAGATTATGTTACATCCTTACTTAATATATGTTAAGCTTGCTAGATTAGCCTTGATCATGTTGATTTAGACTTAGGCTCACCAATGCCCACCAAGTGTTTGATGAAATGCTGGATCAGATTTATTAAGCGTTTAGCTCACTTAGCCTATGATAATAGTTGATTAAGTTGCTAAATGGTTGTTAGACTTGTTAGTAATGCTCTTTGATTACTTGAAACCAACGATAGTTGCTGATTATCAAGTGATTAAAGAAGATGTTATACCATGATAGTGGATAGCATTAAATTAAGGTTATTAAGCCTAAGGACAATGTGGCAATGAAAGAACTAATACTATATAGTCATTTATCACTTGTTTTGAATCCTTACTCAACCGTAGAATTCACTTTTTATCATCTTATTTAGTCAAAATGTTTTTAAGCTTTTGCTACTAGTTTACTTTACAATTAGAGTTACAAATCAATATTTAAACTTGTTTGCTTAGATTGAAGTCACAATTCATAGTCATAGTGTGTTGTTCTAATTTCCTTGTGGATCGATATCCTTTTATGCCTATATCATTAAGGTTATTTGATAACCTTCAAAAGGATTGCAAAATCTGTTTATCAAATACCTAGCATCTAGGTGCGGAATTGATAAATGAATAGAGTGTTGAGTGGTTTATACTTGGTGATTGAGAGATAAAAAGAAAGTGAAGCTTAAGGAAAAAAGTAAAATTCTAAGGGAATCCAAATGTTGAGAAATAGTTTAGGCTCTAAGAAATGTAATGAACTTTGAAGCTTCCTCTAAAAATTAAAATAAAATGTGTATAAAAAAAATGAGAAAAAAATGAGGAAGCCAAGGGAAATGAAAAGAAGATGAATAGAGTCATGGTGTTATAAGATAAGGATTTCTTTAGAGGATTGCGAAAAAGAGTTTGAGGTAAGTCGAATGAGAAAAGATAATTAGTAGAGTTATGCCTCTAAATGAGAGAATGAAATGAGGTTGAAATTAGAGTTAATGTGTGAATTCGAAGATTGGGTAGAACAATAGAGGTTGAACTTGTATGCATAAATTGTTTCCTTTCTTAGATAGTTTTTGCCTAATGTCAACATTCCTTGTTTTCATGAGATAAACCCTACACTTGTGATAAAAACCACCTCTAAATGGCTTGACCCTAAACTGATTGAGAGCGACTGACAATTCCTAAGCGAGACTATACGCTATTACCCTTAATTGGATGTTAAAGAGTTGTTTGCATAATTGCTTGTGGAGATCTTTTAGTTCTATCTTAGAGTAAAAAATTAGGAGTTGCGATAAGTGTAAAGAGCACGGTTGGTTCGAACTTGTGCTGCTTGATGCTTATGCTTAAACTATTATCTTGGTTGTATGGTGTTGGTAGCTTGTTGAACTTTCTCTTGGCTATGAATCCCTGCCTTCAAACTTTTCTCCCGTTTTGATTTGTTACTTGCTTGTGGACAAGTAAGAAGCAAGTTTGGGGGAATTGATATCTACTAATTTTAGGTCTTTTAAAGCATTATTTTAGTTATAGTTTCATACATTATTTGCATCATTAGAGTTGTAAATATGCATTTTAGTCATTCTTTGTTATGTTTTGTATTTTAGGATCATATAGCTTCATTGTCATGCATTTTCATAGTATTTTGAGTAATTTTAGGTATATGGAAGCTTGGAGCTTGGATGAAGGATCAAATAAGGTGAGAAAGGATCAAGAAGAAAAGTTGATGATCAAGAACCATTCCAAGATGTCTCAAAGATTGGCTAAAATTAAGACTTTAATTTGCGTTTCAGCTCCAGAACCCTTGATGGAACTTATAGGCATTTGAGTTAGCTTCCCAATGGAGGTGGTTTCGAGTCATTTGGATGATCCGTGAAAGAGTTATAATTAAATTAGTGCACATCGGTCATAACCATCGGCCAAGACACACTGATGGAACTTCGAAAACTTCACATGGGAGATTACATGGACAACTCCATCGACCAAGCTTGACCGATGAAAATCTCTGTGCGTATCGATCATTCTCATCGACCACGACAGACTGATAAGAATTTCCTGGGAGATTACATGGACAACTCCATCGACCAAGCATGACCGATGACGGATCTGATTTTCTCATTCTCCTATAAATACTTGTCTTTACTCTCTAAAAACCCTAAGTTTTCTTTTGCTTAGAATTGGGTTGATATCCAAACTCTCTTATGGTTGATTTGGATTGATCTTCATAATATATGCCTAATAAAGATTTCTTCATTTCTATCTTTGTAAATCCATGCTTATATCTTTCCCTTTTTCTTATTTCTTCTCTTAGGTTGTTAGTCTTTTAATTGGATCATGGGTTTGCTAGATTAGGATGAACTGATGGTTAGATGTTGATTGTTTAGGTTGATTGTTGTTAGATCCTTCATATTAGGATGTTTTTAATGCTAGATTAACCTTGATCATGTTGATTTAGAGCTTAAGCATTTCCATGCTCATAAGGTCTTTGATGAAATGCTTGAATGAATCTTTTTATGAGCTTTACATCCTACGATAGTAGTTGATTAGGGTGTTTAGTGATCTAATTGGAGTTTTTTCTATAATGCTCATTGATATGTTAATTGCTAACAAGAGTTATAGATAATTGCATGATTAGGGAAGTGATTAATGTTATGAGAGTGGATTAGTCATAATTGTGAGTTCCATGATCTAAGATGGTGCTTAATGCAATCTATTTCATCATTGTTTGATTGTTAATCCATTTATTTAATAGTAGATCCCATGATCTAATGTATTTTTTCTTGTTTATTTTTCTCTTTTCTTTTAACTTCTTTTCATTATTTCCTTATAAAACCAATTCATTTATTTGCTCTAAATTAGTTTAGAATCTCGCATCTCTAGTATGTAATCCTTAGTTTTTGTGAATTCGATACCTTTTGTATTACAATGTGCAAAATAATTTATTTGATAGACCCGAAGCTTCAAAAACCTGTTTATCAAATTTTAATATAAAAATGGTGTTTATGGTTTGAGATGCTCTAAGTCTTTACGAATTTATTTTTGAACTCTTTTCTAAAAATATCTAATACTAATTATATGTTGGTTTATATTCCAACACATAAATAGCTATGGGCCTGTAACCTCAATAATCAACATATACACAATGAACGGGCCTTGGTGTTAATTTTGGCAGGTTTGTTTAGCTCGAATGTCTTTGAAAATATAGTACTTCGTATTATAGGCCATTTTCAGCTTATTGATGTGTCTATTTACGTATGGTTCGAGAGTCAATTTTGTGGGCTCAATAATAAAACAAATTAGATCGTTGAATATGAAGCTTCCTATTAAACTCGGTTGGCTGGCCCAACTATAAAACCAAGCTGTCAAATTGGTCGCCTCTTTGTTCTCATAAACATTCGTTCATTAATTATTTTTTCCTATCACAATCATAATACCATTAATTCCACTGACCAACATATGTTTCCAACTTGATTCCACTTTATTTCCATGCAAAATAATAATCAGAAAAAATCACCATCAACAAATCATTATTACAACATCATCAAGATTTAATGATAGCTATCTAACTTTTAAGAAAAACATAATGAATCTAAGTAAGTACGGCATAACTTTTGCATAAGTGTTAAATTTTGATATGGTAAAGAGTTAAGACTCATTTAGTTTAATGAGAATTTACCTAATCAAATCAAGATTAGATTTGCCTTGAAGTCTTCTTGTAGAACGTACTAGCTTTAAGAGTCAAAATCAGAAACGTAACCGGATTGATAAGCCCGTAACTAGTAAAATTGTAATAGAAGAAATCGTGGCGTGCAACTAACCAGAAAATTTTATGGTCTGATTTGGATTTGGATTTTGGACCAAATCTACTTCCAGGTCACTCTGGTGGGAATCTAAAGGCTATAAATGTTAGTTTGTTTTCCCGCGCACTCAGGAGAGACACGTGGCAGATATTCTGTGGTTCACTGTCGCTATTCTTTACAATGCGAAAATTGTCATAAGACCAGTCCACATGAGAGTTTCTAACTTTCTAGCACCTTTTTCTTTTCTGTGTTTATTTAAAAATAATTCTATAAATTTCATGAATAGAGACAACTATTTTCCTAGGAATATTCATATATTTCCGAAAACTCAAATAAAAAATTGTAAATTTAAAAATAATTGACAATAATTTCTAAATAATAAATTCATTTTCAACAAAATTTAAAGAGAAATTATAGTCAACTTGTAGGTAGTTTCTTTTTAATTTAGAGATACATATATGTGGAAATAATAGTCAACTTCACTTATTTGTAAACTTTTTAAAGTACTTTTTGCAAAATTCATGTATTTATATTTAAAAATTCTTTTATATACAGTTATACAAAATAAATGTAAACCTACCAAAAAGTAATATAATATTAGTTGTCATATTAAATATATATATATATATATCAATAATATATGAGTTGTCAGATATTATATGGAGTATATAAAGTATTATTATTCTTTTTTTAGCAATCTGGTATTATTAATGAAAAACAAGAAAATGTATAAAGTAGTATTCTAAAAAAACAAAACAAACAAATCTTTTATGATCAAATGATCCGCTTCACAAAGTAACCACCAACACAATTATTTTGTACGCCTCAAATCCAAACCTTATGTCAATAATTATGAGATAAAAAAAAAAACCTAAAACGGCAAAATATAATAACAAAGCTATATTGTGGTAGTTGGTTCGAACCACTCAAATATTTATGATAATAACACCCCCCAAAAAAAAAGACAAAACTATTTATTTATTAAGGCTAAGAAAAGCTTAAATAATTAAATGGTAGACACATAGAATACATCTGGCAGAAGCTGACTCACTGTGCCTTATCTCTCTCATTTCTTCAAAACCTTTTTCGTTTTTCCTACGTGTTCCCATAAAACTCTCATCCTCATCCAGTAGCTATCCGCCACGTGTACTCTTCACCTTTCACTTCTGTCTTTTTAAAGACGGCTCAAGTCTTTGCATCCAAACCTCTCTTCTCTTTCTCTTCTAAAAATCTTTTCTCTCGTAACAAAAACAAACCCTAAATAGTTTTTATTTTAATTTTTTCTTCTGCAATTTATAATGGAGGTTCCTGTGATAAATAGAATAAGAGATTTCGAAGTCGGAATAAACTCAATAAACGATCCGACGTTTCTTTCTCGATCTGTTGCTGTTTCCGGAATCGGAAAGCTTCATCAAGCTTACGGTTTTTGGAAATGGGGAGCTTTGATTATAGCGTTTCTTGCTTATTTCACAAACTTTATTAGTAGGTTAAAGATTTTAGTTGTTAGGTTAAGAAAAATAGATGTCTCTATAACAACACCACCACTTTTCGATGATTACGATTCCGACTCCGACTCCGATGGTTCTTGTTCGTCGCCGGTCTCTTCCGATGATGAACAAGAAGAAGATGAAGATGACGACGAAGATGAAGACTCGCTCTTTAGTCAGAAATGGGTCAACGCTTGTTTCCGCGTGAGTGGTGATAACGATGATGAAGGGCAAAATGGGAATTTCACATGTCGTAGAGGAAGCTTCGGAGACTTGTTCACGTGGCCGGATCTTGGTGGGATTGGTTCCAGCGGTGTTGTGAAGCTTTGGGATCATCTAGATATCGACGGTGAAGATGATGATGATGATGATCGTGAGAATGTTGTAGCTTCGTTTCTAAGGAAAAGCTGTCTTATGCCATCGTCGTCGTCGTCGTCGTCGCCGGTTGTTTTAGCGGCGGAGAAGAAAGGTTTTGACGGTGTGAAAGTGAAGGCGTGTGATCCACGCGCTGGTTTTAGAATGCCGGCGTTGTTAGCTGAGTGGAGGCAGCCGGGGAAGTTGCTTGGGAATATAATCGGAGTTGATGCCGGCGGCGTGGAGAAGATTTACGTTAGGGATGATGTCAGTGGGAAAATCGCCGTGGGAGATTTGAGGAGGTTTAACGGTGCGTTGACGGAGTTAACGGAATCTGACGGTGAGATTTGGTGGGATGCTGACGTCGTTATCACGGCTGACGAGAAGATGCATTGAATAATATAATAATTTTATTGGGACGGTTCCGTCTTAAAAGTGGATTTGAAGAATCAACGCAAAATGTTAAATGAGAAGGACGAAACATTTTGTAAATAAAATTTGTCTGATTGCTTCTCTTTTAATTTCATTTTTAAAATTTGATTTTTGGATTTTATAATAATCAGCCTCAGATTATGAGATTAATAAAAAGTGGTCGTGTGTTTTTGGACGGTTACTTCACTTGTTCTCTGGCTCTATCTGAAACAGAAAGCTAATGTGGCCCCGTTTACGAGTTCTTGAGCTTACGAGGCTATGAAAACTGTCTCCCGCAGTAAACCTATGGATGCTAACCAAAATCCGTCACCTCTATTCAATAATTATCCCCAACCAAAAACCTTAACCGGTGGTTAACCCAACACATCTCAACCGAACCAATGATTGTTTAGATAAAAACAAGTTTGAAGATAATTTTCTAATAAACTAGAAAGTAGAAACTTGAAAATATCAACCAATCAGACTTTTCCAAATAATAATTAAAAGTTTTGTTTTATTTTATTTTATCACCAGCTGAATATAGTTAAGACCAGTTGACAACCTCACGTTTCATTTGTACTCCAATTATAATATTGCTTCAAATTTCGGTCTATAAATTATTATTTTCGTTCACATTTTTTTTTAATATATATGACCAGATTCTTTAAAATCATCGATATATAATACATGATACTAATTATTTTATTTGTGAACGAAACTTGGTGATCGCTTTGAGTTGAACAATTCTTTGATTTAGGAAGACACGTTTCTTAATTCGTGTGGTTCACATTTTTACGCAAACATATCTCTCTTCAAGCATTTAACAAAATAGGCTTTAGTTTTACATTTTAGTTACACCCGATTGCTTTTTAAATAATGTGATAAACCCATATGTTTCGTATCCATGAAAGTTAAGTGATGAAAGTTAAGTGATTCTGAAACATTATCATGTTTTAAATCGTATTCTTTTGGGTTCATAATAAAAGTCACCTTAAATTCTACTTTCTATTTCATAATAAGTATTCAGTGTAAAATTTGGTTACAAAATATCAAAATCAACCCTATTCAAAATTTAAACGAATGTTAAATAAGTCCAATAGTCGATTTTTAAAAAGGTATAATAGAACATTCAACTTATTTGAAATCTGCTTAAATTTTTCCTAAACAACATTATATTAAACAACAACAAAAATTGATAGTGTAATTTTTAGTTTTTATCTTTTTGTCCCTTAATTACATGTTTAAAAAAAATCAATAGAAAAATTATACAAATTACAAACAACATTGTACTTTCTACAACAAACATACTGACATTTTGTATTTTAGTGTGTAGGCCACAAGGAATCCAATGTAAGAAGCATCATGCTAGTTGTTTCTGAAAAAAATGTTTCCATAGATGCAAAACATGACACTTTGTAGAAACTAGCTCGATACATAACGTAAAAACAATAATCGTTAGATCAACCACTAAATCAATTAAGCTTCCAAATTAAAATTGATATAAATACATGAAACGTTTTCGTAGTCCTTGGGATTATCAAAATATAGATGGCCAACTAATTGACCAAGTTAAAAGGGTTATCGTGTAGTCTTACAGTCCATCTCCATCTCAAGAAGTTCTGCATGTAGGTATAGAACACGTAAGTTAGAGTAAAAAATTTATTAAAGACTTGAAGAGCGAATATGATGTTGTAGTAGATTTTATTAACGGGCCCTGAATATAAACCGATTTTTTTATTAGTCATCTGGGCCCAACAAGAAGGCCCTATACGCATTACCTTCTTCATTTTTTGCCCAACCTATTATATACGCAATTAAGCATTACAAAATTAAATGAATGCTAGTAGTTTTGCTTCTCCTAATGGTGTGATGAACTATCAAATTGTTGAGCCACTTATCGATCATTTTAAAAACATTTTCAGAAAGGAAAACGAAATGTACAAATTTTGCTATATGAATGTCACACAATGTAAATAAAAGTGTAATGGGTGTGAAAATGAAACATATTTTACCATTTTATGAATAATGGATTTTTAACTTAGAACCAATTGATGCTGAATGTACTGGCTCGAAAAAATTTACATATTATTTTAGACATGTTTCAATTTTCAATGTGAAATATCTTAACATTGTAATAGCTAGGTCTTTCGAGATAATGGTAAAAACATCTTAGTCATATAAGAAATACGCAGAACAAGATGGACCACTTAGCAACATGAAAACCCGTCTATGATCAGACTAATTTGGACTCTGATGTCATTTAAGCATTTAAAGCATTTCAACTCAGAATAAGTGACAATGAACGGATTAATCTATAAAAAATTATATTATCTTAGAAATGTTTAAACTTTTTTTTGTTTTTGTTCACGATAAATGTTTTTACTTCTGATATGGAATATGGAATTAATGTTCTAACATTTAAATAAACCATTTGTTGGAATCTCTTGATATATTGCGGGTCAGCTCCAACTGAACTTGGTCGTAGGTATGCTAAGGAAGATTTTGCAGCAGATTTGAATTATCTATATAGATGAGCGATAGGTGTTGGATCATAATCAATTTTTGTGACATCACATTGTCCTTTTGTAACATATAATAGGTTTTGTAACATTGTCCTTTTATATAGTGAAATTTATTGTGGTACACCCAATTCTAGAGATTAAGGGTGCACCGATTGAATGGTGTCAATCAAACAACTGGAAAATTTTAAGATGATGAAAACAAATATTTGAAATACCATTATTTAGTTACCTCACAAACTTATAATCGTGTTTTATATCACCAAGCAGACTCAATTATTGTTAATGTACTCTTAACCTGTCACGTATAAAAAATACCAAATACAGAAATTAAGTGACATTTTTTGTTTGTTTATTACATTTACACACCAACTAATCACGACTAAGTGAAACAACTTATAAACGACCGAAATGAACAAACCAAATTAATAGTATACATATAAACAAAATCATAGAATTATATTATGGGATTTTTGTCATGAACTTGAAAACCGAAGGTGAAACCGGATCGGTCCGGTTCGGTGACAGGTATAGAAGATGAGTTGGAGAACCAAACATTGTCATCGAGCTCGGTGTGAACAACGGAATATCAGCTAAGTTTTGTCTTTGTTGTCTCGCCGCTGTGTCATCATCACCGACGTTGACCTCTTCCGTTACTACAGAAGAGGATTCGCTGACGTCGTTAGGGTTCCGTCTAATGATCTCGTCAAGACCCGTGAGCCTCTGAACCAAGGCCATAAAGTCTTCGGCACGCGTGTGGATCACTTTAGGAGAGTGCGCGTAGATGATTACCGGAGCTGCCTGTCTATATCGCCGTGGCTGCGGCTGACGATAGTTCATAACGCTACACGACGTCGTTTTCTTGATGGTGTGGGATTCTCCGGCGAGTTTTAGCGACGGAGGACGTGAGCCATTGATCTCATGGCTTCTTGTAGGATTCATGGTGAGATATATCAAGAAGAATGGGTAAATACTAAATAGAGATGGAGAAAACAAAGATGAGCTTTTAAAAATAAACGAAGTTCTTCTTTGATATAATACGTGTGTATATATGTAGAAATTATATATGCGTGTTAGTATGGTTAAAAGAATATATATTTTATTATAGCCAACGATTCTGACCGTTGACTTTTACATAAGATTTATAGTTTCGTAAGTAAAAAACGGTCGTTGTCTTTTTTTGAATAGTAGTTTAAAAGCTTTATCCAAAAAAAAAAAAACATGGCTCAGGTATAAGACATTTATGAAGAACAATACATGGCTCAGGTGTATATATAATATCCTGCTTACTAGTTTATTTTATTTTTCATAATTTTGTGCATAGTTAACATTTTTTACAAAATAATTATGGTATTTTGTTTTTTGTCAAAATAACAGATTATACTTTATTTATGACAATTTTTTTAAAAAAAGATATATGTGTATACAACAACCAATTATCTTATATCTGCGTGTCACCTAACCTGTACACAAACACATATCTCAAACAATATTTTGTACATTCACAATCATAGACTATCGATTTTTATAATATAACTACAAAATTACATGAAGTTCAAAAGATATTTTCTCTTCAAATTGTAACTCACATAAATAAACCTCAAAAAATTCAAAATTCACATTTTAAAAACGAGAGGTATAATCTACCCAAACTTTTCCTTTTTTTCCCTTCAAAAAAGTTCATGTGTTATATTCTTAAAGTTTTCTTCTTCATTTAATATCAAACTTTTTTATGAAATTTCAAACACTTTCTGTCATCATTATTCTCCTTTGTAAAATTTTCAAGGTCTCGTTTGAATTTTCTTAATGAATTGTATTGGTTAAAAGAATTTTTAATGTTATGTTGGTAGAGCGTTCTTCATTTTTGTTCATCTATGAATATTACTGGTTGTTACCATGCAATGGCTGCAGATGGTTGAAACGGCTTCACTTCTCTCCTTAAACGTCACAATAGATTTTTAAAATGTTCAAAATTATCGGCTCTTTTTAATTAAACCCACTTACAGGCAGCTATAACCATTAATTTGTTTGTTCTTCCCAAATTGCTGGGTATTATAATTAATAATTATCGTTGACATTGTTTTGTTTTTATTATCTATTAAACACATACACCTGTGCGAAAATAATAAATTACAGATGTTTTTTTGTTTGCTAATTAGGGAATCAAATATTCTAAGGACTCCGTTTTAGATAGAAATTGACTTTTGCTCTATCGGCCAATTGAGTTCAAATGTACCATCTATTTTAAAAGAGCATACTCATATAGACCATACTTGTCTCGTGTGCATAGAAGACAATATATAGAAGAGAAGTACGAAGTAAATAAGTTTCGACCTTTTCTTTACATATTCTAAAATTTTCAAAAAGAAAAAATATCAAGGAATGTATGCTCAATGAAAAGTTAAACCAAGTAGGATTGTTCCACACAGTTTCCTAACTACAACGATAACAGATATTAGTTCCTGTCCACGTACTTCATTAAACTATATCAAATAGATATAATGTGTTCATGTACCATGCGAATTCGAAGACGACTTTTTATCAAAAAATTAAAAAATAATAATAAATAGTTTCGGAGACGACTTATGAAACATAATTGTTTGTCAAAAGTCAAAAGCGACTTATAACCCTTCTTTCCTTAAGCTTATATCTCAGTTTACTTCTTATGTTCTTTGCAAGTGTGAGTTTCTGTCGTGTACTGGCTAAAAATCCCAACTTTGATATTGTCTAAGAATCGGTTTTTTTTTCCAACTTTGAACTATATTCAACAATCTTGAAATCGGTTACCATTTATAAATGTCTTTTAAAAACAATTTCGTAATCGGAACATCATACTGAACACAGACTAAACAATCTGAATTTCCTACCAGGTTCAACCTTTTTTATAACTATTCCCATGCCATCCACTTTAACACTGGTCTTAGACAATTTCTCATCAGTTTCATTTTGTTATATATATGTATATAGTTTCTTAAATACCTCAAAAATCTATATACTGAGACATTTTTTAAACGTAATTTGTCCTTTTTTTTTCGTTTAACTGTAACCTGCAGGATCAAACAATCATGTTACACTATTCATCCTCAAGATTAGGGATTGGTGAAGTATAAACCTATTAAATAGCTTAATGCGCAAGTACTGATTAATGCTTTTCTATTAGTTTATGTTTTTTGCTTCCATTTTAATGGGTTCTAACTTCTAAGTGTAATACTAGAAAGTAAAATTTGGTCCAGATGCTATTAATAAGACATGTAAGCCCAAACATCAGGCAGTACTAAGCCCGAAGCAAAGAGCAACAACTTGGAGGGTAATAAAGAGTTATAAATTGGTAAAAGCTGAGGCCTCGGGATTATAGTATCACGCGCAAACATACCGCACGCGCATTATCGCATCATGTAGCTAAACATTTGGATCTATTGGTTAGGGCTTTAGGCACTGTCATATTTAATGGAAGCAAATTATAGTGCTTCGGGAAAGAAAATCAAAGTAATTTAATCATCTGAGGTACAATTCAATTTTCGATAATTTTGGCCTTATTTCTTACATACCTCGGATCTCTCCCACATACTGTTCTTTCTTCCCTTTTTTTGTCTGTTCGTTGTCCCTTACATTCGTACTTTACAATTTGTAATTGTATTATATATGTATTTACTTTGTAGTATTTGTTAAACTTCTTTTACTTGCTTCAAGCAACAGCATTCCCATTTCGTCATTAGGAACATATGATCACGCATGTCATTTTAATTTTTTGTTTCAATATATAAAAGTTTATTTAATTCACTTTTCTTTGTAAAACTATATAATCAAAATATATGCAAGTAGGCGTTGAGAAGTTCCCAAATACCAAATCTTGTAGATGGTTTGATCCTACCTTGAGTATCTAAAATTTTTATAACTATCCGAATTTTGAGTATCTAAATTTTTTGAACCCGGATATAGATAACAAAATTACAGATCTATGTCTTCATTAAAGACCAAGTTTTTATGTGTGTTTTCTTCTGCATCTATAAGACATGCGGTCTAAATCATAAAAATTTATTAAAGGCATCTGTATATTCTACTTTAGAATAGAGTAATTCTATTTGTTTTTTTATATATATAATAATTCTATTTTTTTCTTTATATTTTATACTATAATTATTCTAAAACATATTAATTCTAGAATAGAGTAAAATATTGGAAGTAATGACTATTCTATTTTAAAATGACTATATTTTAAAGTAAAAAATAAAGAAATAGTATAAAGAGGAAAACTGTAGAAAAATAACCCCAATGTCTACATAATCATTTCTCCCTACTAGATATAGTCGTACATATTTCCAAAAACCTCTTCTTTTTTTCTTTTTTTCTTTTTTCTTTTGCTACACTCAGGCCCAGTACTGTTTATTGTTTAATTACCAGAACTGAACACAAGACTTGACAAGTGAACTGGATATTTTCTTTGGATTATTAAACATTTTAATGAAGATACATACACCACAAATTACAACATTTCAACCAAGTCGCAAGTCGTAACCATGCATGCCATAACTATTTGTCATTAAATTCAAAATTCATTTAGTTAGCATGTGTTTTAAGTTTGACTTTTGTTATTATTTTACTTTTTGACAAAAGTTTGTTGACTTTCTAATTAGTTTGACTTTATATTTTAATTTTTTGACAAAGTACAAAGAAGTCTGTCCTTTGATCGTTGACTTTATTGTACATATGAACAACTATCGAATAATCTGATAGGTAGTGATAATTATATATCCATTTGGTTTAATGCTGTCATTTGCATGTATTTAGACAATTTGGGGGATTCTAGAGAAGCTTCCTTTCCGATCAAGGGAGAGGCAAAATAGGATTCGGGAAGTAATAAACCGTATCTTTCTACTAGTATATATAAATTATGTAGTTTCTTTATATTTTAGATACAACTTTGTCATGTATTTTTGTATAACAACTATGCGGATTGAGATAATTTACTTAAAGCTTAAATGAGTTTATATATATTTGATCATTTGTGGGATGCCAGTATTTTATATCAGATTCTTTTGTATATATTATTTTCGCTTTTATTTTCCAACCTTTTGTATAAATTTTGTCAAGCATGAATTAACGAGTTTATGCCCTAAATTTTCTAATATGAAAATTTTAAAACATTTGTGACTGAGATGGTATTATAATTTTTAAAATATATTAATAATACACCAAATTTAAGATCAAATAAAATAATGCACATAAGTACCCTTTTTCCTCCCATTGAATATGAATCAAAGACAATGTACATAAACCTTAATTTAAATAAACTCTCAGAGAATAAGACAGGTTCTCATTCTCCCACATGCATTTAAATCAACCAGATGGATCGATGTGCTATTATGTCTGATAGAGACAGCATAATGGATTTAGCCTTCTGTTGCTACAATGCTTCGAAAGCTACCAATTTCAAGCTACTCTAGTTGTCGCTTGGACTAAAATATGATGACAGTTATGGTCATACGGAAATTTAACTCTCTCATTTCTTACAAATTATTTGCATTTTAAGTTTTTTACTTAAACAAATTATTACACTAAAGACGTAAAACTGGTTATAATTATAACGGAAAATGGAGTATCATGTATTCATGTTACGGTACTTTGTTTGTTTTTCTTCTCTATGTTCGTAAATGATTTAATAATATATAGTATTTTCAAATAATCATTTACATAAACTTTGCGAGACCCAAAATTTGTTAGAAACATTACTAAAATAATTTGTAGTTAGGTAAAAACTTTCTTGTGGCCGGCGTGCGTATGCATGGAAATCGCCTAAAGATCATGTCCCAAAAAAATTCATCTTTGAACAGCAAACAAAATCTATTGTGGAGCCACCAAATCCATCTTAATGTTGAGTTTAATTGGTACAAAAAATTTAAAATAGTAGACTAACTGAAATTATAAAACATAAGCAAAACATAACTCGACCGAAACGTTAATTTTAAGTTCAAACCATTATAATACACACATACGCTCATAAGAAAAAGAGAAAAAGTATTAAAATCTTAATATGAGATATTTGCTAATCCAATGTAGACTTTGGCCATATTTAGATTAAGCTAAACCAAAGATACCTGAAAAACCCCAAATTTATCTTTCGTTTAGCTTATTATAAATATGTGGTTTAGTAGTAGTATAATTGTTAGTTTTTCTGCGTTCTGGATTCAACTCCTCTTTAATATGAAGATTAACTTTTTAAATAAAACTTTTAAATCCTAACTCCGAAAATAATAAAAAATTAAGCCCGAAAGTACATAACTCTCAAATTTTAAAAAGAATTATAAAAAAATCGTCAAAACAAAAAAGAATATATAATCGTTAAAAAGAGTTTTTTTTTTTCGTTTTTATGACAGACACATACACAAACATAACAATCAAATTTTGATTATTGATTAGATTTGCCAAAGAAAATGTTAATCTCCCTTTTAATGCCTTCATATTGGAATTGTTATTCAATATGAAGAATAAGTCTACTTTAAACAGAAAGAAAAAACAAATTTATCAGTGACAAGCTTATCACTTCTCACTGTCTACTTCTTTAATTTCATTTCTTTTATAAAACTTCCCTAATTTATCCTCTCATCATATCAACATTTCTTTTCCTGTAAACACTATTTGCAATTTTTATTTTATTTTGTTAACGAGCAACTGTTTTGCTGATTAATAATGTTTAGACTTTATATATAGCCAATTGAAATATGTTATCGAATATGTGGGAGTATGGGATGGGACCACTCATTCTAATTTTACACTATGGGCAATACACAATTTAACACCCAATTGTCCATGAGATGATGTATCTATGAGTTAGCTAGCTAGCTAGCTAGGTACATAGTTCATTTCTTGGATTGGAATGAAAGAAATAATTGTATATAAAGTGTTGTTGACCAAACCTATATCTATTGTTAAAAAGTTTTGATAGCAACCCCTGCAGTCTACAAGTTACGTGCCAATATTATTGTCTTGGTTTCTGATCAAAGTACTATCACAAATGATGACGCTTTTACGAAATTGCTTAGAACAATTGTGAACAAAGAGAGAATAATAAATGAGTGATAGATATCGAATGAAATATTGATATCACAATTTACTTCTTATATCAACACTGATATAGAATTGAGTGTCCTTTATTTGCTTCGATTTACGTAGTTGATTCAATTCTAATTATAATTACTAATTAGTACTCTCTTATATTAAAATGTTAATATTATAAGACTTGAAAGAGTCTTTCACGAGTTAGGATTGAGAAAAATTGTTGGTAATTAAGAAAGTTTCCACAAACCCACCACATGTAAAACGTTCAACCAAAGTCTAAATGATAAAGGGTCAACCCAATCCACTAATCCTAATGGGTTGAGATTTTTGACCTTATATTAAGTTGATGGGTAAGTATTCCCCCATAATATTTGCATACTGTAAAATCGAACCCAACCAATATAACAAATGTGCGTTCCCACTCCTAAAACCAAAACAACCGTACCACCACGTGCGTATTGGTTCGTTTGTTACAATTTTCATTCCATATATTGGGCTAAGTAATTTCATATAGTGGATTGTCTACTCTGTTTTTAATTACAAATTGTAATACGCGGTGCATGCACTTAAAACTCAATAATCAATATCTTGTGACGAGAGCTTAGATCCACGGCTAAGTAGATGTGGAACAAAATATCGTGTGGGAGTTGTATAAGAATCCAGCAGCTCGTTATGTATATTATGATGAAGATTTCATTGAACCTAAAATATTTTTATAATAAGCTTGGACTAAAAAGAGGGCTTTAAAGTCCAAATAAATCATTTAACAAAAAATATCCAAACAAATCATTACAGAAATCATTGAAAACCAGTCGAATAAAATCTATCTAAGTCTTCTAAGATTGTCTTTTAAGATTTGGAGGATTTCGTCTGGATTAATATTAGTTTTAATATCTGTCTTCAAATAAGTTCATGGATTGTCTGAATCTGATAACTCCTCGCGGCTCAGGTTGCAATATTATGTTTGCAAAATTAAGATAGTGCAAAAGTAATCCGTTGTGCTAGTTTCTAAATATATTAATAGAATTATGGCTATTTATTTTAGCAATATTCTCAATTTAACAAATACTTATTACTTACTAATGATTTTTTTGTTGAATACTATAAACTTTTGGATCAAAGTTTTTAGTCACCCAAATCCAAAATTATATCATGTAGTATTAGTTTAGTTTCAAACGTTACTCGAAGCAAAAATCTCTAAAATTTCGTATAAAATTTTTATCAGTCAAACTAACAAAACTTAGTACTAACAGCTAATTTTAGAGTCAACAATGTAGTAATTTGTATAAATCTTCATATCAAACTTGTGAAATAGATAAAAAAAAAACGTTTATGCGCACAAATTACAGCAAATGGAAGCTAGATTCACAACATGAGTTATTTGACAATATTGTCAACAAATAACAATGTTATTTCACGAAGTTCATCTATGACCATCTCAACCATTTTCTTGATTATGATCGATATGCTGACAATATTTGACAATTCATATTAGTCATCTATTTTCAACAAATGACAATAATGTTTACTATAGTATTTTGGTTAGGAAACATATGAACTTGAGATATACTATAGTATTTTGGTTAGGAAAAAAGAAATGGGATTTGGATAATTTCAAGTAAGTTAATACTTCTATGGAAGATTATAGGTGCGTGTAGAGTTTAACAAATGGGAAACACAATTAAGAGTTTGTTAAGAAGCATGTGATCATATTGTAATTCTCCCAATAAATCCTCCCACGCGTCTCTCTTTTGCCACACCCTTCACTTGTTTTTTTTCTTTCTCATTCTCTCTTAATACATTTCCCTAGTTACCGACACGTGGCATAAACATGTCATCTACGTTTTAAAACCCAAGTTAAGTTATTCCCTTTTTTGCCATATGGATGATCTATCTATTTTTTTTTTCTCAATTTAAATAGCTTCACTACGTCCTTCTTCCTATTTTAAAATTTGTTAAAGTACACATAAGTGTGGCCAAAAAATGATGAAACAAAAAACATTGAAGCCCAAAAAAAAACACACATTTGTTATTCCCTTCAAAAAAATTCGTCAGAAAAAAACAAATTAATATTCAGTACTAAAAGTTAGTCTATATGTACCTGAAAATAGTGATAGGTTTTTTGTTTTTTGTTTTTTTTTCCGTCATCGTTTCTTTTCTTTGTTATTTTCTAGGTTCTACATAAACAAATGCTCCTTTATAAAATCAGATACACACACAAAAAAACTCTCTGATTAATCATACAACTATGTTATTTTAACAATTTTGCCCCATTTTGTAATCACACAATTTCATGATTTATTTTCACCTCTAAAACCCTCTTCCAAACCCAGAAAAACAAAAAAAAAATAGTGACGCATTACAAAATCAGCCACACACCTCCATTGAAGTAGTGAAGCTTTTTAGCAAAAAGAGAGAGAGATTGTCATTGTAGTGTAAAACATAAAAAAAAAAACGTACAAAACACAAATTTTTTTGTCTCATTCCGTATCGTTATACTAATGACAGAACTCAACTTCCTCCTCCTCCCAACAATCTCCGATCGCCTCACGACAACGTCACCGTCACCGTCATTTTCATCACATTCTTCTTCTTCTCTTCTCTCTTTCACAAATCAAAGACGAAGACGACAACAACAACACCAACCTGTATCTATACGCATGGAGCAGTACTCACGGCCAAAAAATCGAAAAGACAAAGTCGTCGTTATCTTAGGAGCCACCGGCGCCGGAAAATCAAGACTTTCCGTCGATCTCGCTACTCGTTTCCCTTCAGAGGTAATAAACTCCGATAAAATCCAAGTTTACGACGGATTAGAGATCACAACGAATCAGATTACGTTACCGGAGCGACGCGGGGTTCCTCATCATCTTCTCGGCGAGATTAATCCCGACGACGGCGAGTTAACCGCCGCTGAGTTTCGCTCCGTCGCTTCGAATGTGGTTTCGGAGATAAGTCATCGGAAAAAGCTTCCGATAATCGCCGGTGGATCTAACTCGTTCGTCCACGCACTCTTAGCTGAAAGATTCGACCCAAAGATTGATCCTTTCGGTTTCGGTTCCGGTTCCGGTTTAATCAGCCGTGATTTGCGTTACGAGTGTTGTATGATTTGGGTCGATGTATCGGAGATTGTACTCTACGATTACCTTGTGAAAAGAGTCGACGAAATGATGGATTCGGGAATGTTCGAAGAGCTAGCCGAATTTTACGACCCGGTTCAGTCTGGTTTAAACCGGTTTGGGATACGGAAGGCTATAGGAGTACCGGAGTTTGACGGTTACTTCAAAGCGTACCCACCGGGGAAGAAGAGTTGGGATGATGATGATGATAGGTTAAGAAAAGCGGCGTACGATAAGGCGGTGGAGGATATCAAAGAGAACACGTGGACGTTAGCGAAAAGACAAGTGAGGAAGATAGAGAAGCTAAAAAACGCCGGTTGGGAAATAAAGAGAGTTGATGCAACGGCGTCGTTTAGAGCGGTGATGAGTTCGTCGTCGGAGAAGTGGAGAGAGGTTTGGGAAGAACAAGTGTTGGAGCCAAGCGTAAAGATTGTGAATCGTCTCTTGGTGCAAGATTAGGTTTTTTTTTTTTTTGGTTTGTTTTCCAGCCATTTTCCAGCTCATTTTTGGGAAAAGAATTTTTTTGAAATTTAATAAAAAAAAATGAAAATGACATTTTTTTATTTTTTTTGTGTTGGGTTATTTTTTTAAAAAACATATAATATACATGATATGATCTCCTCCGCCATTTTTGGTCCTTAAAAACCTCCGTTTTTCTTTGAATCGATGGGACAAAAGTTGAAAAAGGTTTCTTGCTTTTTTGTTATGTTTTGTGTAATATAATGTGTAGCAAAAAAATATTCAAAAGTTGAATAGTGTAAATTTGATTTAAAGTTTTGAACTTTAGAAATTTAGGAGTTTTTGTTGTATGTTTTCTGGAGAGATGTGTGTGGGTAAGAATTAGCGTAACGGCATGGAGAGAGGAGCTAAAACTACTTTCATTTAGCGTCGGAACAAAATAAACCTTTTTTGTATTTTTATTTTGGGCTCTTTCTTAAAAAAGAAAAGAAAAGAAATTTCTCTTTTAGCTCTTGTTTTTTTTAAACGGAAATTAATCGTAATTGACAACAAAATATTGCTTATTAATCCAAATACTTTTGAATAGTGATAATCATAATGGATGTATAAAAAGATTCAGAGAGTGACACAATGACAAAAACATTTTGGGATAGATTGAAACAATTCATGATTCCTGTATCATGCGACACATCAATCATTGTGCATTGAAAATGGTAAATTATTCTGTTCATGAAGGAAGACCGTAAATAAATAAATAAATGAAAAACTTATACCAAAACTGTGTGAAAACATATACAATACACTGAAATTTTTACAACCCAACTATTATGTTGTGTTTTTTTTTTTTTTTGCTGAAAGGTTTAATGTTGTCGCTTTACATGGAGTGAATTCTACTAATTATGTACCGGATGATACTAGTATCCGAATAATAAATTAACTTAGTATTTATGAATTATGAATTTATGATAATCATATCGATCATAAGTCTATGACAATGAAATTTCTGTTTGCTATAACAAAATCTTAGTTTGATTTCGCGGTTTGTTACCAATCACATAATTTTATAGAATCGTGTTTAAAATTTAAACTTATTGATTTTACAAAATAAATTATCTTTTTAAAAGTTAGGTTCATTTAATCACATTATCTTATCATTCTTGCATGTTTATATTTCCATTTCATTATTTTCCGATTTAGCGCGAATACAGCAAATGTCGGAGCCTAAAAATTTTAGATTAATTTTAGGTTTAAAATAAAGTAAATTAGGGTCCAAACAATTTTTTTTAATTATATATAATAAAAACCCAAATTTTATTATTAAAACATAGTCTCCAAATTTATTAGACCGCCTCTGATTATATTATCAATAGTTTGTTTTTTTATTTTGACATCTTAAGTTTAATCAAACAAACAACATTTGGACATAAAGCATACGCATTATGAGCAACCTCGCAACTGTCTAGATAGATTTTGTTAATCTAGCTTTAGCATCCGTAATTTGAAGTTTTCAGTATTTCTTTTGGGTATCCAACTGTGGGAGAGAACTCGGAGAAAGTGCATTCTATTCACTATTCAGATAATCAATGAAGTTTAATATTCTATGTGGACTTTTACCACGATACCAAATCACATACTTCATAACACAATTAATACGTTAACAAAGATCCTATAAATATAAACTTTAAACCAAAAAAAAAATAGAAGATCCTATAAACATATTGTTGTATATATTCCTCGTACGTGCTACACATTTTCTTAAATCAAAATTGTTTTAATGAGTCCTTTTCCAAAATGCGTACTATAAATTTTATTTTTCTTGATAATTACGTAAGTACTACACTTAATTAAACGGCATATTTCGGAGAAAATCGTTATTTCTATATATATACAAGAAAGACGTACGTAGCCGATGGGAATAATCTATACGTGCTTACGTTGAACCAAGGTGGTTCCTTTCGTTCGGTCGTATAGGCTTATGATGTTAACGTATGCTACTATATCATCTAGCTAGCTACTCTTTGTGGATTAACTATTAAATATATAATATTTGGAGTATTTTATAAATTCTAAACCAATATTTCTGCAAAGTCAACGGCTTCTCTAATCCAATACGAGAAATTATAATAGTTGTTAACGTTAATCAGGTTTTCTTATCCATATATTTAACTAACTAAAACTTTCCCTTTCATCATTTAACTAACTAAACTTTCCCTTTCATCCACATTATCATCAATTATTATATCATATACCGACACTAAATACAACTAACTAAGATTCAAAATGTTTCTAATTTATAAATTATTTGAAATAATGGTCCAAATTGGGTCTTCTTTATGTCAACCAATTCAAATGTATACATAATTTGGATATACACAGTTGGATTTGAGCAATTTAAATCACAGTCACTACTAGTAAACAAGAACGAAAACCACATTCTTTAGATTAATAATTTATATACTTCTTTATCGGTCATGTAAATATATATACTGCGAAACACACATCCATTTGTGAGATTAATTTGTGGTTGAATGTCGACAGGAATTTGAAATTCTTATGCACACTGCACATGCGTGGCTAAATCCACACGGACATGTATGAACGATATGTTCTTTATTTTTTTGTCAAAATATGAATGATCTTATATATATATGTCAATTATTTTGTTGAAAACAACAGTACATAATGTCGAGGACATACGTACGATGGATATGCGTACGTATAAAAACATCATAAAATTAGATACAATTAGATATAATGTTTTTTTTAACTCTTCCACCGATGAATTGTTATACTATTACTATAGATTCTTTTATTTTATGTTATGGTATATATCTTTTTCATCTTGAACATCGAATATTAAAATGTTAGTTGTAATCGTGATAGATATATACTCTCAACATGGTTCAAAATAATAGAAAATAATTGTTTTCCTTCACTTTTGATTCAATCATATGATTCATCATCAAGCAGATCGAGTCATATATGCTGAGAAATTAATTATTAGAAAACTTGAGAAATAATTTGATATGAATGACAAAGAAAAAGTAGACAAAAACCTCCACTTGCCTTTGCCACAACACAACTCAAAGGTGCATTCATCATCCGGACCTGTATTGTATCTGTATCTAGTTAATGTTAACCTGAAGGCTCTAGTTTATGATTAAGTGCCGGTAGATCTTGTCTCTTATGGAAAATATATTATTTAGTCCTTAACTTCGTTTAATATAATAATTAAAAGATAATAGTTAAACGTTACGCGTCCAAAAAAGTGTATCGCTAGCTAGAACTGAACTTATAGAATAATCATTGCAATATTGCATATATTAAATAGTCAGCTATCTGGTCAATCGAATTATATAAACAGATTAGTAGACAGCTGACTTTAATTTCTAAGTCAGAAAAGAAAAAAGAAAATAGGTGACTTTAGACAAAAGGTTTATTGGTTTCGTATTCAACGACTTGAAAATCCATGTATCCAAAGTTCATACAATATCTGTTTTTTTTTTTAAGAAGAAGAAGTTCATATAATATACTACTCTAAATAAGAAAGACCAGCTCTTTGCAAAATCTAACTTCCAAATGTGACGCTGTTTTTTAATGTCAATTTGAACTTTTATGTATATATGGTAGTTAACTTTTAATGTGAAAGGTAGATCAAATTTTCAGTGTTGTGGATTTTACCTTGGTAAGAAAATCAAGAGTTTTTACATACCTTTTATTTTTATGCTATAGAATAAAAAGATATTGTGACAACTAAAAGCAAGGAAGAAAAAGGAAAACGAGCATATATAGACCTCAAATATGTGAAGTACTCTTTGATAAACATCTTAAATTTTTAACAAAAATAAATAGCAAGCAGGGTGGAACCACCCATTTTAATCTCTACATCAACCTAACCGTTTATATCGACCAATATGCTGCCAAATCATTAGATTAAACAACGTATCGGAGAAATTTAACTCCAAAATAACGACACTGAGTCTAATACGTTAAACCTACGTACACGCCGATCTCTTGTGATAATGATGAATCCACGTTAAACTTGACAGTAAGTGATAAGAGCTTCGTCAAATACATGAATCCAGTCTTTGTTTGAAAATAGCAACACCAATGGCAATGTGCCAATGTCACCAAAAAAATAACGACTATTTTTTGGAAATCTACCAAACTTTGTTGCACGCTGAAATAGACGACAAACTTCTTCAAAATAATATAAGTTTATATAGTACCATCTACATACGACAAGCTGCTTCAATATAGATATAATGCATAGTACCACCATCTACATAGGACAAGCTGCTATGTATTAAGTTAAATGGAACGGTATGTTGTCGGGTTTTGTAAATTTAAAAAGATGAGAACAAGGTTTAGGTAACTAGTGACGTAACAAAAAGGTCAGAAAAAACAAAACAAAAATTGTTAGTAAAAACAAATTGCATTCTTCAAAAGTTTACAAGGGAAACACAACATTATGATGATGTCCATGAAATAGTGAAACTATGTTTATTTAAATGTGTGTGACAAAAAAAAATGTTTATTTAAATGTAGTTATAGAAAAACAAAGACTTAATCTTCTCTGCAATTTGAGCATCCACATGCTGCCATGCTCTGCCTCTCCACACACGCGTGTCCCTAAACAAACTGTATTGAGACCCAAACAAAAGTACAGCGTAGTCTAATTAATAATTTCCCTATTTAACTCAAAACTAAACACCCTCTTCTCATCATTCTTGATTTTTGGTCAAAACTATTACGCATTTATAAAACCACATAAAAACTTATTACTGAGCTGATATATATCTGAAAATCGCATGGAGTTATATTACTTGACTCGTTTAATATGATGATAATCAAACCTTCATTTTTAACAAATTTTGATGATTTGTTAGAAGAATTTATCAAACTCAACATCACAATTCTTACAACTACTTTTTAATTTTTCGTTTTACGGTATTTATGTAAAATATTATTTTCAAATTTATAATTTTGAAAAACAAGCAAATGACATCAATAGTAATATGTTTTTTTTTTTGTTAATGTATAATAATATGTTCTTGCAAAATTTTGATTAATTATAGATTTAATACAACTCTCTGATATTTTACATAAGTTATCGAACTTATAAATTTGTGTAATTGTAGTAACATTTCTGTTCCGAGTTTCATTTTGTAGTGGAAACCTCGGACATCATTGGAGCTTCAACTATAATGGGCTTGGGCCTGATAAAAACATAATGGGCTATTTCCTCGGACATCATTGGAGCTTCAACTCTACTCAAATTCTTAATTGCAATTTGAAAGTGAGAAATTTCCTTCACGAGCGAGCAATCAGCCGAGACAAGGGGCCTAGCTACTTGGCTCTATGCTCACTTCGCTCCCAAGTAAAGCGAGATTATATATATCCATATCCATATGCTTATTGTCAGTTTTATGTAATTCTTTAGTCTTTGCAATTAATTACATCCAAAACCAAAAAAATAAAAATAAAAATATATATATAGGGATTGCTTACAATGAATGCACAACCTTACTCCTTGCTTGCTTAGCTAGTGCCACTAACGCTACATCAACCGCATCTAGCAAATCATAGTTAGTAGCATTTGGGTGCGCATAAGTCAATCTAGGGATCAAATCAATAACTGTTTCCCTCATTTGAACCACCTCACTCTCCGAGATCTTCGAGAGCTCATGCTCTATTTGAGAGCTATTCTTTTCGTCCATAAACACTGAGTAACTTCTTCTATCGTCCGGAAGATACCACATGTACTGTGTATACATTGTATGAGGTGAAAAAAAGACCGGTATGCATCCAGCTAATATTGCATCAAATGTTGACCGACGCGTGAACGAGTCCCCTGGTGCTTGTAGGCAAAACCGTGACCGAGCCATTACTCCTACTACCGTCATTGGGTTGTGGCACCTACATTGGACAAATTAGTATTTAAGTTTGGACTATACTCAACAGAAACGGTTACCTATAACTTAGATGTGTGACTCGAATCAATAAAAACGGATACACAAGACACTTGGACTATAGGTGCACAAGTAATAAATTATCCTAGTTGAATTATTGTTACTTAAAATATAGTTGAACTATTGTTAGTGCTCCTAGTCAAATAAGTTGAAAAAGTTAACCAATGACAATGTAATGTAAATAAAGTATACAACATGTGGCAATTGTTGTCAATAAAATTTTTGATAGTGTTGATGATTATGGACCCCTCCAAAAAATTGTGGTGGAGTGTAATAAATCATATTTAAACTACGAAAACGAAATTGTTAATTCAGAAAGTGAAAAAAAGAAAAAACCTGGACCCTCCATTTTCACATTTGAGAAGCTCGCAATGGCTTGACTCAGCGCATTGTTTGATCAGCTCATCTCTAATGGCAGCTTTCTCCAATCCTTTTCTTTTCCCACCGACAAAGCTAAACAAGTTCGGTCTCTTAACACGTCTCATCTTGTTTTGCCACGTCACCATCTCTGCTGACGTGTACGGATGAAAATAAGAAGGATACGGTATACCAAAGTGGTTGACACCTTTCCACGGTTGCCTCTCCACGGTAAGCACCGACATGTTTTTGACACGTGGCATTTGTATGAGTTTGTTTGCTCCAAAGTCTACTTCAGTGTCGGACTTGGATCGCATGAAATCCCAAGCTGTTCTTCCGAAAGCCAAGAAATGATCACGACCGTTGCTTCTCTTCCACCATCGTTGACTACTAAAAAAGTCAACTAATCTAACGGCTAGGTCGTCGCGCTTTGTTAGGTTTTGCTCTCGGAAGACGCTTGAGGCGTAGAGACCACCGTAGAAAGGAACGTAGAAGATGTCAGCATTGTCTGGCTCCCAAGTCCGACACGGATGGTTTTCCACACGTGCGTGGAAGATCATCTCGGCTATGAACTGGTGTGTAGCGAACCACGACGTTCTTCCACCGCGGTGGAGAGGTTGGCCGAGACCGTTGTTGGTCACGTGAGGGCACATGTTGGTGTATATGTTCAAGTGTCGGCAGTTGTGGAGGAGGTTGATGTTGAACTCTTTGGGAAGATTGTAGACGTAGACGGTGAAATTGAGGTGGCACGTGCGAGGGAGTGAGGTTGTAAACGATGTCGTTTTAGGAGGATATGTGATAGGGAAATTGAGGATTAAGAAGAGGAGACAAATAGAAGAGAAGAGAAGAAGTGTGAGCATTGTTAATTTGAGGGTTTCTTTGTTTTTGCTGTATTTCTCCTTCTCTGGATAAAGATCTATCTTGGCTTGGTTCTTAGTGTAAGCCATGGCAAATTGAGAGAAAGTGAAAGATGAGTTGGTAGAGGAGAAGTATAGTGGAATAATAATGAAATAAAGAGAGTTATTTTTGACGGTGGAACATGAAATGTGGATTATACAAATAAAAATTTCTTGTTGCATGCACCTTTTTTGGGTTTTTACCTTTAATGTGTTAAATGAAGTGGGGGTAGATAAAGAAAAAGCAAATTCATGGATATAGTAACATTCTGAAATATCTCTAATGTTGTGGCAAATACAGAATATTGTTTACAAAAATAGTGATAAGAAAAATACAAAATGCAACTTGAATTTCCTTTGTTTTGTGTAACAGCTGTAGTTTTTTTCTTTCGTAGCTTCTTTTAGTTTCATTCCAATTCATTGTAAATGATTTTAGTTTTTTTTTTTGTTGAGTAATAAAATTTGAAAGTTCAACAACAACAAAGAGAAAAGAAAATTTTAGGATCTTGTGTGGGCTTTCTGATAAGTTGGCTTTCCCTCTTATTTGTTTGTCCACAAAGGAAGAATGAAAATTGTTTAATAAATAGAGATAAAGCCTATTTTAATGGGCTTCCACAATCTATGGCCCTTAGTAATGAAAGTTTTTCAACAATAAGGGCCTTAACAAGTTGATATGGCCGATAATGATTTATACCCCAAAATCATCTGAGGCTTTTGGGCATCTTCCACTCCCATAAAGTATTTTTGCATTCTTGGAAAATTAATAAAAAATGGGACGTACACTTTATCACAAAATAAAAAAAATTACAGTATTCTGATTTTGTATCGCTTAACTGATTCAAAATGAACCATACTTAATTACACATATGAACCAAATTTTGTATCACTCATTGATTTGTATTACTTGGTTGGTTGTTCGTTTCGATTATGAATCATTGTTGAAATGATATTTACCTATACGGCTATACGTATGAATGTCTATCTTATTTGATAAAACTGAACAACTAAGACAAATAAAAATGTTGAACATGATGAGTGATACAAGTAAAACTCGAATATTTAATTTCATCTATATGTACTATATATTGCTATATAACAAAATGGAGGAAATGGTTTAATGAGAGTTCTTCTTCTTCCGTGTGGTTCAGAAGAAAACAAATGAGAGAGAATAAAACCAATGAGGCTAATTAATGGTACATAGATGACTAGCATGGTTGCATGCGGCAAGGCTAGCTAGCATAGGTCTATTATAATAACTGTTTCAGATTTTCAGATATCAAAAAGGAAATTTTCTTCTTTCCTATTTTCATCATAATTCATAGGTATAGAGGTAAATAACATAATTTCTTACAGCAACTGATAATTTTATTCATAGAAAATATCTACACCATCATTACTTTATATTACTTTTTATCACTTTTGTTTTACATACGTATAGGTGAATAACATAAAATTGAGCTGAAGCAACATGAATTTAGGATAAATATCTATTTAGTACGTAGTTCTACTGTTTTGATTAGCATTAGGGTTTAGTATGTTTTTAGCTTTTTTTGGGTTCTATTCCAAAAATTCAGGATTAAACTAATTAGTACCATTACGATTTGTTCTAATTTTTCGATACTTCCAAATTCAACATAAAACTAACTTATCACTTGTGGCGAAAGCATGCATATATATATATATATATATATAGTACGGTTTGACGAAGACGTATACACATATATAAACACACACATAACCTAGCTCCTACTAGACTTCTAGTCCTAGCTTTAGTAGAAGCAGAAAGAAACAAAACTTCGAGTTACAAAAAAATATTTTCACTCACAATGATAACAACAACTCGGTCTTTTTAAAATTTTGAACTTTAACTCAAATATATTTGTGAATAAAATATTGAATGGGGTAAAATATTTGATATTGTCAACTAAAACTCCAGTTAAGATCAAGTCCCACGTGACCACACTAGTTTCGACTAGAGATTTTCACAATTAATTAAGTAAAGATAGACATAAATGAATTAAACATAAGAAACAAGAAAACGATATTAATGAATAAAGTTTTTTCTTTTGAATATAAGTAAACAAACGAATAAAGAATAGGTAAAAGAGAAAAGAGCATGCATGCAAAGCAAATGCAAATGAGAAAACAAATATTAAGGCAGCAACTTTAAACATTCTTCTGTATCTTGGACTGCACGACGGTCCAGAGTGTTTTGAATCGATGGCAGTGTAGATTGATTGCTATTTAACAGTTAGCTACAACATTTTTAGTGTAGTTCTGAGCCTATCTGTCTTAGCCACACTAGGTACATATCATACCTACTTCTTTACATATATATATATATATTATAATGTGTATTTATCTATACGTATTGCACATGTGGCGTATGTATTTATCTATAGATGTAGATGTGTTGGATTACGGACGTAGAATCCCGAGATAAATCGGAAGAAAGGTACGGGACGACAACGTTTTTGCTTGACGGATCTGTCTCTGCGTGTGTGATGTTGGCTTTTAGCGATGCCAAAGATTTGTAATTTGTTAAAGTTTGTCTTCACATTGCTTTCTCTCTCTCTTTTTTCTTTGTCTTAACCGTGACTTGTTCACATCTTTTGTTCGTGCTTCTAGTTTTTTTTTGTCTTTCCATTTATTTATTTCGTTGGTTTTTAATTTTAAGCTTCTTTTTTTTTGGCAAAAAATGTTAAGCTATTTCTTCTTCTTTTTCACTGATATGTTTTTTCTTTTGGTCAAAACACTGATATGTTTATATTCTTGTATCACATAACCATTCTTTTTTTTTCTTGGGTTTTTGTGTAAGTGTAATCACCGTTTATTTTTTACCTTTTTTACTTAAGTCTTGATAATACTATTTTTTGTTTTGTTATAACCAGATAAACATGACGTGATTTTAGCGAGAAGATCGCCTATAATCCAACTAATCAATACAACAATGTGTTAGGCTGTGCACATGTGCCTTAAGCAGGTGCGGTTAGCACGAGTAAAGCAAATATCCGAACTTAAAAATTTTAGGTCAATTTTAAATTTAAAACAAAAAGATTTAAGATCTAAAAAATTTTTTAAAAAAATTTATAAATAATAAAGATCCAAATTTTATTATTGAAACAAAATCTTTAAATTTATTGGACCGTCCCTTGCCTTAAGGATTGTGATATTCAAATATAACACGTCTTAAGAATGCTAATTAGGTTTGATCCCATGTTTTGCCTAGCCCTAGAAAAACGGGGTTAGCTGCAAAATTTGGATCAAAATACCGCACAAGATGGTTTACGGAATTCTAAAGAAAAGGTCACCGTCTCGTAAAAGCGATGATAATTGTTTCAAATCTTATATTTTAATCTGCACTCAAAGTCTCAAGCATTTCAACAAGACAACCTAAAAGTGTAATAGGTGCCTTGCTATACGGCTCTGTCATGAAATTATTTACGGCTCTTTCGTCCAATATTAATATCAAATTATATTATTTTATACTATTTGGTCAACATTACATACTTTTGAGTTGACATCACCCGAGAGAATAAAATCATAAAACAAACGATAATATTAATAAATTAAATTCTTAAGTAGGATTGGTCGAAGCTACATAATAAAAATGTCCAATCAGGTCGGGCTACTGATATACCGGTTTGAGTTAACTATATATAGCGAAACAAATATTTAAAATTGGGGGCTGATTAATGTGATCCCTTGCATCTCAAATCACATCCAATTCTATTACTTTATCTTTGTAAATATGTTTTGATATAGAATAATAGAATCAATGAGAAAGTAAAAATCTTGATGTTTATTTTCATGATAAGATATATTTTTTATGTTGGTCACATATTGGTCACACCCGAATCATGAAAAATACCAAAGACATGCAAAATGGAATGTGATGTAATAAAATAAGTTAGAAAAACTTGATTAAACAGAATTTTTTTTTAAAATTGCACTTTTACACCTGATTCATAAAACAATATGATAATCGTATAATTTTTATCCACATGGTAAACTACACTAAATATATAATGACCCCAAAATGTTTATGTATATAGTATATATATACTAAATTAGTTTCATATTTATACATATATACATGTGTATCAGTGTATATATATATGGATATACGTAAACAGTGGAGTCGTACCCAGCACACGTTGCTTCGAACGTAAAGATGCGCACATATGCTTCTTCAAATAGGCCAGTGTCCGTACGATAAAACAATGCTAGCTAAACACATGACATCATAAAACATTAGAACCAATAGAAACAAGTTATGTTTATGAGTATATTAATGTAGATCATCAAGTTAGAGATATTCGCCCACCTCACATATCTCTCTATATGACTATATGTATGTATAGTTTCTCATTTTAGCAATAATTTACGGTCAGAATAAATTAGAAGTAACGATATATATATATATATATATATATATATATATGCTCGAGGCCATAAGCATATAGCACCCTGACCATATATAACTTGTCTCAACTAAACATGCATTTTTCTTATATATTGATATATAGTCGTTAATTTAATTTCAAGAAATCATCACTTGTCTATTCTATTTTTTGTTTTTGTCAAACCACTTGCCTATTCTATTATCCAAATGAAAAGAAATAGTACGGAAAAATGTTTGAAAAAGTTTACTGTAATTTCTTCAAACGAGTACATGCACTATCGACCAACAATTAATTATTTTGCTATACAGTTTGCTCATTCTTCAGAGTTTGCAAAAGATCCCTTCTTTTTGTAAAACCATCACAATGTAGTCCAAAACAAAAAATTACAATTTTGTTTTATGTAAATATTTAAATCAAAATAGTACAATATTCGAGAGTAATAAATATATATTAGCTAATTATGGACAACAAATAATTATTTGTCATGCATAGGGGCCGGGGCTTAAATGTTGGTCAGTCTATGCAGGAATGAAGCTTTAATTTTATAACCAAAAAACCACGAGTCGAGTTAAATTTTTTAATAGGATGTTTATTTTTAAAACAATAACTTTTTTGTTTTTCCGTTTGAATAAAGAAAATGGAAGTAATATATAGTTGATATAGAAACTAGAGTGAAGCTGAAAATGCAAAGAGGAACTTTTACTAGTTAGGGGAATTCAGCTATCATCTAACGGTCTCCATCTGGATCTAGTTACTTCCTTCTTACACTTTTACAACTCTGTATATAATAAATAATATGTTGTACATATATGGAACATCCTTTTTAATTTGATTTTGAACAAACCAACTACCAAAAACCCATAAAATCAATTCCCTCCAATCCCCAATCCTCACATCTAGCTTCAGGCCAAAGTAGCTGAGAGTTGTAGATGAGCTCAGAGATAAAGGCTGTTCCAATCTCACTACACATTGTATCATATATTATCTCTCTATCTCTCTGACCCATGTCCGATTTCTCTGTCCTCTCATTGTTCTCTATAATATAATAGAGCAAAAGCTTTAGTTTATTTGTTGCTTATTGTAATCACTTCCATTGTGTATCCATAAATGGAAACTTTGTTAAACGTTTGCCTTTTAATTTATATCCAATAGTACATCTATGACTATGATGGTCCCTCTCATCTTCTAACTTAGTTAACTTTTCTCTTAAATGAATTGATTTAACATCATTTTGCATCTGCGTTTCAGTACGATAATTTTTTTTTTATATTTGTATTTATTCCGCACTAAAATCGAGCACAACACAAATTCTTGTCGACATTAATTAGTTCTTAACTCGTTATTTTTACTTAAACAATAGTAAAAAAACAATAAGCTGGCCATTCTGATAATGACACATGTAGGATCCATGGCGTTTTAGACAATTCAAGAATCCCTACTTTGACGAAGACTTAACAAAAATTACAAAACAAGAATACACCTCAAAAAGTAAAACAGAAAATACTAAAAAGAAAAGCAGAAGATAGAAGAAATCTATTAGGATTCAAAGCGAGTGATGATCTTGAAACCGATTAATAGGAAACCGAAGAGAGTGCCGTGAAGCGTCACCATCACGACCTTGTGGCGATTCGAGCGGTGCACGGATGGTAGCTGAGCCACGGCTAGGGAAACCGGTCTGACCAATGGGTGCACCAACGCAAGTGTAGTTCGCTTCCACGGGACCATCAGGCATGTAGTTAACGGTCGTAGTTGGGAGGTTAGGGTTTGGAGAGATGCTTCTACTGCCTCGGAAAGATTGGCTTAAGTAATAGTCGTTCATGTGGTTGTGAGGAGAGTATTGGTTTGAAGAGTATTGATACGGTGGCGGCGGCGGTGGTGGAGGCATCGGTGGTGGCGGAACCATGTTTGTTGAGGAGCCTCCCGGATATATCATTGGTGATGAGTAAACCGACCGGTACATTGTTGGATCTCCGGTATGATAGCTGCCAAATACAACTCAAATTATTATTATTATTATTATTAACCTCAATCATATGATAATAAGCATATTTAGTATATAATATAAAGTTTGTTTAGAGGAAGAGAAGAGTACCCAAAAGGTGAAATTCCAGGTGGGGTTAAGGTATCGTTACGGTAGACCAATTGACGAGCTTGATTTAATGTCTCGGTCTCCCTCTCTTTTAAGTTTATAGAACCAAAAGGACATGAAAATTAATTTTTAGTCTTAAATGGAATTAGTTACATATCTACTCGTTTTTAGTTTTGTAGTCAAAACATGGATGTGACATCAATCATTTACCAAAGACAAAACATTTTCTTTGAAGATTTGGGTTTATTTAGACGAACTAAAAAGTGTGAATATGAAAGTTAAAAAAAAGAGGTTGAAGGAGAGACTATATGTGTATATAAATGGTCATACCTTGTCGGTGACGATTCATGTGGCCACCAAGAGCTTGGGATTTGCAGAACTTGAGTGAACAAAATCGACATTCGTACACCTTCCCACTCTCATCTTTCCCTTCTTTACTTCCTTTCTTCTTCCTTTGACCTAAATACCAACAACAATAAACAAAAACCCCATAACATTAACAGTGTATAACCTTACTAATATGTACGAACTAATACTAGTATAACAAAAGAACGTTAAAGATTCAAAATATTTCCAACTAAATGTTTCATGTGTATATAATTAGGGTTTTTTCAAGGTATGCATATATACCAGAGGAAGAAGAACCTTCTTCAAGGGCTTGCTTATTGCCATCTTTAGAAAACTCATCTGGAAGATTGTTGAGGTCTAAGTAATTCTCCTCGTGCCTCCTGCCAAAACAAAAGTTCAATAAAGAAAGAAAGTGTGAATTTAAAGATTAAGAAATTAGAATATATGATTAAGAAAGTGGTTTTGGGTTTTGTGGGGCATATTACATAGTGAGAAAATGAGAGATTGGGGTGAGATAAGACTTCTCCCAAAGAGCAATAATAATTGAGAATATATAGTAGTAAGACTTTCAGTTGGAGGCTGCACCACAAAAGGAAGATAAAAAAACGTAGAGTAGTAAAAGTTAAAGAAGAGAGGTTCGAAAGTTTTCTATCAGTTTATCTGCCACAAACCCTCCCATCTCTCTCTCTCTCTCTGAGTGTGGAAACTAAATCAACAAACTGGGTCTCGTGACCTTAAAAGGATAGAGGTGGTCATGTTGGTTTAAGGGGGTTAATTAAACCAGAGAGAAAGTGTTTGTGTTTGTATGTGTGTGTGTGTGTGTGTGCATGTATGTGTGAGTGTGAGGAAAGAGATAGAGATGAGAGGGACATTTCCTGAGTGAAAGGAGATGCTAGGGCTACTACCCTAGAACCCTATTACTGTGCAATTAATTCATGTTAAAAAAGACAAACTCTTAATATTGTATGATCTTTTTAAAAAAAGATCAACGAGTTTTGGACATTTTGTGTATATCTTCATCATACCGGAAATCAAAATAGATTACATAAATCTCCTTTTCAACTAGGTATGTTCATTGTACTATTTCTATTTTTTGGATGATGACAAATTCTGGAATTTAAGTTTCATAGCCTCTTCCGGTCAGCATTGGAGCATAAAAAATGACTATTTATTATAACTCTTTAGGGAATATGAAAGAAGCTTGTAAATCTCATTAGTAAGATTTATCAACCTCCAAATTGCTTACATAATGAAAGGACAACGTCAAAGTGTAAGCTGCACTAGTGAGAATAAACTAAAAAAAAAACATGATAAAACGTTGTATTTAATTAGGTTTAATTTAATATAAAGGCGTCTTAAAAGAAACAAGAGTAGTACTTTATCAACAATGAATTAAATGTGGAAAGACACATCTAGCGAATCATTGTCTCTTGATAAAGAATCTTTCATGAATAGTTTGCAGCTTCAAGATCGTCCTTGATAGACTTGTGATCCTCACTTAAACACACAGAAGAAAGAACCAAGTAACTAAAAGAATAGATTTTATACTTTTAAGGACAATCCGAGACATGGCTAGTTCTATGGTCCTGCTGCTTTGAACATTACGTTTTGAGAAGTTTTACAATAAATATTTGTATATAAATGTATGAAATTTGTTAGCTAGCAATGGTCCCCCATATATATATGTAATGTAATGCTATAGCTAGGCCTCTCCTGGGGCATCCACATCAAATTTTTCTTTCAAATTGTTTTTTGTACCCTAGGGTTTTGCAAATGGGACATGCAAGTGTTGCTATCACATGTAACTAATTATTAGGTCCTTTGTGATCTAAGTTGGATATGCATGTTTTCTATTATCCCTATCTTTTCATTACTTGTTTTTACTCCTCAATATTTCCTGGTTGTTCTTTTTGTAAATTATACCATTTACTCTAATCCATGCATTCAAAAGTAATACATTTGAACGCTATCAAGGTCCCTTCACAACTCACGCTATTTATGTTGTAGACATATCTTACAGAAGTAGTGGAAGATCAATAACACTATCCTCATTCCATTATATATATTAAACTGTTCTAAATTTCTCATGTAGAGCATGCATCTTTTCACTCTCTCTTTTTTGTTGGAAGATTGTTATGAAGCTGAAACTTTACTAAATTTTGAAGGAGACTGTAACTTTTATTGCTATGAAAAAGGGATTTCAAACCAGTTTAATTTTGCTTAGAAAACGACTCGGTTCCTAGCGTTTTGTGACCGTTAAATTGTTCACCATGGAAATGCTATAGTGCGCATGGAAATGCTTACCATATTTATGAAGGAAACAGAACTCTTGATGCTGTACAAAACTTTCATCTATAAAAGAGTGATCAAGAACTTATTGTCTGTTTAATAGACATTTTCTCTACTTCGGTGAGAATAATATTTAGAGACTAGAGGTTCATATTTTACAGTCACGGAGGCGTGCGAGTCACGTGCCAAGTGGTTCATGAAGGTTTTTTTTTTCCGAATCTTGAAGGTCAAACAAAAGCTCACCACAACTCAAAAACAAAGGTAATGCTCGTGCCGACCTACACAAAAAATAAAAGAGAATATTTTTCCAAAAAGTCAAGCCTAGCACCGTTATTTCACGGCGTCATGTTAATATGATAAGCCGTATATCATATGAATGGTGACGGGACGGAGATTGATAATTTCGAGTTCATCAAATCAAAACCAACCAATCATAGTCGACACTAGCTAGAAACATCTTGTCTTTGTCGTGATTTTTAGTCACTTAGTTTAAGTAGAATCGACTTAACTTTGTCTTAATCATGAGAACATAAGTTTAATGAAATTGTTTTTATTTTGGGGGTTTGTTAATGATTTAGCATAAGTTATGAGTAGGAGAGAGTACAGAGAAGGGATCAGGTGAGAGAAGGACCACACTACTACTCCAAGACTGTCACGGCTAGTAAGCTAGGACTTCCAATCTCTCCCTCTTCATGTAACATCTGCAACTCTCTTTCGGACAATCATACTTTTTACTCCTTTCTCTTACGTGGTCCTCCCCTTTCTTTTTTTCTTTTTACCTTTTTTATTTATTTTATTTTACATTTTCCTTGTCTTTTTTCTCTTTATTTTTGTATTATGAATCATGTAAATTTGGAAGAGATTGAATAGATAATGTGGTGATTTTCTTGTTTAACTCTAAGTCTCGTGGTTAAAAAAGAGATGAAGTTGATGAGAACACTCTAATGGTTTTGATGGGAACGAACATGTAATTTGTTTATGAGCATAATAATCAACTGATTTGTAACTTGTATACGAATCTATATTGACTAGTTGAAGTTTTCACACGCAGATATGGAGTCTACCGCTACTAATAATCTACTATTTACTTGGTTTACTATATTTTGCAAAATATGTAACACTAATAGTAACCAAGTTGGTTAGTAGCGGTATGTTTGGTTTCATCTAAAAAAGATTGATCATTGTTTCCTTTAGTTTGAACACTTTTTAGAGAGATGATTTACATCAAAAAGAAAATTGGTACAGTCAAAAGCTGCTTGTGGATCAAAGGAGATTATAGGTTTTGCCCGGAAGCTTTCTAATTAACAAAAAAATAATGTAACAAAATAATCAGTACAATATAATTAAAACGGTAGGAAAAGTGACTAGTTAACTAATTTTATCACCGAAAGTGACCAAAATGTTTTTTGAGAGTACATGTACATATTAATAAGTACAATGTACATATTGCTCCATGCATGGAGACTTTTAGATCCAAACCCAAACTAATCCTCCAAAGTCTATAGAAATTATGGGTATGCGCATGTACCCGTGGGCCGTGGCTAATAATGATTCAATTACAATAGGTGCACACGAACTCTATCAAAGAAAAACACTCAAATTGAATCTTCAACCACTTTTTAGTTTGAAATTTGAATGTGAATGGAGATCATCATAATATAGACACTTTGAAATTTCATGATATAGATAGCTTAATATTGGATTCATATATATCTATTGGATACAAACTAATTAAGCTTACCCGGTAACTAAAAAAAAATACTAGATTTTTGCTGCCATAGACATAGTAAAAGTTGAGCATGGACTTTCATACCTCACCAGTCGCAAATCATTCGAAAATAACATAACACACAAACACATTTACAAGGAGGATCTTATTTTCTTCCCAGCTATCCCCTGGGTTCTCTTTTATTGCAAATGCTAAACAATTCTGGATTTGTACAAAATGGGCTAAACAGCTTAAACTACTGCTAAGCAGTAAGCATGAATCAGTTAATGGGCCTTGTATGTCAATATTTGTAAAGCGTTTAGAAAAAATGAGGAACACAAATGGGCTACTGATTCCCTCCATTACACTTTAATACTGGGTATCAATTTTCTTAAAAGTGGGAGTACAAGCCCACTGGGCTGCTGAAAGAAAAATAAATAAATATAATATATAATTTATATTATTGGCCATCTTTATGATTACTTTTTCTTCTTTGTTGTTAGGTATCTTCTGGAAAAAGTATTTGTACGGGTATTTATGAAAGTGGATATGCTCATCAAGTGGGGGTGTGATACTATGGGGACCCATAAATCAAATGCAATATACGCTGACGATATTTCATTACAAAAAGGGTTATAACCAAATTATACTTTAAAACATTTTGTTAAATTACCAAATGGTTTGGTCCCAAACAGGTACACTTAACAATTGCCGCGTCAAGATTGGGATAGGAACAACGCGATTAACTAAACAATGTTTTGTTAAACCTTTTTTTAAATGTGAATTAGCTTAAATAGTTGGCATCATGTTTTTGTGATTATAGATTTTTAGATATACATATGAGAGTGATGTGCAACAAAAATTAAAATCTTGGTCTTGGACAACAACAAACTTAAAAAGTCTTATATTCGAACTTAGTCAATGATGCGAATCCTTTATTTTTGGTGGTAGAGGAATATAATTTACTTATTTGTAAACTTCTCTTTCCGCAAAAAAAGTTTGAAGAATAAAGCTCAACGTTAACGGTAACTACTAAACGTGAATCGCCAAACGCTAAAAGGAACACACTCACACAAACAATACAAAATGCACAATCATGTGAACTTTAGTCCAAACAAGCGTTTTCCACCGTCCACGTGGTTTTGTAGTTTAACGAGCTCGCGTGGGATTAAAGCAAAGCATTTTCGCGTTTGAGGCGGTCTAGCAACACTCTCTGATATTTTATTTATTTCGTCAGTAAGATATTTTTTTGTTAAAACACGATTAAAAAAATAGAGAATTATTATAATAACCCATAAAAATGTGTTAAATATTAAAGTAATTCATATTTATTTTTAATTACTAGAGTGTTTTTTGATATTTTTAAATCACAAAAATATCTTTCGGAAGCTTTGTAAACAAAAATTTAATTACAAAAATGCCATCAATATTTAAAATACGCGTAATTACTAATTACAAAATGTCACTCTGTTTTAGTTATGGCAACTTTGTTCTTTTTACATGATTGTTTTTCTTTGACTCCAGCTTCGTTTGAAAATAATTGGTGATGACAGCTTTGTTATAGTTACTGCAGTTTTGTTATAGTTACTGCAGCTTTGTTATAGTGACTGCAATTTTGTTTGTGAAAATTAGTGAATGCAGTTTTGTTATAGTTACTGCAGCTTTATTTGAACCCTACAAGATTATTTTCTTTGACTGCAACTTTGTTTGTAACTTGATTCTTTTTATGGTTTCTACTCTTTCTCTTCATTTAACCACCTTATCGTTCTTGTTCAAATTTTGCTATCTTTGTGTAAGGCATGGAGCAAGTTGTTCTTGTATGTGGGTCATGGAAGTTTGAAAGAAGTAGGTGGTTGTTTGTTGTTGATGTTAAGCGAGGATCTCGAACGTTAGCAGCTGGTGATAGTACGGGTTATGAGAATTTCATTGGAATGGCATTTGAGGATTATGAATTGGATAAGAGAGTATTTGATATCCAATTGAGCTACATAATTGCAAAGAAGCTTTTGCAAAAACTGCCCCAAGATACACCTCCGGTTTATATTTCAAATTCTAGGCAATTCCAAGTGCTTTTGGGGCAATCCAAAGTAGATGTGCTTCGACTTTGTGTGGAATTGAAGGACAAAGTGGATCTGAAGAAGACATTAGAAGATGAGCTTCAAAAAGATGAAGAGAATTGTGATAATTCCGACGAAGAAGATGAAGATTATGAATCTAGATTTGATTACTCTGATGATTCCGATGGAATAGATTCTGGCGACGAGGATTTTGCAGCTTATGGATTCATTCATGAAGAAGATCATGACGATAAGGAAGAGGAAGAAAATGTAAAACTATCCATAAAGAAGAGAGGTTCCCGAGTTTTTCTAAGTGAAGGTAATGAGAATGTAATCGAGAATTTGGAACAATGTTCTTTGAATCTAGCTGTCTGACAATGTTTTGATACGAACGAGCATTTAGTGACAAGACTTAAGATTCTAAGTGTTGTCCACAAATTTGATTTCGATGTAGATAGATCAACACCATTCATATGGACTCTCAACTGTTGGGTAAAAGGATGTTCATGGAAGGTACGAGCTTCAGCAATAGGAGATTCTCCAAGATTTCATATACGATTATATGTCCCGGAACATACATGTTCGGTTACCGAGCGTTCAGCAAGATGCCGACAAGCAACTCATGAGATACTTGGAGTATTATACAAGGATTTTGTTGGTGGAGTTGGACCAACCGTATTTCCAGCCCATGTTGTTGTTGCTCTAAACAAACTATTTTAAATTAAGGTGAGTATAAGTGCATATATGGTCGCATATTTTATTAGTTACATCAAGATAAAAAAATTAAGTATTTTCACTATTTGTATATAGGTTATTAAAAGGCATTTCGTACATTAAGACATGCTCAGAATTTGGCTAGGGGAACTCATGAGAGCGGATATGAGTTACAACCGGTTTACTTGTACATGATTAAAAGAGCAAATCCCGGATCACACACACGACTTGAAGTTGATGAAAAACAAAGATTCAAGTATATGTTTATAGCTTTTAGTGCAAGTATCAACGGAATTCCATACATGCGTAAAGTTGTGGTAGTTGATGGTACATTTTTGCAAGGAAAATACAATGGAACACTTTTTACCGCTACAGCACAAGACGGTAATTTTTAGATTTTTCCTATTGCTTTCGCTATAGTTGATACTGAAAATGATGATTCACGAAAATGGTTCTTTGAGCAACTAAGCGGTGTGATTCTGGATGACGAGGAACTTGCAATTATTTCTGATAGATACAATTCTATTGGGAAAGCTATTAAAACAGTATACCCGAAGTCTACTCGTGGAATATGTACATATCATTTGTACAAGAATATTTTGGTCCATTTTAGAGGTCGAAAAGCGTTTGGATTGGTGAAAAAGGCGGTCAATGCTTTCAGACTTGTTGATTTTCAAACCTCCTTTGATCATATCAGATCTTTGAATCATGCACTTCATGGTTATCTCCTTAGAGCATATGTAAGACTCTGGACACGAGTTCATTTTCCAGGAGGTAGGTACAATCTTCTTACTAGTAACATTGCTGAGTCCATGAATAAGGTTATATCTCAAGCTAGGAATCTACCAATTGTACAACTACTAGAAGTAGTGAGATCGATGATGACAAGATGGTTTGATTCTCGAAGGACTGATGCATTGAAATTAAAAACAACTCTAACCCGTGGAGTGGAAAAAATGTTACAGGTAGTAATCTAATCCAATGTGATCGCAGCTTTGTTGTTGTGTGGGTGCAGGTTTGTTTTTTAGTGGCCACAACTTTGTTTATATGTGGGCGCAGCTTTGTTAGCTGTGTAGCCGCAACTTTATTTTTTGTGTGGCTGCAGCTTTGTTAGTTATGTGGCCACAACTTTGTTTATGTATAGCCGCAGCTTTGTTTTTGTGTGGCCGCATCTTTACTAAAGTATGCACATTTATTTCTTTTGTAGAGTCGTGTGGAATATTCTAAGCTTCTAAGTGTTCAAGATATTGATGCTTATCAAGTTCAAGTGACAGGCGGAAGATCATCTCTACATGTCGTAAATTTGAGAGATAAAAATTGTTCGTGTTGTCGGTTTGACATGGAAAAGTTGCCATGTGCGCATGCTTTAGCGGCGGCTGATAGTAGAAATATCTCACCTATTTCTCTTTGTCATCCATATTTCAATAGTGGCTGCTTGTACAATTTGTATTCTACAGCCATCATGCCGAGGGATTTTTCTTTGTCAATATCGGAACATGTTGTGACAAAGGTATGTGCGCCACCTATTCCTAAACAACTACCAGGTAGGCCCAAAAAATCAAGAATCAAACCAATCCTCAAAATTGCAATGGAGAAGAAAACGCCAAGGAAACAACACACATGTGGTCACTGTAATGAAGTTGGACATAATCGTACAACTTGTAAAATAGAATAGAGAAGTGTTGTATTTGAATCACTTGAATTGAATTGTTAAACTTTGTTGTATTATTATTGTTGTATCGTAAACTTTGTTGTAATATTGGTGTTCTATTCGTAAACTTTGTTGTATTAAACTATTGTTGTATTCTAAACTTTGCTGTAATATTGATGTTGTATGATATTGGTTTGTATAATATTGGTGTTGTATGATACTGGTGTAGGGTTAAAACTTTGTTGTTCATGTTTCTACTAATGTTCTATTTTTTAAAACAAAGTTGCAGTAACACATAACTGCAGTAACACATAAAAAAGCTGGAGTAACACATAAACAAAGCTGCAGTAACACATAAACAAAGCTGCAGTAACACATAAAGAAAGCTGCAGTAATATTAACAAAACTACAAAGCTGCAATAACACATAAACAAAGCTGCAGTTAAAAAAACTGTAGTTATACATAAACAAAGCTGCAGTAACACATAAAGAAAGTTGCAGTAACACATAAAAATGTTGCGGTAACACAAAAATAAAGCTACAAAACTACAGTAATACATCTAATGAGAGAATACAACTCAGATTGAATTATCGTTTAGCTGGGGTATTTTGAAAGCTTTGCCACGAGGTAATGGGTTAGTCATAACTGGTCCTCTCGTATCTAGAACTTCATCAAACAACTCTGCTGGTAATCTCTCTCTAATGACCATGATATTCTCATCATTAAGCCCTTGGAATGTTCATCCTAATGCAAGACACTCAACATACTTTATAGCGTAGACACCACAATCACCTGGATTCTTGTTGAGTGGAACATTGGCTCTCACTCTTCGCAGCCCATACATGTTATTGCTCTTTGGGTGCTCATTCCTTGGAACCATGATATTTAGTAACTATGGGATAACCCTGCGGAGAAACTCACATCCTATAACAATTTGTTTATCCGTTGTATGAGACGTGATGGATTCATAAACATATATCATCTCCTTCTTGAAGTTGATGTCCATAACAACCCAGTGATCATCTTTCACATTAAAAGCACCATATAAGTTATCAATATCATGAATCCATCTATTTTGGGTCATCGAGTCGGCAGGAGCTTGACTGTTAAACTGGTCTATGTAATGAGTGTTAAACAATACTTTGATTGTTTTTCCCAGAACCGATTTGAAATCAATAGCCATGGTTGACAAGAACCAGTGATCAATGAAGCCTACCCTTTTGCGGAAAGGTGAATGCTCACGCATAGACCTAAAGCGAAACATTGTAAATGCTGCAGCCAAGTGCTGTAGAACAAAAGGAAAAGAAAAAATTAGAGAGAGTTCCAAATTAATATGCACATAAGAAAACAGATTCATTTTTAAACTACTTACAGAATCACGCAACCAGCCATACTCACGGTGGCGTCATTCCTCCCTAGGAGTAATAATCTCTCTAAAGAACTCCCTATTTGAATCCATGCCTTCTAGTGGTTGTTCCCTTTAAAAACAAATATTCATTATCAAACTTTGAATAATGTCGATATTAGTAAATAAGAGATATTAGATAGTTACTCTTCCCTGTGTATGAAATCAAGTATTCTGATATTTTTGTATATCAACATCTTCCATAGGATCATAGTCGAGTTGCCAATGATGCATATAACAGTAGAGTTACCAATGTATGAAAACTTTTGAGAAGCCGCTAATTACGGAACTCTCTTTTGCACAAGTGTCTTTTTCATCTTTTGCCTCATTAGCATCGGCATCTTGTGGATTTGACAACCCTTTTTGGGAAATTGATGCCATTTCTATGTCTTTTTTTCTCTGTTGCTCAGTTATGTCTTCAACATCACTATCTCATTCACCTAAACCAATCTTTCTCTTTTTCTCTACTTGAGCATCACTTATCTTTCTAATTTTTTTGTTCAATTCCCTCTTCACAACTTTTTAAACTGGAATCCACTCTGATGAACCCTTGGCCTCTATTACCAACCATGACTGCATAAATAAGTTAACAAGTCCAATAAGCAAAAGATAAACAAACCTGCAGAAACATTTAAATAGTTTTGCATCTATTGACCGGTGTTTTAATACATGCTTCATCATCTTGTTTATGTTTTTTTTTTGGCAACAGTTTCTTTAGATTTAAGCATATCTCCTTGCTTTCGCAGATCATTGATATTCAATGCATCCTTGGTCCTCACAGCAAATACATCGTTGGTCCTCACAGCCAATACATCCTTGGTCCCCGCATCCAACCGTAACTGCATTGATATGTTAAAAAGTCCATTGAACGTGTAAAAAATAATCTAACTAAACAAAGCTGCGGCTAAAGAACAAAAAAAGCTGAACAAAGCTGCAGCTAAAGCTAAACAAAGCTGCGGCTAAAGAACAAACAAAACTGCGGTAAAGCTAAACAATAATCTAACTAAACAAAGTTGCGGCTGAAGCTAAACAAAGCTGCGGCTAAAGCTAAACAAAGTTGCGGCTACAGGTAAACAAAGATGCGGTAATAATAAAACTAATCGGTGTTTTACTAGTCGCTTCATCATCTGGTAGGTTTGAAATGGTGACACTAACTTTTTTTTTACATATACTCTTCCCTTCTCGTTCTCGCAGATCTTGGATTTCTCCCTTAACTGCAGCTTAAGGTTCGCATCAAAACCATCCATTCTTGTATCAAACTTATTATCCAACTCGCAAAGTTTGTGGCCAAAAGTTTCGATGACTTTCATCATTCCAGCAATGGTAAATTTGCTATCTTCATCAACCTACACATTTAAAAACAAGACTGATTAGTGTGAGGAATCACAAACACATGTTTCTTTAAATAAACAAACTAGAGTACTAACATTTGAGGGGCCATTTCCTTCGATCTTCTTATTTTTCTTCTTCTTTGAAGTTTGACCAAAGTCAGACATAACAACAGACTTGGTACTTTTCATATCAGCATGTGGTACACGCTTCTTCAAAACTTTTTTCTCTGCATGCCAAAGATTTGCAATTAAACAATCTCCAATGATATCTTCAATCACTTGTCAAGTTTTGGATCCAAGTTGTTATCTTGGTCACTCCACTGAGGATACATATCTTCTAATGCAACTGGAAGCATATGCCTCACACGAACCTAAAAAGGATCATAATATCATCACTATAATAAAAGCTGCAGTAGAACAAAGAAGTTAGGCATACATAAATCATACCTCTCCATGTTTGGCTTTCTCGTTTTTTATTAAGTCTTCATATTTAAATTGCTGACGACTTCCTCGCCAATTAAGTAGAGGTATAACATGCACAGTTCCACGCCTAAACCCGTAAACCTCTCCAATAGCAGGAACATATTCAAATAACCATATGAGCAAAGCATGAACACATCCGTGTAACTGGCAAGTGTCGCTTGTGTACTGAATAACTTTAACTGAATTTACTATACTAGTAAACCCCTCTCGAACCCAATGATATCTTTCAAAACTCTTTGCATCAAACACTCTTCTTGCACTACTCAAATATATCCTTGATCCATGATTAATGCCATATATTCCAACATGCAGGATGCATAATCTTTCTATCATCAACCTTTTCTCCTTGCTCTAACTCTGACAACCTTTTAAAATCTTCAATAATTCCACCCAAGATGGACCATCCCCTAAATCATTTATTTCCAAAACGCTTCATAAGCAACATCACCATTATCTGATATACTGTCTGATGTAGTCTCTAATGAAAATGAGTCACAATTAAGACATGCCATCTCCTTAAATTTGTTTAGCGAAAACCTGAGTGGCTGACCATCAATCAGCAACCATAACTCGTGAATATTGTTGACTGCCAACTGATGTGGGAGGAAGAAACGAACAATCTGGGATGACTATATGTACTTCTTCTTCAAATCTATGTCTAGTAGCTTAAGAAATACCCCAACAGATGAGTTCTTCAACTCATTACAAGCATCTGAACCAATATAGTCTTTCATCATCTTAAATTTAGAAAGATAACAATTGTGGTTCATGACCGCAACTTTGCAATGCTTCACATCCTTAAACAATCTAGGAGGATAAAATGTCATCTATCTGCAATCAAAACAAAAAACAAAAATATGCGATCAAACAAGAGTGTCAAAGCTACGGCCACACAAAAAACAAAGGTGCGGCTACACAACTAACAAAGATGCGGCCTTATAACTAACAAAGCTGCGGCCACACAAAAAACAAAGTTGCGGCCACATATAAACAAAGTTGCGGCCACAAAAAAACAAAGTTGCGACTATACAACAACAAAGCTGCGGCTACACAACAACAAAGCTGCGGCTACACAACAACAAAGCTGCGACTACTCAATATTAAAACTCTGATAACAAATACACAAAGCAGTGGCTACATAACAACAAAGCTGTGGCTACACAAGCTGCGGCTATTAGAGTTTGACCTAAATTTGGACGTAAAGTTGAAAGAAAAAAAAAATTAGGGTTTAACCTAAATTTTGCGACAAAGATAAAACGGAGAAGAGGAGATGAGACAAAGTCGATTGAAATCACGGAGACTCGTTGTTGAAATCGACAGAGCTCGTCGGTGAAATCGATAAAACTTGTCGGTGAACAAGTCGCTGGACTCGACAGAACTCCACAGGACCCGACATCGAACAGACTCGACGGCGGATAGATTCGATAGAGACGAAAAATTTTAGATCGAGAAGAATGATGGAGAAATTTTTGAGAGAGAAAAAAATGAATAGTGTTTTTTTCTTAAATTTTTTGTGCCGACAGTTTTTTTTTAAAAAAATTAAACAGTTTTTTTATGTGTACAATTTAGAATTAAATTCCAATCTTTTAATTCATTACTATTTCTAAAATATTTTTTATTATAATCAAATGTTTAACTAATATTTTAACAATTATAAAAAATTAACTGATAAAAGTTTTTTTGTATTTTACTATTCATTCTGATCATAATTTTGATAAAAAATAAAATATGTGTTATTTTATGCAATTTTCATTTAAAAAAGAAAAGTAAAAGAACATCACAATTTTATTACATTATTCCGGAAATATCGCTTATACCGATGAGATTTTTCACGGGGGCAAGGGGACCGCTAACGTGGGTAGATGATAACAAAATGAAATAATTATGTAATAAAAATAAAATTGATTTTATTTATAGTTTGTGAGATAGGAAAATATAAAAATAATAATATGGTTTAAGATCTACTGTGAGATGCATCCCACACTCCTTCACAATCTTATAATTAAACATTTTCTGGATTTTTTGTAGTTATACTTTAATTTGTTTCAGTGGTGGGACCAATGAGTGATTGGAAATGCAAAGATAGTGGGAGCTATACTTTAGTAAATTACAATTTATTCATTCTTACACAAGATCTACTGTTTTAAATATTTAAGCATATGCACATGGCAATAATTTTTTATGATTGTTTACCAAGAATGCGGTAGTTTAGGATTATTATTTTGTTGGGTAGGTAATCGGACGACACGTAGCTTATTATAATTAACAGATCTGACTCTCTTTTTGTTTTTTCAGATCTAAAAGATTTTTATACTTTATAAATTATAATTTGTGAGACTATTTTAACCCATTTCTCTAAAATTTAACTCAAATTATTGAGACCATTCACTATTCTATTTTAAAGCTCGAATCGAATGTTAATTATAAATTATTTTTCGTCAAAAAAGTATTTGATGCAAGAAATAGAAGTGTAAAAAGATTACTAAACATCTTTTTATAGATGTTATAGCTGATTACTATGTGAGACCATTCACTATTGTTGATACTAAATTTTTAAAAATTAAGAAAATAGATGTTATAGCTGATTACTATGCTCAGTTTTATAAAAAGATGACTAAACATTCTTATTAAAAAAAAAGAGTAAACGTATTTTTATTTCTTCAGGTGATTAAATAAATAACCCACGTGGAAGACAAATATTTTGCCTTAATACTTGCATCTTTGAAGTTGTTTATTTTTGTCGAAAAATTGTTACAATTTATTTCCACAAATTATTCTTGTCTCCCAGGATCAATCTCTAATTGATCATATCAAACGAGATAAAACAGATGATGAATTAAAGATAATCAGAGAATGGAGTCAAAGCGGTTCTCTTTGTGAGATAAGTTAACAATGCCATTTTATCAAGCTTTTTAACCAAAAGAAAAAAAAATCCATTTTATCAACCCTGTTTTTTTTTTTTTTTTGGGTCGTCAACTAATTTCATCAATTAGAAAATAGTTTATAAAGTTGAAGGCCAAAATGTTACATAATTCTAAGGGTTACATAACTTACATAACACTTAACCCAAGGGATATTCGTGTGTTTAGGCAAAACTATTTTTACGGCTCACATATTTATTGAAAAGTAAATGAGACAAGTACAATGGCAAGACGAAAAAGATATTAAAATTAAAATATCTTCCTCTTAGTCTTAGCGTTACAAAATCTAGAGAAAAAATTAGCATTTATTTGTTAGTCAACAAAACTAAATAGTTTTGCTGATCTTATCTAAAAATGAAAGTAAAATCTTCTTATTAAAATTTTCTTTAAATACAAATAAATATCTTCGCTTAAAATGAATATAACGCATGAACCCGACCAACTAACATATTTGCAAATTAAACCATTTGAATTTTGGAAAAAATAAAAGTTTGCTGCAAACCAATTTCTTTTATTTCATACATATCTACTAAAAGAAAAAAGTTTAAACCTCTATCCATGTCAAATTAGTATACAGTATGTCCCAATCTGCTGAACTATTCAAAAATTAAAACAAACCAATAAATAATTTTTTTTTTAAACAGAACAAATCACGAAACCGGCCCTCGCTAATCTAGTCATACTCAAACTAAAAATCCCTAGAGATATTTTCATAAATATTTCCTTTCTATTTTTAACTAAAACAAATCTAATTTTTTTTTAAAAAGAAAAAAAGACTTTAATTTTGTTCACAGCATCTCCAAACCTAGGCTCTTGCGGCCAAATACCTAATCGCATTTTTTCTAGTTAATAAAAAATAATAATTCATTAAAAAAAATGAAAAAAAAAATGCGTGATTTGATTAATATCATAAGGTAGTATGGCCCTATAAATGAACAAGGGACCTCTCCAATGGCCCTCTTCTCTCGTCTTTCTCTCTTTCTTCTCTCCTAAAAACACTACCACACACTTTCACGCCTTTTATCATCCTTCTTCTTCTTCATCTTCTTCTCCTCTCTCCCTTTATCTATAATCCATGTTCTTCTTCTTCTAGCTCGCTCTCCGCCATAGCTTCTCCTTCCTTCTCAAGCTGTACAGTTAAAGCTTAAGGTAAAAAGCTCTCCTCACTCCCATCGACTTTTTTTTCTTTTCTTAGATCGGCGAATCCTCTCTGTAGATCCGCTTTACGCTTAGATCTATAAAATCTTATCTCGAGTTCTACTGAATCGAAATTGACGGATCCGTTCTGATTTTGTCTCACTGATTCATATAGTGAATTAGATCTTCGATTTCTGCTCAGATCTGATTTATTTGAATTTTTATGAAACAGGTCCAAAATTTTGATTTAATTTTGTTTTTAATTCCCGGTTCGACGATGAATCACTGGGCGGTTCAACCAAACGCTTTCGCTGCCGGCGGTGAATTCAGAAGCTCCGTTTCAGTTATCGAAAGAGATCATCAAACCGTCGTTTGCCCTAAACCACGTCGTATTGGTCTCCGTAACCATACCAATCCATCTCCGTCTCTGCGTTGTTACTTCAGGTTTTGATTCATTTCAATTTCTTCTTCGTGAATTGATTAAATTTTACTGAGAATTTTTTTGAATTGTTTCCACAGCCATCAATTGGAGTTATGTGAATCCAAAGCAGAGACTGATATTTTAGATATCATACTCACGAAGGTATAATTATAATTTGAATATTTTTTTATTTGGTAGGTGAAATTTGTTTATCAGAAAAACTGGTTACGTTTTTGGTAGGGATCTCTCAATCAATAATAAACCATATAATAAAAGTATTTTTATTTTCGAAAAAAATGAGTAATCGTGTACGATTTCTTGATATTAAAAAAACATGTGAATTTGTTTTGTGAGATGAGACTTTATCGAATAAGACGTTTCGTCTTTCGACTTAAATCGTTACAGCACATAGTATATAGTTAGTGGGCCATTTCTCTAATAAATATTGCGTATGATTTAGTCATCAAACTATATAATAAAGTTTTATTATTAACATAAACTTTGTTAATTTATGATGTTAACACAGGATGGTTATGGTACGGACCAAGTTAATAACACGAAGGTATTAGACTCGCCGTCCCCGTTTTTATGTGGGTCGCCGCCGAGCAGAGTTTCTAACCCATTAACACAAGATGCTCGATTTCGCGATGAGAAAATCATACCGGTCTCTTCTTTACCGATCCCTCATCCGCCGTTGGGTTTACCTCCGTCGTCCCCTTCTTCTTCCTCTTCGGGAAGGAAAGGAGGAGGATGTACTAGAGGCAATTTTGGTAACAGCCCAAAGGTTAGGGTCGAAGGATTCGATTGCCTTGACAGGGATAGCAGAAACTGCTCTATCCCTGCTTTGGCATAGAAGCAATGAAAACCTTATTGGGATTTTCATACATACTCTTTTGAATTAACTCACACAAAAAAAAATTCAATTAGTGCGTCGTATATATTATGTGTTTTAAGGATATGGAGTTGTGTGGAATCTTTTGAAGGGAAGAGTAAGAGTCCGAGTATAAGAGTACGAGAGTTCGATTCCTTTTGGAGTTTTTTTTTTTTTTTTTTCAAGAGTGTAAATAGGTGACGGAGAAAATTTCTGGTTACAGTGTCTTTTTTTTTGTTTTGGTCATTTTGTAAGTATTAAGGTAGAAATGAGTTTGTTGAGAGGAAAATAAAAGTTAGGTTTATGGAGAAAATATTAAGTATTTGGAAGGTCTTTTGTGTAAAGTAAAGAAGAGGTTTGGGACCTAATCAGAGAGAGATAGAAGAAAAAGAAGGGTATTTTGGTTATTTTCTTTTAGTTTTTTTTATATAAGTCGGTTCTGAAGATGAGAAAATTTGTACAAAAAGAAATTCAAATGATATTTTATTTACTTTGAAAGCATCGAATCTTATTGTTTCTCAGAAGATGATGTAATGAATTAAAAAGCTGTGGTACTGTGAAATGCCATGTGTTAGATTCACGTTGGTGACTTCACAAAAAATATCTGGTTGGTCTTTTATCAACTATTGTATAAAAATCTTCTACTTCGAAAATAACAACGTCCTCTTTTTTAAAACAGTGAATAATAAAATACATTTAATTGTTCTTATTATTGAGAATGTGGAATATGTAACTAAATTAAAACTCATTCATATTTTTAAAGAGGAGTTTAAAGGTTGAAATAAAATCAAGATGCATTTCGTTTATCACATTATATAAAGCTTGATGAAAGTGTGAATATATTCGTGATAAGATAAAGTGCGTTTTTTATAAAAGAGAAATTTAAATAATGAATAAAAAAGGGAGAGGCAGAAACAAGAAACAACATGCGGACTCAGCATCTTCTACGCTTTTGGTTACAAGAATATCGTCAGATCTCCGAAAGCCTGACACTCTGCTACCTGCTGCTCCATCTCTTTTTATTTCTTTCTTCTGTTTTTTAAATTCTGTTAAGAAAACTTCTTTTTAGCTCAAAAATTCATTTCAAGTTTCATCTTTTATTTTTCTTTACAAAAAGCAAAAAAAATATATATTCTTTTAAAGTTATTTTACTTTAACAACATTTAAAATACAAGACTTCCAATTTAAATTATTGTGTTAAATTTAAAACCATATGAAAATTGATATCAATGTATGTATATTTTATGGCCATAACATGAAAATTGTTGTATTTAAGTAACGTAAATTTCAATTTGAATTTAATATAAATAACAATTTGTCATTATTGTACTATTTTGTTATATTCGTAGTGATTATCCCTTTAGTTTTGATACTGGTCACTGGATAAAAATTGTATAAATTAGGTGATACTACCGTTTATAGCTTTTGGCCTGTGAGTAATTCCCATCTGAGACCAAAGTTATTTTCTTAAAAGTCATCTAAAATTTTCAACTTATCTAATTACTTTATAAATTATAATTTGAGAGTGTATCTCTAATATCTACTAAATAAGCCTAAAATATCCAAGTGTCTAAATATCTGATAACTGTAGTTTTAAGAGTGGATCTCTAATATCTATAGTCTAAAATATCCAAGTATCATAATATCTAATAGCTGTAGTTTTAAGAGTGGTTCTCTAATATCTATAGTCAAATATGAAATATCTACGTAAAATATCTAAAGTATCACAGATAGATCTACATCGGATGACTTAAGAACTTCATTCTTGTCTAAGTTGTCTTTGTATCTCAAGGTATTAGAAACAAATACTATCAGAAATTCAGAATTACTACAAAAATATTAATAAAACTTCAACGCAATAAAGGGTTCGGAAAACAAAAGTAAGTGAAGGGATCGAGGTAGTTTGAAGATAAGAGTCATCAACGTTAGTATTATATGTTTTCAGTTAAAGTTGACAAAAGAAAATACATGTTTTAATTAAATTTTTAAACTATAGTAATATTTTTATAAATAAAACTTTGGAGACGCGAAAGGATGTAAATAGCGAAAAAATGTGGGCCGCCGATAAAATTGACCAAAGAGGGAAGTTGTTTAGTTTCGTAAATTGTGAACCCATTGTCTCCCTCTCCCTTCCCACTTATTCTTTAATTATTCAAAAATCATCCCTATTATTTTAGAGTTTCACATTTACACCCTAGCAAGATTATGAAAGAACAAGGGCTATACATTTTCTTGTTTTCTCAATAACATCGTCCGCTGACTTACTTCTCGAAACCTTATCAACTTTAGAAACACGAATTATTTCCAAAAATAATTATGTAAGCAATTGTGCGAAATTATAAGATTTTATTTATGGTGGTACATCCGAATTTGTTGTGTAATACAATTGCTAGATTTGTTTGTCTAAATGATAAAAATAAATTAATTGAAAAAATTCAAAAATTAGTAGTTGTAGACTTGTAGTTTTAGAGGTGAATATTAGCAATTGAAAAAATAAATTAATTGAAAAACTGAAAAATTCATTTAATATAAGTTTAAATAATAGGGATAGACGTTTTCTATGTTGTACACTTGTACTATGTTTTAGGAAACAATTGCACCACAAAGTTAGATATGCAAAATTTGTGTAGTCTTTTTTAATCTATCCCTAGTATTTAAACTTAATAGATTCATATTCATGATACACCACATGTCAACTAATTTGATATAAATAATAGTTTATCAGTTTTTAATGTTTTTAAATATTATATTTTGTTTGTACAATTTAAGTTTATTTTTTATAAGATTTATTTATATTTTATTTTGTTTGTTTAATATATTCTGTAATTTTATTTATTTATTATTTATGATATATTTAACATGCTTTAAATGTGAAGTTTGTTCATTTCCATATAACAATAGCAAAGTTTTGTTATCAGAATCAAACATATACCAAATAAAATGCGTTATGTACTCTCATGTAAACAGTTTAGAGCAAATCTTACCACAAAACTTGATTTCCTAATTTTTTTAACAAACTGCAAATACGTTTTGCCATACAGAAAATTTATATTTTTTTCGTCATAACTGATCTGTTTTTTGCAAAATAAAAACTGGGTTCTGTAATTTTCTTAACAACCTGCATATCTATAACTCCCTACCAAAATAAATAATTTGAAAATTTCCTCCTAAAAAAGGATTTGTAATTTTCCTGCAAAAAAAATGTAATTGAATCAAAATATATATAGAAACAGAATTAATTTTATTAATTATATATTTTATATTTTATATTATAGAATAATTTAAAATAACTTAAAAATAAGATCAAATAAAGGTAAAATGGAATCATATTTATTTTTGGGAGCCGCTTTCCACCATTAAATTTGATCTTGTATTTTTCTTAGGGAGCTGCAAATCAGTAATTGAAATATTTACAATTTTCCGTAAAAAAGGAAAATGTTCCTTGAAAAAAAATACTTAAGTTTGTAACTTTCATAACAAACTCCAAATCCATATTTTTCCACAAAAATGGAAAAAACCTATAAATTTTCCCGCTAAATACTGATCTTTAAGTTCTCCGCTAAAAATATATCTGAATATGTTATATAATAATTCAAAAATAATTTTAAAATAAGATCAAATAAATGTGAAATGAGTATCCAATCTATTTCCAAAGAAAAAAATTTTATCTTATAATTTTACCAACAAAGTGCAAATCCGTTCAGGGAAAATGATAATTTTTCAATTTTCCCGCTAAAAATTGATATGTTCTCCGAAAAAAAAATTCGACTCTATAATTTGTTTAACAAATTGAAAATTCGCAAATTTTCACCAAAATAAAAATTTAGATATTTTCAGCCAAAAACGGACTTGTAATTTTTCCGCAAAAATAAATATATTTGAATTTTGTAGAAAAAATTAAACTTTAAAATAATTTGTAAGAAGATCAAATAAAACTGAAATGAGAATCATAATTAGGTCTGAAGATTTTCATTTTAGACAATTTAAAACTATTGTTGGTTTCCATAATATTGTTAATTTAATTTGTTTGGATATACATTTAACATTAATTTTGTTTTATTTATTTTATTATGGGTGTTTGGAAATATCTTTTAAATTAACTTTTTTTAATAGTGTAGTAAATATTAAATGAATATGGTTATGTTATTGTTGGGTGTTGCAAACAAAAATTCTTTATATACAAAAAAAATAATATTCAAAACATCTGGCAGTATGAAACGAAATGAATATTTGATATTTTCTCTATCCTACGTTGTATTTTATGCATCTCATGGTGGTATACTTAATTATTGTGTCCACAACCAATATATTTTGTTAAAATGTAAAAGAGTTGGCAAAATAGTAATGAATCATTGAATGTGTTTTAATTCATGTTTTAAAAATTGCTAGGCGCTAGTTGAGCGATCAAAGGTGGGTCTAACGATTTATAAAAAATGGAAGATTAAACAGAAATTAATTAGGGATTAGTTTTGAATAATGTCATGTATATATATTAAATATTGGAATATATGATATTGAAATTATTTGGTCCAGTGGTGTGATGCCTCTATAAGGCCCTTTCAGACCCGGGATCTATGTTTAGAGGAGGTGTGTTTTGTCTATTTTTGTTTTTTGATTTTTTAGGTTTAAATAGAAAATTACAGAAATACCCTCGTCTTCTTCCTTTGTCTTTGCGATTTGAACTCTTACTTCCGCCATTTTTTCTTCTTTTCTCACAATTGTTATCATTTTTACTTGTTTTTTCCAATGATTTTTACCCAAATATGATAAATCTACAACTTATTAACCGATTTAGATCTTAAATTTTATTTAAATTGAAATTTTTGAAAAAGTTCTGATTTTCTGACCGAACTGAACAAATCGCAGCGGTGGAACTCCGATGAGCGCCTAATTAGACGTGTAATCGGCTAGACGCCCGATTTTTAGAACATGGGTTTTGATAGAAATGTCAATTAACTATATGGGTTATACACTTTTCATGGGCCATCAGATACGTAATTAATCATTGACTTACTAGATTTATATGATGGCCCATTTAAGCTTTGGTATCTAGGCCATTAAAAAACGAGGCGGTGTTTACAAATCGATTGAGATATGAACGATGCATACGTTGGTGGAGATTAATGGTTTTTCACGTGATTTCAAACGTGAAAGTAAAAGGTATTCACGATGCTACTATTCTTTATGTGATATTTATTCTTTTATACATATGTTACGAAAACGATCATAAAAGTTTGGATAATGTTTGAGATGATAAACTCGTGGGCGGATAAAATATTAAGTCGGCACCGTGATCCATTTCATTTGCTGAAATTAGAATATTAAGATATTTGAAAAAACGAATAAAAATTTGGATCCATCAAATTACATCAGATTACCAGTGTAAAATTTTCTTTATCTCAAGTGGAGTTTCAGTTTTCTAATTTAGTTTTTACACGTTTTATTACTTTTTGAAAATACAAACAAATTTTACTATCTTTGAGTAAAATAAAATTTCAAAAACTTAATTAGATGAGATAAAGAAATATTTTTGTTTTTAAAACAAGAAACCATTATAAAAAAACTCGCTATTTTGTGTAAAATATAAATAAACCATTAGCTAACCACTGAATAAAGAGATTTCCATGCATGTATGTATCTTTATTCAATAACTTAGAATTTTGTTCTCCAATCTAATATGAATTAAATATACTTAAATAACAGTATCTACTAATTGTAGTTGATTGATGTTTGTACAAAAGCACTTAACTCAAACAATCTAAAATAGAAACAAAAGCTCAAAACAGTCCAACTAAAAACTTTATCGGGCATTTATTAATTTAAAATTGTGGAACTAACATATCCGCATGGTGACAATGAGAAGCAAATGAAAGTAGACGAAGAGAAGGTCCACTTCCCACTTGCCTCTTCCGATCCCCACAATATTCATTATTCAAAATTTTCATTATTCAACTTGCCTCTTTGCTATTCCTAAAATACATTTTTGTGTTGTCTTTATCTTTCACATTATCATCTTTTCTTTTTAGAAAATTTTGTATTTGTTCTAATCCATTTTGGGTAGTTACTCCCCCACTAGAAAAACACAACATGTACATGAGGAGGACATCCCTATCAGTTATAGACCTATCGTTAAATAAAGGTTGTCGACCAAAGGTCCGAAAGAAATAAAATAAAGTTTATTTTCCAATATTGGTTTTAGAAATGAGAAAAATGTCGAGTCAACTTTCCGTTAGTTGTCTCCGTTAATATCAAAACGACGTTATTTTATTTAATTAATTAAAAAAGAAAAACTGAGTCCAATAAAAATTATTATGTGAAAGACTCATAACTAACCCTCATCGATTGAGGTATGATAAAAATTTTGGTATTATAACAATATATATAGTTAATTAATTAAAGTAGCAAAACTAAAATAATGATATATATATATATATATATAATTAAAATCAAAAACATATACTAACCATTAATCCGCGGTTAATTTATAAATAAACTAAAACTATATATAAACATAAATAAATTAAATTGACACTATAATATTTTTACTTTTTTAATTTTAATTAATTATATATATATATATGTATAATCTCCACAAAAAGAATAAAATAAAATAAACTAAAAATATATTAGTGTGGCTTGACAGTTATTACTAGTTTCATTATTTTTAATTAATTGTATATATATATATATATATATATAACGAAATCCCCATCAAAAATATTTTTAAGAACAAAACTAAATTTTTTTATATTGTGAATCAATGATTATTAATGACTTTTATTTTAAATTAGTTACATATATATATATATATATATATAACATTTTTGTATTTGTTAATTTAAATTAATTCCTTACATATATATCCTATATATAATGGTTGAAGGAAGTCTCTCCATGTTTGACACATCACCATTTGAGAATGCTCTCCAAATTTGACATATCAACTTTTTTTTTTAATTTAATAAATCAATTAATTTGAATTTAATTACTTAAAAATCTGTAATACATTAAACACTTCAAATTAAAGTCTTAAAAACCATAAAACAAAATCCTATATATAATACGAAATTTGAACTTATTTTTCATTTTCATCATCTTCTTTTACACGTTTAATTTTCACTGTCATTTTTATTAAGTATACCATTAAAATAAAAAATAAAATAAAATAAGAGAAAATAAAAAGGACTTCTTCCATTATAACACATCAACATAACTAAAATTAATATAATACATAATAGTTTTCCATGTCTTTTCACTTTTCGTTTCGGTTTATGAAATTATTCATTCGATCATTCTGGTTTTATTTACAATAAGTTGAAGTAATGGCCACAACTCATAATTAATAGAAGATATATTCAATCTTCATTCACACTTTTGAACATGCAACTGAGAGGTTTAAAAATTACATGAATATAGATTTTTCACAAAATGTCAAATATGAAAACTGATAATAATTGTTATGTGCGAGTTTTATTATGAATTATTTTGTCTTAATTTTTAAAAACTTCTGAAATTTTATTGTACATATACTTTAACATAATTATGAAAAAATCTAAAATTAATTTTATGTAATTAAGTAAAAATTGTTTTGAAAACCAATTAAAAAAAATTATAATAAAACTTGCGCATATGCGCGGGTATTGACCTAATATATATAAAGTAAACTAAACTCTATTCTCATGAAGCCACCTCATCAATCTTTTATCATAAAAAATGGACACATCAGCATCACTCAACTCATTACCTATTCTTTTAATCACTTTACCAACATGTCCAACACTTTAATTCTCATAACAATTAACATTTTTAAACGTAATGATTTTCTAAAGAATTTGAAAAGTCATTTATTTAGAAAAAATAATATAAACACTCTAATTTAGTAATCTTACTTTTATTAGATTTATACATATAGTTTAGAAAATTACTAAAACATATCAAAATACTAAAAATTGTTACTAAATTTAAATTAAGAGTTCCATGTTTATACATAATATTTTTTTTTTTATATAGTTCATAAAATTATTTAAATACATATGAAAGTATTAATCATTTTTAGTATGAGTTATGAACTCAAATTAAAGAGCCTCATGTTTATAAATAATAGATTAAATTGTGTATCTTTTGATTTAGAATTTAAAAATTAATAAGGATTAATTCAAATAACTGTCCATAAATCTAAAGATAGTTTTCTTAATTTGACATTTTTATTTTATAATTAGAACCAAATATTTAATGTAAATAGGTGATATGAAAAAATAAAATTTATTTTGATTATCATAAATCTTTGTTCAAGTGAACGAATCAGTAGTGGAAAACTCACATAAGCTTTTTGAAACTTGAATGACAAACTCCAAAAATTTAAAGGTCATATAATAATGCATATTATGAGATATATATTATGTTATCCTAAAACGTTAACATGTTCAAACTAAATTTTGAAAGGAAAACTGAGTTAAGTTATTAAAAATTTACAGCGCTAAGTCATTGACTATATATTGAATATGGATGGAGAAAAGAGAAACATGATAAAGATAATAAATATTATGTTTAAAACCAGCAAACATATTATCTATAGTTCAATATTTTGCAACGACAAGAGAAATAGAGATAGTACAAGTGGAACTTAGAAACATATAAAGTGTTTATGGAAAAAGTTCAATGTTGTTGGTGATCTATGTAACATGGTGTATGGTTCAGTTTTATCGTGTTGATGATGGAAAACAAATATAAAGAATGAGAGAGAACTAGAATGTGTATATTTTGAAAATATATCAGATGTTTATCAATATATAGATCAATATTTAATATATCTAACTCAATTTTTGAAAAAGACGTGTAAACATTGAACTTTTCGCTAAACTTTTGAATCATTTTTAGAATTTCGTCATTTTATATTATGCGATATTCATTATCTAAACAAAGATACAGATTTGAAGATGGATTTATGGATGGTTGGTTGGTTGAGTCGTGTTTAGTATATAGTCAGTTGTATGATGTTTTTGGATAAAATATTTAAGCGTCAAAAAATTTATGAATTTAAAATATATTTTTAGAATTGATTTTTGATCAATATAATATAATATATATATATATATATATATATGTTATCGATAAAATTTATTTCATAAAATATATATAAAACCGTTAAAATGAAATATACTAATATATTTTGTTAGTGAAATTATTTTTTAACTATATTAATATTAACAAATGATAATATAAATGTCACCCACTAGTATATATATATATAACATTTCTTTAATTTTGTTGTTTTAAGTTAATTGCTTACATGTATATGTTATATAAAATATATGTATATATATACACGCTCTGTTTGCAATAATACCAAATTGTTATCATTGGCCATATATAAAATTTAAGGAATGATGTTTTTCTTCAAAATTTAAGACCATGCTTCCACCATGCTCTTATACAAGATTTAGTTCCTGCCGTCAAGAAAAAAGAAGACCAGAACCAGATTATCTCCTGCCGTCAGAAAAAAAAGAGAGAGTTTAATCTCCAAGACTTTTGATGTCTTATGTCTACAAGTTACCAACGACACTTTAGGTAAGACTAATCAAAATTAGAGTACTAATACAAGAGGAGATATGGCGTGTGAAGTACTCTGAAGCAGGCACATAATATGATGGTGGGGAAAGACGACGTGGCAGAATCTCAACCGAATAAAAACGCCGTCGACACTGAGTTTCAAAGTCTGAAAGGTCATTGGATACCAACTCAATCATATATTCACTTTTGAGTGCAAGTACAGTTATCTAGGCACTTTGTTAGAAATTCCTCTATAGAACTCTAGGATAAGGTCTAAAATACTCTTAAATAAAACAGCTTTTAATCGGTAATTTAAATCCGGATTTAACACGTTTAATTTTCTTAATTTAAATACTCCGGAGTATTTATTTTGTAATTTATTTATTTTAAATGAAGATAAATAAATACTTATTGATAAGCAAGCAGCATGCTCTTTTCTTTATATAATAGTCTAAATAATAATAATAAATAAATAAAATGAGTTACTGATTGAATCATTCGCTGACTTGTTCATTCTTGGCTTGCCAAATTTTTTTGTTTTTGGCGATCACTTTGATGATTTTAAAAGTCGACTAAGTTTAAGTATGATTATAATTATATTGAACAGCGCATCTCATACACTTAAGAAGAAGTTCATATTTGTTTTTGATTGATTTATAGTAGTTATAGAAAAAAATACAAAATGTGATTAAAGTTTAAAGATTTTTTAATCAAACAGTAAATTATAATTAATAATTATAATATATATCATGTTTAACTCACTAAATATAATACATATTTATTATTTAGCTTTCTAAATTTATTTAATTGATGATTTGAGACCATTAATATTCTGATTATAAGTAAAATTCTCGAGTCTAAAAAATCTGATACTTCTGTTTATAAAGTAACTTTTCTTTCTTTCTTTCTATATTCGTTAGTTAGATTTATTATAAAATAAGAATTCATCATTTTGAATAAAAATGAATAACATATCTATGTATTTTTACATTTATACTATATTCAACAATTTGATTTTAGTTTAATCGATTTAGTTTTAGTTTTGTATTGTACCATTTTTTACATCTCTAGATATTTTGGATTAACCACTCCCAAAGATATTTGGAGAGTGGAGAAAAAAGGAGGACACGTAAGGCAAAAGGAAGAAGACAGATGTTGTGAGTGTGACGTAAGGCAACTTAGTTTACGTGAAACCTATGTCGGTAAAAGAATTCAAAAACAAATCTCCAAGTCTCTTTCTGTATCCAAAGCCCATATATGTCTTCTTCCACTAATGACTTAACCACTTCTTCTTATAAATATCCTCTTGACTTCACTCTTCATCTTTAAGATCACACCAATCAATCATATGAAGAGACAGAGAATAGAGATGGAGGAAGAGGGAACTGATCAATCATTGGCTACTGCAGCTATGGAAGTTGCTGTTGCTGCCGCGGCGGCAAAAGCAGCGGAGGAGGAGGAGCAATGGTGGGGCGGTGGAGTAGAGGAGGAGATGACGTGGAGCACCGTGTGGTTACCTTTTTGGGATGTTGAGTTCGTTGGAAGAAACTATAGTGTCTTGTTTAGTGATGTTGTTTGGGATGATGATATTTGGAACCTCAAAGATATAACTCATTCCTCATAGTCCTAATAATTCCCTTTTCCTATAGTTCCTTGAAGATAAATTTTTCCTTTGAGATGAGTTATCTTGATTTATGAGTTAGTGTGTTTAAAAACTTATGTTCATATCTTAATAATAACTTTTTAATTGCAAATATTTTATACTATATACGCCGTGCATCGGTTGTCTCGAGAGTGATTCTTACCAAATTCTAAAATATCATGCCTACGAAAATTAAATGACCAGTATGCCCACATTAGTTTTGTATTCCAATTTCTACATGAGTAGCTCCAAAAATCCGGATCCGAAGAACATAAGTGGATCCAAATCCTTTAAGATACCCGAATAGATCGCTTATACAAAACCCGAGAACCGAAAAAGTACTTGTACTTTATCTAATCAACTTGAACGTTAACAGATATTTTTAGGATATTTTAGTTATTTGGATGTTCAATCTAATATCTGAACCGTCCGAATTAATACGAAAGCGAATCAAACCGTACCGAATTTCTAAAATATTCAAACGATACCTAGGCTTTATATCTAAAAAATCCAAAACCAAAAAAAGAAGTGATCCGAACCCAAATGAGTATCCGAATGTCTATACTTATATATGAGCAACTGAAATTTTGTTTTCGTTTGGTTTTGAGTAGAAAAGTCATACCTAACAGAAACCAAGTTGTTAGTAGGGTTTGGTTCTGTTTAATTAAGCTATATATATATACTCGAGCAGAAATGCTTGAAATCGAATCAGGGTAGATTGTTTTTGGTTCAGTTCAGAAAATAAGAAGTAACATCATAACATGTGTTTTGTTTGTTTACTTTGGATTACTAAGAGTTTCTTGACTATAATCCCAACGGCCCAAAACAGAACATGTAAACTAGTCCTTACTTCAACGTTAAAATTCGTGAATGAGGTACTTCCTCTTTGAAGTTTTTTACATCAATGAAAATAAGAAATTAAACAAGAAATAAGAGGAGAAAAATAAATAGTTTGGGCTTTAAGGCTGAGTGAACGTAGAAATGGGGAGGCTTGTAGGCAATGAAACTGCAATGGACTTGATGCATTGACCATTGTTATCGAATGATTCGGATAAAGGCGTTGGGGTATTCTTTTCTTGCACTACACAACATTTTTCAACACTTGAGACGAATCCATGTATCCCATTAACATCCGTCGTAGTACCACGGTGACTTATTAATGCTCACTGTATATGAACCCATGTTGTCCAAAAACGTTGCCGTTTTAGTTGAAATTATAGCTTAACAAAATTTATGTCGATTAAAACTTCCAAAGTTAATTAAACTCGACGCAAGGAATCAATTTATTGTCGGGCCCGGGAGGTACAATTTTAATCCGGATCTAAAACTTTTTCCTTTCTAGCCATGTAGTTTTAATTGAAAAAGACAAGTTTTTGTTTGTCTACTTCTTAATGTCATACTTTTTTTATGTACAACTTACACAAGTGTAACTTTCCCACTTGAAAAGGAATACAAAAAATCATTTTGGGGCTTTATATGCATAAATAACAAATTTCCAAACTCATGTGTCAGCTCCTAATCTCATTTTTGGCTCATCTTTTGTCCCGTTATCAAGTTGATTCGAGTCTTATCCCCAATCGATCTTGATCTTAGGTTTCTTTTGAAATAAAAATTAGAAAAATTCAAAACCTTGTGCATTTGCATCTCAGGCACAGTTACTGCAGATCATCCACTTACATTACTCATTTTACTTTCTACCGTTAATTATGAACAATTTGTGATTATATTGATTCACTTAATTGGTTATCTCTCAAAACTATATGGTTACAAATCATTATTAAAATGCCGACATATATACTAGTGGGAGTGTTATATGTTTCTAATAGTAATCTAGAATGGATTATGGACCTAGCTAGCTAGAGCCTATAAGCAATGGACTCTGCCACCGTTACTGGCCATTAGTCAACGAAGTGATATTTTAGTTGGTGTTGCCGTCACTGGGAAGGCGAAAGTTGACTTGATCAGACCGGTGACTGGAACAACCATGTTGGCCTAGAGTTGGGGCCCGGTTAACGCCGCACAATGTCGTTTCCCATGATACAACCAAGTCATTAGCCATGCATGAGCAACCATGTTTTTTTTCTGTGTGATCAATTTGAGAGTGAATTACATTTCTCCCTAAAACGTCTTTAGATTCACACATTCATTTGATGTTTCGTCGAATTTTTTTATTTCTTGAAAAATGTGGGGTTATCATTTTCCTCATATTTTGTGTTCTACATTAATTCGAATGGCCACCTGATAAAATAAATTCATTAAATTAGCTTTGAGAAGAGTTCTTTAATTAACTTGTCCAACATGTAAACTTGTTGGACCACAGATTTCGCCACGTGGCACAAATCCGTTATCTTATCTCATCTCATCGACTTGTGTAGACAGGTAGCCTCAGACCTCTCTATTAGCAAGTATTGTTTGTTATCTTAATTCCCATGGTTATGAGTTCGACCAAGAGAAAAAGCAAATATTGTTCCATTCATTATCGTCTATCGACATCCTTTAAATAGTTAAATTGATCATTAACAATGTCTATATAATTTATAAAGTATGTACATATCTTAATAAAATATGCAGTAATAATGTGGACCTATCTAACATAGTAACACTGCGGATTATAATGTCGACCATTCCAAAGTTCATTGTTTTCTTATATGAGTTTTTGATATTTAATTGGCTACTTGTCCCCAGTTATAACTGAAAACAAGTTGCATGCAAATTTATAACGGCTCAATTAAATATTTAAAGTGTAAAGGCCACTTGTTCATATCATATAACGACATATATAGATCCATCCATTTGGAAGATATATCACATATCAATGTTAATTTTAAATGTCCAAAGCTTTTGTTTTATATAATTAAGGCTCCATTGACCACTTCTTATACACAAACACAAGTATGTAAGAGTGTTTCCTTTTCTACCAGTACGTAAGAGTTAAACCTACTAAAGTGGTCGAGTGATTTTGGATTTACGATGTGGTGTAAACCATGATTTGAAACTTTAACTGTCTTTTAAATCAACTAGTATTGATTTTTTTAACGTCAACTTTATTAAAGTTTGAAGTATCGTTTACATGATCCGAAAATAACAGATTCCGTTAAATGCAAACTTTGCTAATATATCGGCCACTTTGTTTAATTTTTGACACCAAAAAAAATCGAACTACTGAGAATTTATAATATAAAGATTTAAAAATATTAATAAAATCATTTTATTGTAAAGTTTGGATATCAAAGAATTCTGGATGTAAAATTTGATATACATGATTTAATTTGAGTTTTGGCATGGAAATTTCCTGATTAACAACAACAAAAATTGATGTCAATGTATATTATCCACGAGAAACATGGTTATTTTTCTTGCATCAAAATAATTTTGATTTTAAATTAAGCATACTTTTAATCTCGTATATTGAGAATATTTTTCATTTTTGAAGTTAGTATTTCATGTTTTGATTCACTTTATTTATTTTTCATCAGTAGAAAGATATGAGTTTGTTTCATATATTAGTAATTTATATCATATTTTTAAATTTAAATGAAATATTTTTTTCTAATACATTTATTTAAATGATAATTATGAGCCCATATTTACATGAAAATATAATATAGATTTTTTTGAAACATAGAATGTTTTATTCTTATTTTATTTTATGTACTTTAATTTTATATTTAATTAATGATTTCATGATTTATATGTTATGTTAATAACCAGACCTGGGATTATCAAAAATAGTAAATGTAATAAAGTAGTAGATAGTAACCCGCACTCTGCAGCCAGAGAAATATATACATAAATTTTAGTTTGTTACATAATAATAATAGTAATATTTTTTATTTAATTTAATTTATGTTTTCTAATTTTGTTTATTTAAATTACTAAATATCATATTCCGATTTAGACCCGTAATTAGATTAGTAAACTCAACTATCAAGAACTAATCTATTTTAGATTCAATGTTAAAATTGGTTGAATTATACTCTGATCTTTCTCTAATATATTTTGGATCCTATACTTTGATCTAGACCCGAAATACGATCATACTCTATGTTTTTATAATCTTATGTACAAAAAAATTTGGTAAATTTCGTTAAGTAGAATTATTAAATATATATTTGTTATTGTAAATATTTCGATGTAGTAATCAGAATAGAAAATATAAAGTTAGGTTGATTTTTGTTTTATCTCACACTGTGTCCACACGTATAAATAAATACATATAAATTCAAACACCAATTTGGCATGTTACATTGGTAGGGCTCCATACATATTTGGCCTGTTAATCAAAACAACAATATTTGTCCGTTTGGCCTGTTACATTTCAGGTTTAAATTTTTAGGAAAAGTAGACCGTTAGGATCTGTGTGTTTTCAAAAATAAGTTAAATAAATTTTGGACATTTTTATCCTTATTGCGTAAATTTAATTGTCATGAATGTATAAAAATGTAATGGCACTATTTATAATATAACACATCACTGTTGGTTATTTTGCTTATAACATTACTCAAATAATAATATAAAGATTAGATATGGTACTATTATAGTGACGAATCTCGATCATACTCATAGATAGGGATAAGACTCACAAGACAAGCCATAGTCGACACAAATTATATATTATAAATTTATCTATACCACTGTTTTGAAAAAATATTAAAAGGGGTATAAATAAGTTTATTTGTGTAATCGATAACAGTAGGTTCTCTCACAACAAAAAAAATCAATTGTAAACACGAATTTGTTTGAAAATTCAACCATTAAGAAAAACTACCAAATCACAATATTTATAGTAACAACTGAAAATGTTGAGTCGATTTGAACTTCAAGCCCAATAGATTTTTCTAAAAGGTCCATGGCGAAACTGTATTTATCCAATATAAAAATAATATTATGGGGCCAATTGATTGAAATTTTATTAATTGATTATTATTTATAATTATTTAGTTTTTTTTAACTTTAAATTTCCATTGCATTAGTAGCATTACTTCCAATTGGCAATACAAGCACTGAGGGCTATAGACAAAATGGCCCAACTAGCAATGATACTTAAAATAGCCTACAGAAGATCATGGCCCAAAACAAAAGGGGCAGAGTTTTCCAAATCCTATCAACCAATACCTGTACGTTGAAACACACCGAACCAAGTGGTGAAAAGAGAGGATGACCCAGGATTAGTTTAATGTGCCCCAGATAACGGGTCTAGACGCGCTCTAATGGTTACATGAATATCTTTGATAACAGCTAAGGCGGGCTTCATAATAGCTGAATGGAGTCTCGCATACTGTTCCCTCCAAATCGCATACATAGAAGCTTGAAAGATTAACTTGATAATGAGTTTGACATTTTTATCCCGAGAGGAAGATGAGAGCCAGAACATGATTGCTTCAAGGTCCGGAGGAGGTGGAAGCGAAGAGCTTTGGGTGAAGAAAGACCACACCCGACGGCTAAAAGAGCAATAAAAATAGATGTTTACAAGTCTCAGGTTGATCGTTGCAAATGCGACAAGGTTGAGGGACATTCATTCCCCAGCTCCTAAGCTTCTCCCATATTTGCAGCCTGTCACGAGCTATGACCCATAAAATAAAAGCATGCTTTGGAATTTAGCCCTTAAACCAAACCGCTTTATAATTATTTAGTTAAGGCTGTAACTTTTTAAAAAGTAAAGGTTAATAATTTATGATTTTTAAAAAAAATCAATGACTGAAGATAAATTTAAAATTTTGAACTGCGAATGATTTTAGGAATTTTTAGAAATTGCGGAAAAAATAAAAGTATAAATGGTTATATCAAATTTTATAAATTAAATTAATTTATCCTAACCTATCAACCTAGATGTAATTTAAAATAATATGTTTCTCCAATCTTCCGATAAAATGATGTTAAGAAAATCTCCATAGAAAATGAAACAGTTTTTAAAGTTTAAAGAAAGTAAACATTTTCAACAAAGTAAAATAAATTCTTATTTCTCAAAATAAATTCTAAATTTCAATGAATTAAAAGAACCAACAAACTAATTTCTCAAATTATACCGAGAAAACATTTAGTAAATTTTATATTTCGACATAATATACCATCCTTGATACAGTTAATTCACTAATCAAGAGTTATGTGGTAGAAGAATCTTTAGGATTGGAACTCGAACATGATTTTTTTTTTTAAAGCATATGAACTTTTTGTTTCCAAATAAATCAACCAATTTGATGAGTTGGTAATGATAATTAAAACCTAATGTTCTGATATCTCTATATATTCACATCTGCGCTATGGATGTTTCTGAACTAGTAGCTTCGTAGATAATCGATCACACGTCGGTCAATCTCCATCACATTGTGATAGTGGATTCGTACGTGGACTATATAACAAAGCATGTTCTTAAGTTGTATACATCTAGAGGATGGATCTCACTTCTGCTTGATAACATTATTAATCAGAGTAGTTATGCTAAATTTTATTTACTCAACTTTACTCTATTTTAAATGAATAAAGTTCAATACTTCACTTGTACTTTTTTTCTATTTATTCTCTCTCGCTATTCTTTAATTATATTTAAATTTCAATGAACTCCTTAATAGCTTCTTTATGACGTAAGAAGATGCTAAACCATGTAACTAGCATTTTCCGAAAAATAGATACATGTTTCAATCATATTGTGTAACACCAATTAACAAAAAACAAAAATTGATAGCAACTCTTTTCTTGTTACTTGTTTTCTTCTGAAATGCAAAAGTACAACATATGTAATTTAATTTATAATAGTAAAATTTGAATATTAAAGTTTTTTAAAAATTGAGTATTTACATACTAAATAATAAAACAAACAATTTCTGAAAATGTGATACTCAATAACGTTATTGTACTAAGTAAAACAACCTAGATATGTTAGGATAAATTATATCTAGGTCGATACTCAATTACTAGGCATAGTATATTTTATGCTTAGTAAATGTGATAGATTTAGTGATGCATGATAATGTTATGTTTGTTAGATGTATGTTTAAGAATATGGTCTATGTTTCTATGCTTATATGCTATATGATAATTATTGATTTTTTTTATTTGTTGTTATTATATTTCAGTTGGCACAACTGATATTTTTACTTAACTGATATTTTTACTTAGTAATTCATTACTCTCACTCATCTTTTTCATGTTAATATAATTGTACAACTTTCGGTTCAAGGTTTTTGTTTAGTTTTAAAAGAAACGATTTTGATATAACCAGTAAAGAGCATGGTTTCCGGCATGTATCTTTCAATTATCATTAAAAGTAGTGACAAAATATTTTTGTAGACGTCTCATATTATTTGTTTTCTTTAAAAAATAAAACTTTAACGTATCAAATTTATTTTATAATAATAACAAATTTAAATATTAACATTTCAGTTCGAATTTGTACATGCTAAATAGTAAATACTGTATTTTCTCTATAAATTTACAGTCCAATCCGTATAATATTAGTAAATGAAATAAATTATATCACACTGGTTAATCACAAATGTACAAGGTTTATATATATGTAGACATTAGCCTAAACAAAAATTAAACAATATATCTATAACCTGTTTATACTTCACTAGTATGGAGACTTTTATTCACAAACTATACAGGATACAGAAGGAACTGTATACAGTAAATGAACAGTATGCACAAACACAAGGAACTGTAAACAGTAATATATGGCCTCCCTAAAACCTGGAGTAAAAAGGGGCATTATAGGCATTGAGGAATTTTGTTTCGCGTGTATTTCACGTGCCACACTTTTGCTTAAATTTTTTTAAAAAATTTATCAGAAAATTTAAGACACATAGATTTTATTTTATTTTGTCGGTTTCACCTCTGGGTGGTTCTCGTGCATGTCTCCCACTTTTCATCTCCAAAGTTTCCTCGTATCTCTCTACCCCTTTGGATCAATGCTAACACTAAATTACGTAGATACCCTCACATTTTATCTCTCAAAATTAGCCTTGATTTGAGTTTCAAAATTAGCTTCAGTTGGTTTAAGTCGTATTGATGTTCCAACCTGGTTACATAGAGATTGATAAACCGGATTTGTACTATGGTTTTTATGTATTAATGAATGAGAAGTTTGAGTTAGAAAAAAAAAAAGAAAAACTAGCTTGAGTTGCATGAGGCCATGGAACCAACGATGATATGATGAGGACTGAGATATGAGCGTTATAAAGAAGTTTTGGTTTTGATAGGGCGAGACGTAATTACGAGTATACATAAAGGTGAGTGGTAATAATCGTAATATTGGAATGCATGGAGGGCATATCCTAAAGAAGAGAGTGAAAAATTGGCATTCCCGAAGATGGAACTCCCCAACTTTTGCCAAAACAAAATGCCAACTTCACTGAAACTGAAACACTCAATCTCTTTTCCCCTCATTTCTTGGCCTTTTCTTTAGCTTTTGAGAACTTAACCCCAATATTTTACTAAATTCTGTTTCGAGAAAGTAATTATCTTAAATATATTTTGTTTTATTCATCAGGTTTTTCCCACCACTTTCTCCAAGAAACGCAAGAAGATGAAAAAAAAAATACCACCAACTCATTTTCACTTATGAGTTATGACTCATGAGTAATTTCTTCCTTATAAATACTAATTGTCCACCACTTCGTTGAGTTTCATTTCTAAACACAAACACACACATCATTCATATGAATGTCACTTACAAACATATAAAGCAATATGAGAATCAGCTGCAATGGGTGTAGGGTTCTACGCAAGGGCTGCAACCGAGATTGCTCCATAAGACCATGCCTTCAATGGATCAAATCCGCAGATTCACAAGCCAACGCCACTCTCTTCCTTGCCAAATTCTATGGTCGAGCCGGTCTTCTTAACCTCCTCGAATCTGGTCCTGAAAACCTTCGTCCTGGTAAACACTGAAACCAAATGAATTCTTTTTAATGTTACAATGTGTTTTGGATTATATATGAGAGATCTAAATGTCACAACTCTTACATGCAAACACATATTTGTGTTTTTCATTTTCCGGGTTGATTTCATAACCTTTTCATTGTGTTTTGTAAATTTTCTAGCAATCTTTAGGTCACTTCTGTACGAGGCGTGTGGTCGGATCGTGAACCCTGTGGATGGTTCGGTGGGTTTGATGTGGTCTGGAAACTGGCCGCAGTGCCAGGCAGCTGTTGATGCTGTGCTCAACGGCTTACCCATCACTAACGCACCTAGTGCATCCGCATTGGACCAGATCATTCCTCCTCACAGGACTTATGACATACGCCATGTGGCTAAAGAACCAACAACGACTGGCGGAGACAGTTCGGAGGGTCTGGCCATACGTGGAAGTGCTTTCAAGATCCCCAGGTCACAATCTGGCCGACTCAAACGCCTTGCTGAGTCCGTGAACCAACAAGGTGAATGTAGCCATGACACGTGGCAACTCCCAAGTTCTAGTGCTACGCATGGCTTTGGTCAGTTCCCGTTGGAGACTGTGGAGAGTCCAAGGGAAGCTCCATTTAATCAAACTGCTAACCTTGGGTTTGATGATCAAGACGATACCAACGAGGTTGGCTTAGAGCTCAGGCTTGGGTAGAAGCTTTCACAAGGACAAAAATAAGAAGCATTATAATTATAATAATTCCGTCTTTTTTTTAATAATTTCACTCTTTTATTTTGAAGGAGTAAAAAAAAACCAAACTTGGTCTACTGGTTTATAGGTGTATAAAATTGTATTAGTGTGAATCCTTGGGTTATGCTATAGTTGCTAGAAGTCTCAGCGGTTTTTAGCCATAATGATATATATTCCAGATGTTTCTAATAGATTGATGTTTTTGAGTTTTATTTTTCTTGTGTTCTAAAAAATTGTTTTTGTAGATTTTATTTAATATATTTTCTATTTTAAAACTAAATTAATGAGTATGTGTTTGGGAAAATGGAAAGTGAGGAGGATTAAAGTGAGAAAATAAAAAAAGGGAGGAAAAAACGATTATATATATGGAGTCATAAAAATAAAACAAAAATCAATTTTGTTTTAATATGTGTGAAAAACCATAAACATCAATATATTAGAAACAAATGGAGTAGTAGGTATGTTACTTTTTATATTTATTTCGATGAACGTCATTATAACCATCACAACTCATAAAAACCCCAAAGTTATTTTGAAAATTTTACTTTCTTCATTTGAAAAAAAAATATAAATTGAATATTAGTACAAACGGATTAGGCAAGAGAGTGTAAAGAAATACTAGAATTTGACGTTACATGCGATTTAGACAAATGGACAAATCGATTCTCGCTAATTGGGCCATCATGAGAACTATGGGTATCTTTGTTACTAGGGGCTCTGACTTGGTAAGTATGGCTTATGAGTTATAATAAAGGAGACGAGAAAATCTCCAACCGGCAATGTTTTGAAAACTGGGTTAGTCATCATTCGTCAGTGTTCAGACCGATTCAACTGGTTGGATTGAATTTTCAAATATTTCTATTCTTAGTTATAAATACATATTTGAAAGTAAGAAAAATGAATAACATACAAATTAAAATGGAGAAAACAGACATAAAAATATTTGCAACAAAAATAAAAAGGAAATGAGGTTTTTGGGTGCTTATATTTACGTTAGAATAGAAATGATATTTTATTTCGAATCGGGTCATGGTTTACAAATTTTGACTGGTTTTTGATTTAACCAAAATTCGGCTAGATAGATAACTTTCAGCTGAGTGACAAAAAAAAAGAAAGATAATTTTCAGCTAGCCGATTGGACCAGTTAGATTCGATTTAAAGACATTGCTAACCGGTCTTTTGTTTGCCCTTTCTATTTTATTTTTGCCGACACATTTTAATGCATAAATTCTAAATTTGTTTTTTTATATTAATTTAAAATTCTCATCACTAGTATGTCCAATGGTCTTTTTAGGCTAAAAGATATTGAAAGATATTTTCATCCAAGTATTGCCAAATAAATGTTGCTTTATAGTGTGAAAATATCTTTGTTGGTTTTGCATATATATAAATTAAAACTAGGCTATACATTAAAATTACACATGACATGATAAGTGAAAACGAAAATTTTTGTACAACAAACAAAATAAACGATATATGAAAACAAAAGAAGAAACTATATTGAGTTAAAAAATATCAAAAATATATAATTGCATAAATACAACTATAACCAAACAAGCCATGCCTTCTATTCAACCCTTCAAATTTGTTAATAGCCAATCAGTGTTTTCGTTTGCAGCAATTCAAATAATAGTTATCTTTTGTCTTAGCTTCCCTCATCACATGAAGTTTGATGTGTTTCTTTATCCAATGTTAAACAAATTATTTTCTCATGAGTCATGACTATATAGTATAAGATTTTCGAGTATATTTTGAATTCAAAATTGTTCGATTCATCGTTGTAGATGCTCAAATTAGTGTAATATCTTCTTACAAAGTGACAAGGTAAACTGTACGACGTGTACGTATTAATATCTTACAAAACAATGCTATTAAGAAAAAAGAAAAAGAAAAACAACAAGTCAACGTACAGTTTTAACTAATTGTATTTTCCAAATAGTATGTGGATAGATATTTTTCAATTTAAACGGTAGTATTTTTGTGGAATGTAGTGGAATAATATCTTTGCTCTGGTTTTATCCCATTCTACAAGGAGTTGAAAATTGAAACATTACATGAATCCAACTTGGCAATACAAACCATCATATTCTCATTTTTTATGAGTTGGAAAAATACATTTGTGACAGTTCATATGCTTGTTTTGGTGACAGCATATTATCAGCAAACAAAATTCACGCTATATCAAGTATATAAATCAGTCCTTACAAGTATTATATCTAGTTACATTTTTGGTGATATTATATTATATACAAACATAGCTTACAAAATGTGCAAAAAACTCTATCAGTGCAGAAAAAAAGAAAGCGAAAAATCACCAAAATTAGCAGCAACTGAAGCAAAAAGAGAGTACAGTAAAATATTTAGAATTAACTAAGATCTCTTAATTTAGTAAGCAGCAGCAGCAATTGAAGATCTCTTCACGAACCTTCCTTTCATTCGTGGCCTTTTCTCTGCATTCAACTTACGTACCTCGTACCTTATCTTCTTAGAAAACAACCTTGTCCTCCTTTTCTCGCGATATCTTGAAACCCTAGCCTCTCTTCCTCCATCTCTAGCCTCTCCCACCATTTGTAACCTTAGGCCGCGATAGAGATTTTGATGATGAGCCACAGCTCCACTTTCACCCTAAAATATTCATGAAAAAATATGTTTTGTTGATTAGAGACAATCCTTTCTTTAATTTAAATCAATATTGAATAGTAATAACAATGGTGGAGTTCCAAAATATGAGATTAGTATAAACTATGTAGTTGTATAAAAGATATAATGAAAAGTATATAGAATAACACGAGACTTGGTAGACATACCATGGAATCGGTAGGGCAACAGACCATGTCAAGGTCTATTTCAGACGGCTCTCGGTCAGTCCATGGGGTCCCTTGGCCTCCCCAAGTAGATATCACCGATTCATAGTCCAATCTAAGCATAAGATCCTTCTCCTTCTTCTCTTCCTTAATATTACCACTCATCTCATTCACTCCCACGCCTATCATACTCTTCATCACGTCTTCCTTCTCATCTTCTTCTTCTTCGAATGTTGTCTTGTTTGAGTACTCGTAGTCAAAGCTTATTTCAAATGGAGAAGTCTCATCAGCTTCATCTAGACTACACACTTCTCTTGTCTCGACTTCTTCCTCTTCCTCTATTATCTCCTCTTTTTCGATCTTGAACATCTCACCTAACCCTATCTCTTCCATGGCATGAAGCTCTCTCTCTATCCCTCCACCGAGAAGAGTCTCCACGTCAGCACTGAACTGAGCCAGTTCCATGTCGGTAGGGAATAAATTCAAACAACTTTCAGCGTTGTCCTCTTCTTCTTCTTCGCTGTTCTTGAAACATTCAAGAACCATCGGAAATTCGATCTTTGTCTCCAAAGATTCGGTTAAGCATTGCTCCTCAGCCGTAGGGTTCATCACAGGCACCTCAAAGATGAGCTGCTCTTCCACCTCATAACTCTCCGTCTGATCCTCCGTGCCCATCTCCGGCACAAGGTCATGGAAAATCATCGTGTGGCTCTTCTTGCCTCCACGTGGCGTCCGAGCTTTACGTGTAAATCCTTGATGCCACGTGGTTAGGTGAGGTGGTGAGGAAGAGGCATGAGCATGACGATGCTTTCCACCACTAGCTGACTTCAAACGAACTCTCTCGTGCCTTCGAGCCAAAGGGTTCGCCGAGTGGACAGAACCATCACAAGTATGGCAAAGGAAAGCATCGTCAGCTGCACAATACCAACGTGCCCTCCTCTTCACGCAACTGTCACATGCCCTCGCCGTCTTCCCACCAACCGCATTAGCCAAACTTTTCATCTTATTACAACTCTATAGTACTTGTCACCAT